>BLKR01002235.1:0-212358 GCA_011170035.1 Teleogryllus occipitalis
TAATAATAAGAAATATATACTAATATTATTAATTAATAAAAAAGAGTTTATTAATATTAACATTTTTACTTTTTAATTAAAATTAACGTTTAATTTAAATAAATTTATAAATTAACAAACAAAATAATAAATTAATTTACACAAATTTAATGCAAACATTTAAAATTTAATTAGTATTAATATTTTAAAATATTTATTAAAATTAATTAATATTATATAGTACTATTAATATTTTTTCTTAATGAAATTTCTTAAATAATACATGGGTGTAAATTAAACATGTTTCAATCATTAATTTTGAATTAAACATAACGCTTGTTTCCTCGCGTAAGAATAGTTAATATGTCTATTAGCGTTCAATGTCAATTTTTAATATTGTTTTAGTTATAATTATGGTGCAGAATAAGGAAACTGGGCCAACTGAAAAAATTATTTTCGGGAATGTTAGTGATACGATCAAATTTAAGCAAATAATCGTATTTAGTGATAAACACAGTCGTGCAAGAAGGAAGTTTGGTATGCGTGGGAAGACTCATTTATGGATAAGAAGACACGTTTCTCCATTTTTTATCGCTACTAGAAAGGACAAGATTTATACGGAGAAATACGATAAATTTTGAACACTCTATCATGTGTCGCCAAGCTCTGCGCCCGGACGTGAGGTCCAAGGTCAGCGAACGAGCTCGTGTTGATGTCTGCGAAAGACCGTTGGCTGGTCCCTCCGTCTGACGACAGAACTCGACTTCCCAGTCAACGGCAGAACTCGACCTAGCTAGAATATGTGTCGAAAATCCGCCACCCTCGGGACTCGAACCCTAGGACCTCCCGGTCAGAAACTCTGCCGTGTAAATAGTTGTTTCCTCTGAGCCATCTCAGCGGAAAAAATCACAATGAATTTCCCCCAAATACCTGTATGATTCTACTGAAATACCGGTATTTTCTTATGAAAATACCGGTATTTTGATGAGAGAATACCGGTATAATACCTTTAAATAGAGGTATTTTACCGGTATAGACGTCGGATAAAGGTAAAATACCTCTAAATATACCGGTATTTGTCGTCTTATACCGGTATTTTTAAAGGTATTTTGAATAAAGGTATAATAGAGGTAAAGGTATTTCTATACCGGTATAAATACCTTTATCGCTATTATTTCGGTATTCGGTCCCTGGTTTAAAGGATCTTAAATTCAGGACAATAATTGCGCACTACAACTGCCACAGGAAATAGAGTATACCACCACTGCCACAATAAATGGAGTCTAGTAGTACAAAAGTTCAGTAAACAAACGCTTATTTTTTTTAACAAACAAACACTTTTAAACAAAAACTTTTCTAATGCAGGATGCCGCAACGAGATACACTCACCTAGAAGAACGTGTTTATATATTATTGCAATCTGAAAGTGCGTCATGTTTACTGAGAAAGATTTCCTTTCGTACGTAAAAAAGTCTCTCTAATATTTTTGAAAAAACTGAAGAGAAATCGGCCGAAAATTTTGAATTTAATTTCTCTTGCCTTTCGTGAAGAGCGGCTTAATTTTAGCTGTTTTGAAAATATCTGGAAACGTTCCGGTGCATAAAGACGAATTGAATGTGAGTTAACGGGTGTATAATGGCATACGCACAAGTCTTTAACAAAGAATCCGGGAATTCATCTAAACCGGACGAATATTTATTTTTTAGTTTACCGATTATTTTGAGAATTTCATGGGAAGAAGTTTCGGAAACGAACATCGTGTCTAAAATTTTGGGTGAACAGTCTATTATTGAATTTTGTGGCTGAAGACCCTTAGTGAGATCGGCAGAAATTCTCGAAAAGTATTGGTTAAAGAGACTAGCCACAGTTGCCGTATGGTTCACATTTATGTCGTTATATTTTAGAACAACATTCTCTACAGGGTTTCTAGTGGATTTTGTGGTATTTTTTATTATATTCCACATTGCTTTTGTTTTATTATTTGAGTTCAAAATATCCTGATCGTGTTTCATGATTTAGACTGCCTTATGACTTTTCGGAACAATGTTTTGTATTTTTTAAAGTAAATAAGGAAATCTTGAGATACGTTATGACGTTTAGAAATGAAAGAAAGAATTCGCTTGTTTTTACAAGATGTCCTAATCCCTTGTGTTGTCCAAGAATTGCTTTTCCGTGAAATATTTAATTTTCTTTTTTGAAGAGGAAAGCAACTGTTAAAATGAAATGAAAGAGTTGAAAAAAAAAAGAAATATATTTGTCGTTTGTATCAACAGTATTATAAACCGCTTCCCATGACTCCTGCATCAAGTAATCAATGAATAATTTTATTTTACTTTTTGTAAACAATCTAGTCATACGTGTATTATTTATTGTCAGTGATCACATTTCTTATAATGTTAAGAATCTGTGCATCGTGGTCACTGTATCCTAAATCTTTTGTTTCAACTTCATATCGAGTAGTTTTGTTAATTATAATTTGATCAATTGCCTTCATCGAATTTTGTGTGATCCGTGTAGGTACATTAATTGTAATGTCTAAATTGAAGGAATTAATTAAATTGAGAAACTTTTCTTTCTCGCAAGATTGGACCAGAAAATCAATGTTAAAATCTCCGCATACAACAATGGATTCAAAAGAGCGATTGCTAACTTTGTTAAGTGTTATCTCCAGGTTTTCTAAGAACAAAATATAATCTGCATTCTCTTTGTAGGTGGTCTGTAGATGCAAAGTATTATCACTTTTAGTGAAGTAAGATGTACAACAGATTTTTCGAAAATATTTTCAATGGAATACACATTTAATTCCGCCAAGGAGATAGAATCAATATTATTTCTAACGTAAATACACGAACCCCCATACGTAGGACCTTTATGCGATTCTCTCTCTCTCTCTCTCTCTCTCTCTCTGCAATAAAAGCCTGCGAGGTAAAAGTTTGGAATTTGGAAAATGCTAAGTTCATTAGGATATAACCAATGTTCTGTAGCAAATTTCCGTTTCCGCAAATTTCTGTAAAGCAAAGTTCATTATTCCGTACTTGGCCTACACCGAGATTTCGTAATCACTTACTGGTTGGTAGAAACAGTTATCGGTAAACGTTTCACTCATGGCAGCAATCGGGTGAAGAAACTTTGTCGTTTTCGTGTTTAAAAAAGGAGCCATTTTGCATGCTGGCAGAGATCTAACTATATTACCAACAGATCTCTTACATCCTCACAAACTTCAATCAGTCTCATTAGATGGATCTAAGCACAAAACTGTGTTCATTATCGGAGTGTCCGCGTCTTCCTTCGCTTGTTTGCAAGCTATTTCTGCTAATAAAATCTTTGTAATCAACATTGCTATTAACCGACTTTCATTATTCGTGGTAGCAAGAAAAATTTCTTTCCACGTCATATGAATCGTTGTGTTGTCTAACACTATCTACGCACATGTTTTTAGACATTTTAATTCGCTTAGCACTTCAGAGTAACCATAAAAACATCTAAGGAGATATGCTTGTGATAGATATTTTAACACATAATCAACGTAATTGTCACAGACTCGTGTTTCTTGTATGAGACAAAAACCCGTCATTGATGACGTACTGAACTTGGACACTGAATAGCTTCTATGTTAATAGTTAAATGCTATAACGAGTGTTGAGGTTTGTCATCAATAACAGTACCTTTATTTAAGATTTTTCAAAATAACTTAAAAAGTTATTTTGTAAAAAGGCGCGCACGGGCGAGGTAACGTGTATCAGTTACGACAGTGTTATCGGTGAACATCGATGAATATATGTGCGGAGAATTAGTGATAAGAGATTGAATAATAACTAATAGCAGTGGACAGGAATATTGAATCGAAGGAATTGTGATATGAATGTCTGTTAGTGATAAATAATGCAATGAAGATGGAAGCATGTGGCGGGCGAATGCGCGTGGGCCATCAGCCATGGATATACCACTAGATGAACAATTTTGAGAAAACGCATCGTCGTAATAATACTGAATTCTTACAACATCGAAAACGTGTGACTGGACAGCAAAATACTGGAGTCGGAGCGGCAACTACGCAGACAAGCCGGCGGCAGCGTGAGGGGTCCCACCACGCCGTGGCGTGAAGGCCTCGAATAAAGGCAGCTGTGTTTCTGCGCCAAGAGATTGGGAAATGCAAGATGAGTAACCGAACATATAATAGTCATGTAATTCAAGTGAATCCAACATAGCCACGCGGGTCAGAGAGTATATTAACGGATAGGGCGCATCAATGAACCATCACGTAGATAGATAGATAGATTTATTAAAGTTCGCTTTGAGCTAATGCTCGGTGGCAAACATGATTACAACTAGATATACGACAATTACAAAACTATTACGAATATTTACAAATGTAATTACAATTAGAATTAGATTGATTTTGAGTTATCTGTAAGTTGATTTATAAGCTTTTCTAACACTTCACTCCACTTCACTTCACTTCACTGCGCTGCACTACACTGCACTCCCCTCCCATGGCCCCCACCACACTACACTTCACTGTATAAGGGAATAACCATATTAATAATAATAATAATAATAATGATTATAAAAATATAACTAATAATAACAATAGTAGTAATAATAATAATAATAATAATAATAATAATAATAATAATAATAATAATAATAATAAAAGTCTCAGTATGATGACATACATAGAATTAAGTATATTTTTAAATTTCACTACATTTGAAGGAAGAGTCTCTAGGGCTTTTGCAGGTAGTTTGTTCCAATCTACAATAGTGCGATTCACAAAGGAGAACTTGCCTACATCAGTTCTTTGCTTTCTACATCGTATTTTCCAGGGATGGTCTCCTCTGCTTTTATAATCAGGTTTCTGTAATCTTTTACTGAGGTCTGCCCATGCTGAGTCCCCTTTGTATAACTTGTACATTACGCATAAACGCGCCCGTTCCCGTCTCTTAGATAAGGGTTCCCATTCATCTCGTCCATCAAGGTGTCCATGATTTACAAACTTTCCGGCCCGTTTTTGAATTTTATCTAACGCCTCGATTTGCCCTTTTCTGTACGGGTCCCAGCAGGCCGCTCCGTACTCTAAAATAGGACGAACAAGTGTAGAATATGCCAAGGATCGGGCATTCGAACTACTGTTTTTTAGAATGCGCATTACGAAGTGCAGCGCCTTCCACGATTTTTTCGCCGTATTGTTAATATGATCCGACCAACCCAAGTCGCTACGCAGGACCAAACCCAAATACTTACAGTTTTTTACACGCGGTATATCGTTAGTTCCTAACTTGTAATTCGAGTGTACATTCGAGCGAGATTTGGTAAAACAAATGAATTTACTCTTTTCCGGATTTAATTCCATCTAATTTCTGCACGCCGAGTTCCATAAACAGTTAAGATCGTTCTGTAAGATATTTTCATCCGAAGACGCGCCAATACTCCTATAAATTATGCAATCATCGGCAAAAAGTCTAACTTTCGATTTTATTCCAGTTGCAATATCATTAATAAACGCTAAGAATAGCAATGGCCCTAACACACTCCCCTGGGGGACCCCAGAGGTTACATCGGCTTCGATGAGTGTTTATCACCTATTCTGACTGCTTGAGTTCGGCCCGTAAGAAATTCTTTTATCCACAAGATTATTCGGTGATCTAATCCAGTTTCTGACAGTTTTTCAATTAAAAGGCCATGTGGAACCAGATCAAATGCTTTAGAAAAATCTAGTATTATTGCGTCGACCCTACTACCTTCGTCTAATGAATCTGCTATGTCCTGGCATAAAGAAATAGTCTGACAGTCGCACGAATAGCTAGGACGAAAACCGTGTTGATTTTGAAAAAGCCAGTCAGTTTTATTCCAAACTCGTCTAATATATTCCGCAATCATGTGTTCCATCTGCTTGCGTACAACTGATGTCAAACTTATAGGCCTGTAATTATTGACAATCCTTTTGTCCCCTCCCTTGTGAATCGGCACTACAATTGCCTCTTTCCAATTTTGAGGAATCGTATTATTATTTATAGTGACGTCCATTAACCGAGCAAGGTAAGGAATCATGGCTTCCCCTCCCAATTTCAATATTTCTCCTGGTATTCCGTCAGGACCTACAGATTTATTTCTCCTAATTTTTGCGATCCTTTTTCTAATAATTCCTGCATCGACTCTAAAGGTTTCTATTACGGGTGTTGTTTCATTTACTGTTATCTGATTCTTCGGCTTGAAAACCGATGCGTAATGCCTATTTAAACAAGCCGCCTTTTCACTGTCATTTGTAATTAACGAACCGTCAGCTCCGCAGATCGCTGGAATACTATCTTTGTTCCCTTTCTTATGTCTTACATACTTGAAGAAATTTTGCCAACAGTTCAATCGATCGTTTAGAATTGATTTCAGGTAATTTTCTTGGGTATGTAACTTTAATGCTAGTAAGTCTTTAGATAATTGTAGAAAATTATTTTTGTTCTTTGTTTACATTACGTTTACTATACGCTTTCCTAACCTTCCTTTTCAGTCGCCTCACTTCTTTGTTGAAATACACCGGATCCGAATGGCACCGTAGTTTCTTGGTAGGCACGAATTTTGCTAAGCATTCTAAAATTATGTTCTTAAAGTTTGACCATATCTTTTCTACTGTACATCCACTGGAAGCCCAAGTTGAATATTTGCTTTTCAAATATAATTGCATGTTTGTAACGTCTGTTCTATAAAACTGAAAAATTTTTCTTTCTTTTACGAGATCATTTCGCTTACCCTCTCTGCACATTTTTAGAAGGACTCATTTGTGGTCGCTAATGCCAGGAATTGTTTCGCAGGAAAGGAGTTTGTCCACCGGTCTAATAAGGAAAACGTCCAGTAAAGCATTATCGCGTGTCGGTTTAGTCACTACCTGCGTTAAGCCATTGTCCCAAACCAACTCGTTAACGAGGCGTTGGGCGGCGCCTTCAGCCCCCACATCCCCCTCCCAGGTAGCGTGCGGTAAATTTAAGTCTCCTCCGATAATGACGTTTTTCCCACTTTTCCTGATTACGCGGGTTCGCTCTACAAGTCTTTGCAACGGTTCACGTCCATCTTTCTGTGACCTATACGCGCCTATTATTTCCCATTGGTTTTTTGAATTTTTGTCTCGAATGTGTACACCTATTATTTCAAATTTGTCATCCACCCATGCCTCTACTGCTTCCAAGTTGTCTTTTACGCATATAAAAACACCCCCGCCAATGCGATCTATTCTATCACGTCTGAATGTTAAAAAATTTTGTCTGAAGATTTCAGCATTTAATATTTCCGCATTGAGCCATGATTCCGTACCTATCACGACATCTACATTATAAGATTCTACAGTGTTCCAGAAATGAACAGTTTTATTATAAATACTCCTACAATTAACCTGCAGAAAGACCAGAGACTCACCTTCTGCGCGATTACATAGTGAAAGTCCGTCTCCCGCCACCGTTCCCGCGCCGCTGTCCGCCGTTGTGTCGCCGTTCGTCCTCGCTGCCACCGTGTCGCCGTCCCTCGCCGCCGTCACCCGATAGGAGAATGCCGCCGATAGGAGAAAGAAGTATAGGTTATACACGTACAATGTTAGTAATGGTTGCAATAATAACTACAGAAGTAATTAGCGAAAGATTCGTGATTTATCACCAGATATTTGATTATGGGAGCTCCCGAATAATTTAGTGTGATCCAGGAATATAGTTAAGAACAGATGTTGATTTATATCGATGAAGTATTACTTAAGATTGAAGATTCATGTATTTACTGGTATCAGATTTTCTTTATGCTTATTTCTCTTTGACGAATAAATGTGTGATTACAAAGTGGCAATTTGGTGATTAACGAACTGTATAAAAGAAAAGAAGGTAGCAAAAATCAACAGCCAACATCTTCCTTATAAAGGCGCTCCCCCCTAAAAGAATCCCTTGTCCCTTTATCATTTTAAAAACAGCAAATATTGCTATTAAAATTCAATATGTGGTCACTGCCTCAATCGATGTGGATTCCTAATTGGGAAGTGAGGTAAGTACAGTCTCTCTCTCTCTCTCTCTCTATATATATATATATATATATATATATATATATATATATATATTGTAACGCCCCGTCGCATACACGGACCACCGCGCTTCGTGAACGCGAGGGACGTGTGCAGCGGGGTAATTGAAAACGCGCGCTCCAAGCCGGCGTGGCGAAACCTCGAGGCTAGCGATAGAGTTCGCTGATGTAGTGGGACTGACGAAATCTGGAAGCGCTCCGACAACCCAGCCTTTTTTTTATGTGGGAGCTAGGAGGAGAGAGGATGTTGAACTGCCGAGAGACGGGTGTGTGAAGCAGGACTGTGCTGGTGATGAGTGGTAAGTAGCTCTCTACCACAAAACGGGAGGTAAATGGAAAAATGTAATTGAGTGGGTTGTGGAGTATTTGTTTCACGAGATGATGTGACGTAGTGTTAGAGGCACGTTAGGATAAAGGGGACGGAAACGTAAACGTGTAAGGTTAGAGAATCAATCTCTCCTCAAGCTGGTATGCGATATCAAAATTTAGAATTGTGGGGAGCATTAGAGAGGTCGGCTCTGACATTTTCAAGTGGAGAGTGACTTTCTGTGAGTATATTTTGTGAGAGATGTGTAATATCCTTTGAAATGCACGATGTTCTATTGCATCATTCTGAGTTGAAGACTTGAAAGACTGGTAAATGAAATTGTGCATAGTAAAGCATCAATGTTCAATCACCAAAGTACATGTGTGGATCGTGAACTGATTATTTATTCATGGGAGAAGAATTTAAAGAAAGGTGAACTTTCACTTTTATTGACTTGTAGTGCTGCCAATTATGTACTGTTTATTTGCAACTCGTATTGCAGTTCTCTTACTGTAAGGAAAGTGTTAAGTTGTTAATTTTGGTCAATTTGGGAGTGAAATTCTGCAATTTCAGTGGTAATGAGGTATTTTATTGGAGATTGTCCAGTACCACAGATTATGAAAAATATTAGATGAGTGGGAGGACAGTTAGTTGTTTCTACTGCCAAAGAGTTTTATCAACATGTTTATTTATGAATTCTTCTGATTACAATTTGTATGGTGTAATTTCATGGCATGTAAAATTAGCATGTAACAGGATTGCTATGTGATCATGCAGGATAAAGTGAAAAAAAATGTTACAATGATTACTTGTATGGTAATGAACCAATATTATCATTTAGATAAGGAATATGTCCAGAGTTGTTAATTTTGGTCAATTTGGGAGTGAGACTTTGCAATTTCTGTGGTAATGTAGTATCTTAGTGGAGATTGTCTAATACCACAGATTCTGAAAAATATTAGCTCAGTGGGAGGACAGTTAGTTATTTTTACTGTCTGTAACGTTTCATTACAATGTTTATTCATGATTTCCTTCTGATCATAATTAATATGGTGTGATTTCATGGCAGGTAGAATTAGCATGTAGCAGGAATGCTATGTGACCATGCAGGATAAAGAGAAAGAAAATGTTGCAATGATTACTTGTATGGTAATGAACTAGTATTATCATTAAAACTTTGGGTAATGATACACCCTCCTTTCTTGAGTATTTATCAAAAGGTATAAGAAAACTTTGTCAGTCATGAATATTTTTTATACAATTTCTGGAGAGATGGTGTAGGATGTTTATTCTAAAGTTTATATTGTAAATTAAATTTCTATTGCTGTGTTGATCAAAATGGGATGTGAAATTATTATTGAAAAATAAGCGGAATGTTTATTCTAAAGTTTACATTGTAAATTAAATTTCCACTAATGTGTGTTGATCATAGTATGGAATGTTTATTCTAGAGTTTACATTGGAAATCAAAGTTCTATTGCTGTGTGTTGATCGTGATTGGATGTGAATTTATTGAAATGAGGGAATTGTGATGAGGAATGTATAAATCTGAATTGTTTTGGAGTGAAGGAACATAAGTGTTGTATAAATTAATTGGAATGATAATATTAATTCCAAGGGACTTAATCATTTGTTCAAAGTTAATAATTTGATTTTCCATTTTTTTTAAAAAGGATGTTAGATGGTTATAATTCTCAGAATAGTTCTAGAAACAGTACTTCTTTGTTGATTTGCTTGTTTTTTTGTTCTTGTATTTGGGTACGGGCAGCCAGACAATTGTACACTGTTGTGACATTATTTCTGTGCTGTTGCTTTTGTGTTTGTTTAGAAACTTGCAGATGTCTGTGTACTACAGTTTTCATTAAATGTCATTGTTTGTTTTTCGTAACATTGCACTTTCTTTTCTTTTTCGTGGGAAAGGTGTGGAACAACGCAGGCAAGAACCCTCCTTTAGTCCTCGATTTCCTATTAAGGAAATTTAAATTATCAATATTATTATTATTGCATCTCGATGACCAACCGCGGACGGCCCCTACCCACGCCGCCGCCGTCCGTTTGATAAAGCATTGCGTCACAATATATATATATTTTGTGACGTTTATATATATATATATATATATATATATATATATATATATATATATATATATAAACTAGGGCCTTCAGAACCTACGCATCGCTAAAGGCACGTTCGATTTCCAAACTATTGATTTTCCCTTGCGCTATTAATTACCTACTTCCCTTTTTCCAATTAAAATGTTAACAGATTCACGCGACGCTGTATTTATTTGCATACAACTTCATTGGATATAAATGTAATGCAGGAGGTTGAGTTCCATTTTCACAGTAACATTCAGGGAGATTTTGCACACTAACGGCAATACCATTGATCCTAGGGTTTGTTTGGCACAAACTGTACAAAAAAAATTATAAAAACATTTGGAGCCGTTTTCAAAAAATTATTTTTGTAATTTTTTAAAATTGCAAATATTGCACGCATTATTGCAAGAAAACTAC
The DNA here is from genome assembly GCA_011170035.1 of Teleogryllus occipitalis. NCBI lineage: Eukaryota > Metazoa > Arthropoda > Insecta > Orthoptera > Gryllidae > Teleogryllus > Teleogryllus occipitalis. Next base: position 10,853 of record BLKR01002235.1, read on the forward strand.
TAAAAATGTTAAAAAAATTTACATGACCGGTATGTAAGAACTATTTATAGACAAATTTCATTTGAAAGAAAAATCCGTGCCTTCAATATTGTAATTATAGGAAAACTGAAAAAATTAATTTTTGGCAATTTACGAAAATTTAGTTAACGGTGAAAATCGGATATTTGCCATGTTTATACGTGCATTTTACTCTATTTTTACAAGAAATTTAAAGAAAATATTTGAAGCAGATTTTGAGAAAAAATTGAAAATGTTCCTAGGGATTCATGTAAAATACATCCAAATACTAAAGAATGTTTTTCAAAAGATCAAAGCTTCTACAAGAGCAAAATGGACAGGGGTTTCTTCAATTTGGAAAAGACCGTACGTGCAGTTTAGACGTTAATAGTTCATGGACGGACTGACGTTTAGAAAAAAAAAAACACTTTTTCCGTATCAGGGGATCCCAAAATGTGTAATTCTGTTGATATATCGAAATAGATTTTTCGCAGCATTACATAACTTTCTCTATACTGCTTATATTACTCCGTATATGCTATGTATACGAGAAAGTAAAAATCTAACTGATCAACCGAGAAAATAATAGCTAAGGAAACTAGTTTAGTGGTTAGAGCAGATGAGCGTAAACCAGAAGGCCCGGGTTCGAATCCCGGTCGTGGTGACCAATTCTTTCAACAAATATAAATATTTATCATAATTCTGTCGGAAATACATAGTGCGCTTCCTTCAGGAACCACAGGGAATGAACTCGTGTACTTCCCTACACTAGCGCATAGTTGATGGTCTCCGCTTTCGGCAGACGTCGGAGATCTGCGTGAAAGGAGAGCACTCCTGGCGCCCTACACCGGTGAACGAACACGAGGATAGGTACAGTAAATAAAATCAAGACCTCACATCCCTGCACCTCGTTGAGGGTAAAGACGTGTGAGCGAGAAATGAATTAACGCAATTCTAATTTTTACAACCGAGATAGTAGCAAATCATAAATACAAAAATACAAATATTTAGGAAAATAAGAAATTTATACTTTACAAAACGTGAGATTTTTTAATAACTACATTCAAGATACCATCCACTCAAGCCGACATTTTAGAAAAAGGAGACTGAACTGGATATGCAGGTGTATAATCTGCAGTGTGATCAAATCCCTCTGCCATGGTTGGACCAATGTTTACACAATTGATTAACATCTTCAGCTACAACCGAGTCCTCATCAACTAGCTCATTATTTTCATCTTTGATATTGGTAATTTTTCTTATCTTTACTTATACGAGGGTTTAAACATTCCCAAAGTTTTTAACATTACCAAATATCTTATGAAAAAATAAAATGTGTTAAAAATCCTTCGTTTTCTGATTAAGGACTACCAATTGGTTGAAATCTTTGTACATTTCAAATTATAGGTTGATTTCAACAGCCGATTATTAATTTTATATTGTGACATACCAATATGTCGCTGAATATGGTACAATATTTATTATAAATGGCGTCAATTAAAGGGGATAAATTATGTGAATATGCTAGCATAGCAACGGTAAGCGAGCCGTCGTCAAGGTCAACATATTCATGCAGTGACAATCGCGGAGACGGCTAGTTAATTCTATATAGAATTCTGGGATTGGCCGAAAAAGCAGTGACAGTCGTGAAGACGGCTAGTTCGTTTTGCAAGAAATTTAGAGATTGGCTAGGTACGAAAGTACATCAAATGTTATCTGCAAATAAACAATCGAAATTAAGAAGTGAGCTTTGCAGGGCTGAAAGAATACGAGAGACATTCATTCTGACTGATGCCGTGCTCATGAACGGATCGTGCTCCAATTAATGTTAGGAGTTTTTTTTCTTTGGGGACTTGTAAGCATTTACTAGGGAATGGATATTGAGAGAACATCAAAATTGGAACTAAGTGTGACAGTGGAGCTTAAAATATTTCATGTGAACGAGTTGGAGGGACATTGAGGGCTTGGGCGAAGTTGTCAGTGATTGGACTGGAATGTTAGCAGCAAATAGTTTATTGATCTGATGAACGGTGATTGAAGTGTGCTTCCGAGAGAAGAAGAGAGAAGATGGTGTCTGGACCTGAGGACAGCGGCGTCGGAGATGTATAAAGATGGTAAAAAAAAGCGCGCGAAGACAAGGTTGGAACGGTCATGACAAACGTTTAATTTTATATTGGTTAAAGTTACACAATATAAACAATTGTTTTAAATTGTATAACTTCACCCAACTGGGGCTGAATTTCTTTTAAATTAGTCAGATTATTTCAATATTGATTTAAAAAATCCCTTGTTACCCAATTTTTAGTAGTTTTATTTTTATGGGAGACTTTAATTTTCAATTTAGATATGTTGATTGCATCCAATATCTTTTTTGTGAAAGGACAGCAGCATCATTGTTATCACTTTTCTAATCAGAAATTTTCAGTATTTTATTAAAATCTATTTTCTGTATATATGATTATTCAAGAATTGTTGTAGGGTGTTCTAAAAGCACTGACTAGAAAAAAAGTGTAGCAAAATGGCAAGCCAAAAAGAAATTATTAGTAAGAAGTGTCTAAATCAAAATTACCGAAGATGTCAATATAAGAACTAGTGTCCCTACATACTCTGATTGAAACATTCCTATGCGAAGTATAAGAAATCTTATAAAAATTGGTAGTATCCCAAAGAATAAGATCGTAATCCTCAAAATTCCTGTATTAAAATTATCAATAACAAAATGATTTTATGTTCATTGGAGCAGAGCTAATGGAATGTGATATACAAATGGCCCGTTTTAGTGTGTCTTTTTAGATAGAAAACTGATATGGTTAATAGCCAATGTGTGTGCGCAAGCGCTTATTCAGAGTAGCTTTCTCAGTGAAGGTCTTCTCCGAGATGAATCACCAAAAATATTTATCACCAGTTTGGGAGAGCATATGCTCATCCAAGGTTACACCTCGAGAAAAGATCTTCTCACAGATTGAACACAATAAAGGTTAATCAACAGTGTGGGAGCGCATGTGCCTATTCAAAGTTCCTTTTTGAGTGAAGTTCTTCCCACAGAGGGAACACTGAAAAGGTTTCTCACCAGTGTGGGTGCGTATATGCTGAACCAAGTGTCCTTTTTCAGTGAAGGTCTTCTCACAGATGAAACACTGGAAATGTTTCTCAGCAGTGTGGGTGTGAATATGCCTATACAAACTTCTTTTGTGAGGGAAGGTCTTCTCACAGACGGAACACTGGAAATAAATCTCGCCAGTGTGGGTGCGCATATGCTTTTCTAAGGTTCCTTTTTCAGAGAAGTTCTTCTTACAAACAGCACACTGGAAAGGTTTCTTATCAGTGTGGGTGTGCATGTGCTTGCACAAGGTTCCTCTTTGAGTGAAGGTCTTCTCACAGATGGTACACAGAAAAGGTCTCTCACCAGTGTGGGTGCGTATGTGCTGAACCAAGTAATCTTTTTCAGTGAAGGTCTTCTCACAGATAGAACATTGGAAATGTTTCTCGCCAGTGTGGGTGCGCATATGCTTATCTAAAGTTCCTTTTTCAGTGAAGCTCTTCTTACAAATAGCACACTGGAAAGGTTTCTTACCAGTGTGGGTGAGCATGTGCTTGCCCAAGGCTCCTCTTTGAGTGAAGGTTTTCTTACATATGGAACAGAGAAAAGGTTTCTCTCCAGTGTGGGTGCGAACGTGTTCAATCAAACTGCATCTTACAGAGAAGGTCTTAGCACAGATGGAACATTGAAAAGGTTTTATACCACTGTGGGAGCGCATGTGCGTATTTAAGTTTCCTTTCTGATTAAAGGTCTTCTCACAGATGGAACATTGGAAAGGTTTATCACCAGCGTGGGTGCGCATGTGCCTGTGCCACTCCTCCTTTTGCCTGAACATCTTATTGCTAATAGAACACTTAAAACGTTTTTCTCTGATGATATTTGTGTTTGGGAGCGGGTCTTGGTGGCTCGTGATCAAGTCATACTTGTTGAAACTACTTTGTGGGTTGCAATCCAAGTCTGTAGTTTGGCTCCGTTGTGCCTGGATTGTTTTTGTTTTCGCTGATGCAAAACTCCGTTCACCTAGCAACAAAAAACGTTTGAATGAGAGAAATACTGTAATGGCAAGTTGTAACGGCGAAGTCAGCACTCTGGAATATAACATGTCACCTGATTTATTGCTAATTAATTACAATTTGGAATTCATTGCCATGCAATTTTGGAGGCGCGAAAACGAGTGTGGGCTGGGATAACGCCCCGCCAACAAACAAAGTTAATTTCGGTTCTTAGCCCGACAGAAGCTCTCAATTGATTTATTACTAATTATTCGCCACATATTTTCATGGCGAAAGCGGGAGTGAGCTGGCTAGACACGCAAAGCCAGCGCAAACGCAAGTTAAAATCGGATCGTAAATAACTTAAAATAAATTTTGTGTGCTGGGTTGACACGTCAAGGTACCTCACACAAGTTCTCGACCTGAAAATATATAGCAATTAATTCAATTTTATTTTTGCAATAAATTATTTTAAATTTTTCCGTCCCTCTATGACCTTAATTTAACTTGTGTTTGTATCGACACTCATCTCACACCCGCTTTCACTACGAAATTCCTGGCAATTAATTAGTAATAAACCGCTTGGTTTCCGACAAGCAACGACCCGAATTTAACTTGTGTATGTGTCTATGCTGACTTCACGCATCATGCCAACTCGCACCCGTTTTCGCCACCAAAGTACGTGGCAATCATTTCCAAATTGTGACAATTAATCAGCAATTAAAAAGCCGTAAATCACTTGACATGTTTCATTTCGGTGTGCTGACATGCCTGTTCCAGGTTGATGCACCGCAAATTGAGAAGCAGACTAGCAACAAGAAACGTCTGATGCTTCACAAGAAACATTTGTGGACAAAAAGACATGCAATGCGGGTGCAATAGTTCGGAACAGGGAAGACGATGCACAGTTCCAAAAGAGATTAAAAAAACCTTTTTATTTTTTCGAAGCTGCTTACAGATTAGAGTGAAAGATATGTAATGCGTGAAAAAATTTTGAATTTTCGGCAGAAAAGCTGTTATAATAGAGCCCGGGAAACGAAAGTGGGTAAATCCGGTTACTAAATTTAGGGAAAAAATCATCGCAAAAACCCATTTCTCGTGGGTCATTGTTACAGACAAATTGATTGACAGCAAAACGTCTCTCCGTCAGGGAACAACGCTAGCGGCTAAACAGTTAATCCGATTTATTTCAGAAACTTGGGGTAAATTATAAACAATGTTCCATTGGCAGATTTGCGACTATTAAGTGCTTGAAAAACACATTCCCAAACATGTTCTATAAAACGTGCTGGAAGCGTTCGGAATGTGCTCATAAATGAAACTTCATTCAATTCACAGGTTCCAGCAGATATTCCTGACATCTTCAACTGAGGCAACTGTCATCAAGCTATAGTTAACCATTTTCCAGAAAAAGGTATAAAGAAACTTCAGACAGCATACATAACGAAAGATTTTGTTGAAAAATAATTTGCGCATTCTAAAGCTCCTAGATTATCTTGCAGCTTCGACACTGCTCTCCAACCCAATGGTTTGGAACCTACCTACGTTCACCGAAATAATAAAAATATACATCATACACTTACCTGGGGAACATGAAGTGATCTCTGGTTTCATTGTAGCTATAGAAGCATCCCCACAGCAGGATGCACGAGGATCCTACAGAACAAAAAAAATTATAAACTATCTCTTAAGGTATTACAATATTGCGAATGAGAATTTGAAACTTCATTTTGGAGGGTAACTGTAACTTTGAATAATTTTACTAATCGACGTTGATCGTTTTTTATTTGCATTCCTGCACATTCAATCATTGCAAAGATTCTTGGTTATCAATCAGTTGACACCGATGACGGAGCAGCTGTCAGGAGTAGATGGCAAGTCCGAAACGTTAATCCAGACAAACGAAATTAGATAACTAGTATGATAATATCTGTGCCATTCTGTACCATCACTACTTTCAATATACTGCTCTTCAGGACTGGTTCACCTGGAAGTGTTACTATATTGAGCCCCCACTCTCACATATAATGAAATGGGAGGCTTTTCCTTCCCATTTAACATTTCCTTACAACAACAACAACAACAACTGCGATTTAAAAACTGCGAAGAACTTAGCTGACAGGAAATAATTAACTGTCAAGATTCTCCCAGAGAATGTCGGGGTAGCGATTAAGTAAAGGTTAGCGTATCGGGCTGATTTGCGGGTTCAAACCCGATCGAAGCCGTGGATTTTCAAGGGTGAAAAAGTCTTTCATACGCCTTCCTTCTTAGTCCCATGTTAGTAGACTTACTGCATTGAAAAGATCTTTATGATAGGAAATGAAGCCTCTGAGCTAAATTGAAATTGTCTGTCACGTCACCCAAGTAATACCTTCTTTCTCCCTTAGTAGGTGAAAGGAGCATAACGAAATTTGCGTGGTCAGGCGGAAGAGCCAAGGCCTTATTCTCGTCACGTAAAATAAGGCATTCATTTATTTATTCATGCGGTAAATGATCTAGAAAGTTACATATTATGAAATACTCTCCTACAGTCACTGTTAATCTTACCACTTCTTCGTCCCTACATGATGTTTCCTGCATCATCGGTGGCCCAATAAACACAGCAACTGGAGGCTGCAACTTGTCCTGCACAAAACAAATTCGATGGTCAGTAGCTAACTAGCTGATTCTCTATATTATGAAGTAGTAAAAATTTCAGGTAAATGAACAGTTACTGCTTTAAATATTGCAAGTGAGGATTAGACAAAATACCTGGAAAAGCTGCTCATTGTTTCTCTCGAACGGCCGGGGAAAATCCACAAGACCAAAGAACCCCAACCCATCAGGACTCAAAGCAGGAAGTCACACACAATGCTTTCTAAAACCTACGGTTTGGAAATGCCTTTCTTTTTATGTAACTTTTTTTATAATAGAATCAATCAACCTTACCCTCTTAATAAACGGTAAATGACTCATTTGCTACTACATGGTAAATAGCAATAAAATCATAAACAGAAGAATTGTTGACATGTCACGTGTAGTTCATAAACATTTTATAAGTCAAAAGATGATTCTATAAGACAATTTGACAACAGTTATGGATGGAGTGATGATGGAGTCAGATTAGAGAGTGCAAATTTTTTGCTGATCTCACACGGAATTTTACATGTAGACGTATATAAAAGAACAGCGTGTTCACACGATTATCGATTCTTTTCATTCACAAACAACTCATCAAGCATAAAACATTGATAATAAACATCAGGTTTTCATAAATGTTTCATTTTTTTACGAAATATTTTCATGTGTCCACACAAAGTCTATGTTTTGAAAATATCAACATCAATGTTGCATCCCTATTTTCGACACCTAGATGAGGATCACAGATTTAATACTTTTGCATTCTGATTCACATTCCCTAATAGGTTTATCTCATAGGTGAGACTTGTAAACCATGTTTTACTAGTAGTATATTAAATCTTAAAAATTGAATTGCTATCTGATAAAATGTAACACAAAAGGGTGTACGATCTTTAAAAAATAGTATCTCAATGAAAAAATGTAAAAGTTGCCGAATTAATAACTATATAACAAAACATAATTTATCTGCCTCATTGACGGATATTCCTCTTCTAGTATGGTATTCCTTTCTAAGGGTTAAAATTTTATTGCTTTGATGACAATTCAATGCATTAAAAAATACATAAATGTGTCACAATACAATGATTTACACTACATCCTTTTACATTATCATTAACGTAGTTTGTACCAAAATGGCGCACCGGGAATTACTTATTTCCGTCTTCAAGTTTATACAAATATTCATTTTACATGAATATAACTTACCAAGTAAGCTAGGAAATGTCATGATTCTTAATATTAGATTTCAATGTTTGTTACAGCGTTGGATTCACGATGTATCTCCCCTGCGCGCTATTTTAGCACTTCTTCAAATTTGTCCGAAAGTAGAAAAGTTTTAAATTAGCTTCGGCGATTTTACTTGGGATAAAAAGGTTCACCAGGTGAAATCTATCAAGGAGACAAACGCCGTTTTGAGATCAAAAATCGAGTCACAAGATAAATGAGCTCGTGCGTAATCTCGGCTCATTCTTTCTGGTAGTGGAATGATAACGGAAGATTTACAAGTAAAATGAATGTAAAATAAGATGTTAGAACATGGAATATTGATATCTACACAATTCGTTCAATTTTCGTTTTGAAATCAATTTCCACAGTGGAATCGATATTTTGAGTAATGCCTCAAATAACTTTTTGATGGTATGAAGACGGCAATATGTGAACATGATATATTGTATTATACCACTATTACAGATAATACGAGACCGTTTGGTTGTGTTACAGCATCACCAGTTTGATAAGTGGAGAAAATAATATTGTAATTGAAAGGGACGAAAGCATAAACCGACCGCCTAGGTTGCCTACCTGAGAACACGGCCTCCTCCCGTGCCGCAGGCCGCCTGGTTTGGCCGTTCGGCTGCGTCGAGGGAGCGCCCACAAGGGTCGGGTGACGCAACTGCGTGAAGCGGGAAGGGGGATGAGGTGTTTTTTTTTAAAATTTCACTTTGCGCCGCTCCTATTCATTCGATATGCATGAGTGACACGGTTTTGTATTCAGGAAGCACGTCCTCATCGCGCTATAAGCCCACATTTTTTAATTTCTTCCCGGAACTGAGAAAAAAATTAGAAATCTTTTTTGAAAAAAAAAAACACTTTGTAGCGTAAATTCTATTTTAGAAAGGAGTCCACTGCAGTTTAGAGATAGAAAATCGGTCAATTTTTTCAGACGTTATCGGTCTAGTAAATTCCCTGTGATGGTGCTGCGATCTATTGATTTTTCCTACAAGTTTTTTTCGGTACATTTAGCCTTAATCTTACCTCCTCTTCGTCACTACATGATGTTTCCTGCTTCACCGGTGGCCCAATAAACACAGAAATTGGAGGCTGCAACTCGTCCTGCAAAAAACAAAAACATGTCAAAAAAAACAAACTAGTGGTGCTACAATAGAAAACGTTTTATCGCATTATTTGCAACGGCTCTGCAATATTACACTACAACGCGGGAGCATGCTAAAAGAGATTCATACAAGCAATTTTTGACCGCGCCGAGACTCGAACTCAGATCCATCGAGTTAACTCACCGCGCACTTCACCGCTACACCAGGCAGTCGCTATGACGTACATACTTGGGCCGACGATTACCAATCTAATTCTCTCCCGTTACCTCCATCACGCAATTTTCGAGAATTCAAACAGTTCAACGAATTTGATAGCTGCACTATTTTTAAAAACAACACTTGTTTAGTCGTGAGACAAAAAAGTGATGTGTTTCCTGAATGTTTGTATTTCAATTATTTTTCTTCAATTACTTTTACTATTATTTTCAATATATTGCAATTTCAAGCGCAAACAAGGCATACTAACGCAAGTTTTTTAAAAATATTCTATTTGACCTTTCTTCAAACCCTTAATTTTTACTTTCCCGAAAACGTACGTATACACGGAGTAGTCTACCTTGTACAGGGAAAGTTACGTAACATCGTATGTTGCGAAACATCGATTTCAACATTTGAACGGAAATGAACGTTCTGGGTTCCCCCGATATCGAAGTAGGTTTTTTTCCCTCCGCCAAATAATATCCGTCAATTTGTCGTCTGTGAACAACATTAGCGGCTAAACCATGCGTCATTTTTCCGAACTTAATACTCTACGGTCAATTTGGCCCCACTCCATCTGCTCTTTTCAAAAATCTCTCTGCTCTGCGATTTTCAAAAATTTTCTTTTTCTTCACAAATTGTCGAAAATTGCAAAAGTTTGAAATTTTTCGGCGTGTTCCTACATCTACATAATTGACAATTATTGAATTAGACAAGCAAACTTAAAAAAGAAATATTTTATTTTAGGAGATCAAAAATATAGATTTTCTTGGTGAAACCAAGACCAAACTAACTTATATTAATTTGATGTTGAATCACATGTGGACATTCCAAAAAGAGTTGAGAATTATTCAGCTTGTATAGGTCACATTCATTACAAAACTACACTGAATTTTAATGTGACTTCATTGGTTTTGGGTTAACAGATCGCCATGCCACTAATCTCAATATAAACGGGATCAACACTAAATCAGTCAATAAGGAACTAAACTACATGAAAAGAATTAATCATAAAACCTTTCTGAACAAGGACAATAAAGTACTGAAAGAAAAAGTGACATGAATAAATTGGTTGACAGTTTCATAAAAACAATAGAAGATATTTCAGAACACTTGAAGGATAGTTAAGAAACCTTGTTTAAAAACAAATGTAGGAAAAGTTGGATTACTAAAGAACTAATTTAATCATGTAGAATAAAAATTCTACTAGAAAAAATCAAAAGCTAACCCTGATAAAATAGATGAAAAAATAATGTCTAATAAAGATTTGTTCCTTTTTTGTGGTCGGCTGTGAAGGCTACTTTTTATTTAAATACAACACATAAATAACGTCCAATCTTATTTCTAATGAGGGATTTCCTAAACTAAAACAGATAAAACAAATGTGAGAAATTATCCATCCAAAAACTTTATTTGTTGCTGGATATACTATATTGCATAATAATAAGTCGATTGCAAATGAATTTAATGATTTCTTTTTAATAATAGGGCTCTAAAATTGCTGAAACATTTTAATACGTGATAATAGTCAAAGTTACTACTTTAGACTAAACTCCAATGAATTTTATTTTTACGACTCCAATGAATTACTGAAGGTCATTATTAACATGAATTCTAAAAATACTAGAGGAGAGTATTACATTCCTATCGGATTGATTAAACTTGCTAGGCATTATCTAATAAAGCTTTAACTTTTATTGTTAATAAATACATGATGGATGGTGAGGTAAAAAATTTTCATTTAAAAAAGTCGAAAGTGATGCCAACATGTAAACGGAGGGATAGAGAGGAAGCCATGAACACACAGATTTCCTAAATTTCGAATTTTGCAAAAGTTCTTGATAAGTTAATGAATAAAAGTATTAGTGGCTTCATTCAAATCATAAAATTATAAATAATTTTGAATTTCGTTTCCCAGAAGGTACAACTACTGAGGATGCTACCAGATATTTTGCACACCAAATCTACCATGCAATCAATAAAAACAAACATTGATTATCTATTTTTCTAGAATTCCATAAGGTGGTTGATACAGTACATTGTATTATTAAAAAAAAATTTCAAACCAAAGTTCTAAGGAACAGCATACAAAGACTTGAAAAGTTACCTCTCTGACAGAATACAAGTAGTCAAAAAAGCGATATGAACGGCAATGAATTAACCCTGGTATGCTGAGTCCAACAAGAAACAATTTAATGTCCAATACTACATTCAATTTCTGTTAACAATTTCCTTATAATCCTGGGTGAGCTGGCATCATTTCTAAATGACTTAAGACTCATTATAAAAGGGATATCTTTGACAGAACTTCTGATGACAGCTGAATTAAAAATTGAATGAATAGAAAACTGGCTGAAAGGAAACTTTTTTGATTTAAACATAAAAAAAAGATGTCTTCAATACTCATGCTGAGTAGCTACGTTGATAGAGTACCTCACTGCACTAATGTAATGCTGATAATAAGGTTATTGACGTCTATTTCTTCTTCTTCTTCATCTCCATAATTTTCAATTGTTTTATGTATAATATACAGCAGAGCAAACACCAACGATCTGTTGCACGAGAGCAATATCTAATTTTGCTACAGCAATATTGATCCCTTTTCTGGAAGCAACCACACTTTTGTACTTAAAGTTTCTCCACAAAGAGACAAAAATCAAGGATTTTAAGTTTGCATCCAGAAACAAAATCAAGGTAACGAATTAAAGTTGGGAATGTGTTAGGTTAATTTCTTTATGACTTGAAATATCAGAAAGTATAAAAACCAGTAAACGATACTGACCCCAAAAAAAGTTGCTGCTCATCTAATGCATATGGAGCTAACACTTCAGTCATGATCGCCTCTATTTTTTTTCTTCCCCGCATGACTTCAGAATAAAAAATAACGCTTTTACTACCATGTGGAAGTTAATTCATTAATTTGTTTACCGTTTATGAAATCTCATTCTGTACTGATTCTTATTAAACAGCTAGAACATGACCATACAATCGATTCAAAACAATCATCACTATACAAAAAAACACAGTTAAGTTACAATCAAAAATTTCAATTACAAATAACTAATCAGAACTGCAAAGCTATTTTGCAGGGATCTTGCTTGTTTGTAAGCCACATTAACGGCGTCTCGAATCTACAACACCACCTTCAGTCTTGCAAATGAGAACCGTGTGTCCATGGCATAGAGGCTACAATGGTCTAGTAGAGAACAATAGAAATGAATCCTATAATTAGGTTATCCTAACCCTACCATTCACTGCCTCCATTCCCGGAATTGCTCCCCTACATGTCACCCAATTCCGTCTTGCCCAATTCCACCGTGTCCCTCGCCAAACACACAATACCCCACCCCAACACTTGTTTTGCTACATTCATGATGTTAACATTTGAATTGTTTTTACAGGCAGGTGTACAGAATTTCATTAAAATGGAAACAAAACTATAGTTTTGCATACAAAAACAAATTAACATTCTTTATATAATAGAAAATAAACAATTGAAAAAAATTACCCAATCTTATCTTCCAATCCAATCTTATGTTCAGGATCAGCCCTAAACTAAATGAATAGAGACCTTTTCATACCAGTTTTGAACCATTTTGTATTTTGATCGACTAAAAATTACAAGGAATACCTCAACATAAGTTACAATTCTCTTTCCTTATGTAATACAAAATAAAAATTGAAAACCAAATAGCCCCTCTGATCTTTTCCAACATACACTATGTATTGGGAACAGCCCATCAAAATCAGATCCCCCGTTCTCTGGGATAACTCCAGACAAACAAAACAAAAACATAAAAACAAATAAATTTGTTTTTAAAATATCTAACTTCATATTTACGTAAACTGTTCTTGTGATTATACTGCATGATCAAAATTTTTCTACATTTTACAACTTCAGAAAGAAATTTAATCTTTCATTAAAATTAACAAGGAATGTAACCAAAATAATCTTAAATATTTCTAATTTGTTGCAAATAAAATCAATGTAACCTTGAATTTTATTCACTTACTTTAATTTGAGAAAATATTTATCTTTTGTTAGTTAAGAAAATTATGCATGTTTATAGTTAAAATATTATGTACCATTATTCATAGATTATAAATTGAACAACTTCATTACAGATTTACAAATTCTACTCTTATTTTGTTGTGTTTTTCAAACTAGTTCTTATTTTCTACAGTTACTTGCTTTTTTAACTATCGCTAATGAGGTTGACGCCTTCTAATAATTACTGTGTTGTCGTGCATCAATATATATTTCTTTTTTTTTTGCTTGAGTTTCCAGTTTATGTTAGAAAATGCTTTTTGAGATGGAAAAGTAAAAACGGTTCAATTTGAAAGTAAATTGATGATAACAGAAAAATAATTTTCATTGCAGTAGAAGATTTTCCTAATTTTGTTCAAATTGCTGAAATGCTACAAGCATATTTACTAAAGGAACACACTCAAAAGAATATCCTTACTAGTCACTCCTAAGAATACAGATGAAAGAAGTAACATTTTAAAAACTGCAAAAAGGAAAATTTCCAATTCAAAACCTTCAAATTTCGTTTCAAATGAATTTTCCACTTTAGAGATAGTTCATGATGCATTCAAATGCAAATGTTGTTACATACAATTTGGGAGCAGTAAAATAGATCGCATTTTCTCTTGAGAGCGTTGGCTTCCGCGGCCGGAGTCATGATTAACTTGGCTATCCGGGAGACGTCGCGTCTAGGGCACAGGTGCCCTGCATTTTCTCTTCTTTCCAAGCTATCAAGTGACAAAGGCCCCTCTAGAATCACCTTTCAAAGGACAATCACCTAGAAACCACCTGAAGGCTACAAAGGCAAGCTGTGATGACAAAACAAGTCAGTGGCATGGTAGAAAGCGCAAGAGAAGAAAGAACACACAGAAAACTGATAAAAAAAGCAAAATTCGTAAAAGAAGAAACAATAACAAATCACGGAACTTTACAAAGACCTCTCAGTGCTCCGGAACAAAGACAGACACTTTTTCCTACTGACATACCACTGCAGATCTGGGAGGAGCATATTCAAAAAACAATTGCTCAAATAGAAACGAGATCTGAAATTATTCATGATCAATTGGAGGAACATGAACCCTTTTCGGAAACTGAAGTGAGAGCAGCAATTACTTCATCCAAGAACAGAAAAGCACAGGGACCAGACAACCTCTTCTATTAACAGATGAAAGTCTCCTCCCAATCTTGGTGAAGAATGGACCAAAATAACAAACCGGTGCCCCAAAATAAGAAACAATTTAATTATTCAATGCCAAAGTCATGCTGATATCCACTTGGCATATCGATTATCTGGCTCCACTTTACAAAACGGCAACCAACAGACCAAGAAAAGCTAAAACAGGTTTATCTGAAAAATGCACTAGGTGTACACACTCTCCAGACTGGCATATGTACTGGCGAGGGAAATCTTTTTTCTGGAAGCCTTAAGAAATAATTTATTGTTACCACACACAATACAACCACTACAAGATGCCATGGAAGAGAGCAGAAAGAAACAAGAAGACACTAAAGAATCCTTCTATACAACAGATGCAATGATAAATCGAGATGGGCAGGACCAGGTTACCAACTACAACATTTCATCACTCGGATGGCCGTACATGTACCACCACCTAATCTGTGGTACAAAGACTTTCCGCAACCTAACGGACAGCTGCATGTATGATCAATACGAGACCACATGTGACAAATGCTACATCACCAAGCACAAGAAAAGACAATTATCGATATGCAGAATAGCCAAATTAGAAGCAAATCTCCAAAACATGACAAACCAAGTTATTGTAACAACAAATGCACATTAGTACGAACTCCCTTATTATACAAAGAACAATCACCATTAAGCCATTAAAAACAATTTTTTTTAATAGATAATTTGTTTAAATTTATTTACAAATAACATTTAAAAGGATAAGAATCAATAAATTTCAGCCCAAAAACCAATTTTTAAATTTTATTGAGAAAAAAAAGTGTCCATATGATCACGCTAGTCCTTTCAGATAATAAATAATGCACTTTGTAATAGATATAAAAATTATTTTGTATGAAAAATTACAAAATACTGAAAACATGTCTCTAATTTATATTTAGAACATTCTGTTCTACCAACACCTCAACACACTTTTCCAGAACGTTTGCCTCTTTTCTGATTCGGTACAGGTTGAATCATATGTTTTCAATCATACCTGATATCGTCAGAAATTCTATTGAGGGTCCAACTTCTTAGACCATATGTGGCCTATGTAGAACCTCAGAGAAGTACAGATTTAGTTACATAGGTTGTGACAATCTATTCTAAAGTGAAGATCTAGTAGTGATAGACCTAATGATTTTTTTGTATAATACCCATACATTGTGCATAGCAGCATCTAAGCGCCAGGTGAAAACAGACCTCTACCATTTTTCCCCTCCCATGTTGATTCGTAAACATAAAAGTCTTCATCCATTCTATCTGTTCCACCGATATATTTATTATATTTATATAAGCAAGATGTTCGATCTGAGTATTATTGTAATTTTCTTCTCTGCAGCACTGCTTATGTTTTGTCTAAAGGTTGCATCCCGTAGCATGTTTATATGGTATACTGGTGTTTCCAGGGCACCAAAATCAATCCATCATCTTTGTTCATTTTGGAATCAATATAGACTTTCTTTTCACATTATTTGTTTTCGACATAATTTAATGCAATCAATTGAAATCCGTTTGGTCTCCTTGTTCTAGTTCCTTCATATCCCCTCTCGGTCAAATGCACAATTAAACTAAAATTGGTAAACAAATTATCAAAATGAAACTGACATCTCAAGTTACTTTTTCATTGAGTTCATGTAACTTATTTACAAACACTGCTCGCTGCATTGTCAAAAGCATAATCATAAACAGAGTTCACATTTACACTTTGAAATGACCTGATGTAAAATTGTATGTATTCCAAGGATTAACATAACCATATGGTCACTCAAAATTAGAGTTGTACTCCACAGTCCATTACGTAAGACATTATTGTTAATTTAACTTTTCTTATATTATTCAACTATACTTAAATACATGTAACTTATTCAACAAGCAATTTAAAGAAATATATCAAAAATATAAAGCCATACTTCTTCCAATACACTAATTTATGAAGGTATAAATTTCTCTGGCAACAAACGTCCAACAATGACCTAATAGAACATATCGTTGAAGATGTAATTGTAGGTATGACTGTAGAGATACCAACCTATAAATCATTACTTACAGCTTCTTATAACACATTTTGATCATTGTTGTACTCATGACTATATGATAATGCTAGTCCTTATCGCAATAAATCAGATTCACCAAATTCTTGCTACTGTTCTGTTCTCCTTTACGTCAAATAATCGATTACTTTCCATTCAACACTCAACACTGATTATATTATGCCACTAATTCTAGCATTACTCACATAAGCCATCCAGCAATTATCATCGTTCACATCAACCGGTTCTTCTTTAACCTAAAGGTATTACAAAAACAATCATTTAAAAGTATAAAGCGTACTATAAATACACGATGCACTTAGTCCACACATTAGAAATAAGTTTGAGCTTCATTAATTGCTTGCAACTCATTACCTTAAATTATAGGACTTTTAAATATTGACAAATAACGTTCTAAAATTATAGTCAGAGAGAAAATGCTTACATGTTCTATCTTAATAATGCTTTCCGATAAAACATTAATATCTTCCATGAGTACCCAGGCAAATCACAACTTACAAACCAACAGTTGTATTTACTTTTGTCGACAAACGTAATACCAGGGCTGTAAATGTAGACGATAATTCTCGCGGCCAGACAACGGCAATAAAGTTAAACAAACCAGACTAGAGCAGTGGGCGGACACGGCCGTGTTAAGGCTAAATGCACCGAAAAATACTTTTAGGAAAAATCAATAGATGGCAGCACTATCACACGGAATTTACTAGATCGATAACGTCTGAACAAATTGTCCGATTTTCGATCTGTAAACGGCTTTGGACTCCTTTTTAAAATAGAATTCACGCTACGATGCCGTTTTTTCAAAAAATATTTCAAAAAAAAAATTAAATGATTTCTCATAGTTCCAAGAAGAAATTAAAAAATGTGGGCTTATAGCGCGATGACGACGTGCTTCCTGAATCCAACGCCATGTCAATCATGCAAATCGGATGAATAGGAGCGGCGTAAAGTGAAATTTCGGAAAAAGTACCTGATCCCCTCAGTTGCGTCACCCGAACCTCGACGCGGCCGAACTGCCAAACCCGGCGGCCTGCAGCTCGGGAGGAGGTATTGCTCTCAGGCAGGCAAGCCGGGCAGTCGCTTTATGGTTTCGTCCCTTTGAATCTCAATATATTTTTCTCCACTTATCAAAAAGTGATGCTGTAACACAACCAAACGGTCTCATATCATCTGTAATAGTTGTATAAAACTGTATATCTTGTTCACATATTTCCGTCTTCATACCATCAAAAAGTTATTTGAGGCACTACTCAAAATATCAATTCCGATTTGGAAACTGATTTCAAAAAGAAAATAACTAATTGTGTAGATACCACCAATATTCCATGTCCCAACATCTTATTTTACATACATTTTACTTCTAAGATCTTCCGTTATCATTCCACTACCAGAAAGAATGAGCCGAAATTACGCACGAGCTCTTTTTTCCTGCGACTCGATCTTTGATCTCAAAACGGCGTTTGTCTCCTTGATAGACTTCACCTGATGAATCTGTTTTCCCAAGTAAAATTTTAAAACTGTTTTCGTACTTTCGGACAAAATTGAAGTGGTAAAATAGCGCGCAGGCGAGATGCATCCTGAATCCAACACTGTCACAAACATTAAGATCTAATATTAAGAATCGTGACATGTTGGGACATGTCACGATGTTGCTTACTTAGTAAGTTATATTGATATAAAATGATTCTGTTATATTTGTATAAACTTGATGATTGGAATAAGTAATTCCCGGCGCGTCATTTTGATACAAACTACGTAAATGATAATATAAAAGGATGTAGTGTAAATCATTGTATTGTGACATATATATGTATTTTTAATGCATAAAATTGTCATGAAAGCAATACAACTTTAACCCTTACACAGGAACACCACACTAGAAGAGGAATATCCGTCTATGAGGGGGATAAATTATGTTTTGTTATACAGTTCGGCAACTTTTACATTTCTACATTAAGATACTATTTTTCTAAACATCGTACACGCTTATCAGTAACATTTGATCGGGTAGCAATTCAATTTATAAGATTTATATACTACTAGTAAAACGTAGCATACCAGTCACTGATAAACCTCATATTAGGGAATCAGAATGCAAACGTATTAAATCGGCGATCCTCATCTAGATGTCGAGCACATGATGCAACATTGATGTTGATATTTTCAAAACATAGATTTTGTATAGACACATGAACATATTTCGTAAAAAAAATGAAACATTTATGAAACCTGATGTTTATTATCGATGTGCTTGATGAGTTGTTGTGAATGAAAAGAACCGATAATCACAATTTTATAAAAAAAAATAAAATATGAAATAATATTGCATTATACCACTGTCAATACATGTGTTCGAATAAAGCGAACGGTGATTGTAACATCCTCATCCAGTAGACTATCTTCAGCCCAAGAAATGACCCCATTTTTCTGGCATTTCCTACGTATGTCGTACCGTACGCAGAGAGGTGGCCAACGCAAGCTCTCTCGCCCACTTTCCTGTACCCATTTGAGGAAGCTGTGACTCCATAGGATGACCCTGGTTTTCAGGCTTAGTTTCGCTGTTATTCTTTTTACTTTCTTTTGCCGTTTTGTCTAAATCGTAATTATAAATTAACAATCACGGCCACTGTCAAAACAAATTATCTTCCGCACGAACTTGATCGATGTTTCTAAACCAGGTTTTTTAAAGATGTTTTAATTTTGAACATTGATATTTGCATTTGTATTACTTGAGCATCAGTCCTTCGCTTTTCTTGCTATCCGAAACTGGGAGGGGACGCGCCGATAATTTAGCGAGTTCTTCCCTAATAATGGCAGTACGCATGAAAGACTGCGGGTATCAAACACACTGTTCAGTGCGATAATGTCTATTTGTCGGCTCCAGTCCCGGTCAAGCAGCGGCTGTGAGCATCTCTCCTTTCATCTGCAGGTCCCAATTCTTCGCGGGGTCTGAACGCGCAGAGAAATAGTACTAGAACATAGATCGCAAGCCATCCCTTGTTAGACCTATCTGGATATACACAGCAATAGGATGCTAGCAATTTGTTCATTGCTCACTCGGACTCGAACTGCCTTTTTCCTTTTGTTTGTGATATTGTGTATTAGTTATTCAATTGTGCCACTTACACCCTTTTCTTCCGCTTCATTCTATCATTCCAAGCATAATATCCTTTTCTAGAGATTTTGTTCGACTCATAGTATGTCCAAAATATTTTATTTTCCATTTTTTGGCTTTGGCTTTTAGAGAAAGTTCTGTTTTCTTTTCAAAATTTCGGCATTTATCTTTTTGCCCTCCCATTGTACTTTTAATATTTTCTTCCGTGTCCATACTTCAAACGCATCTTCCTTTTTTTGGCCTATCTCAATGTTCAGCGTTTACACCCACACAACAGGATTAGAAATACCATTTTCTCGATTATTTGGATTTTGGTCTTACGCAAGGCTTGATTTCTGACGGAACACGACGGAACGGCGTTCCTGTATCTCGCTGATAATTATTACATTATATTATAAATATATAATTATTTATATTAAATTAATAAATCATTTTAAGCGCGTTCCGGGACCTAAAATTTTAGAAATCAATCGCTTGATATGCCTGCATATTTTATGAATTTGTGTAATTTTCTTTCCGCTGCTTTTTCTAAAATTATTCCTCTCTTTAGTTCTTCTGTACAGTATCCAGATTTGTTATTGTAATTCATAAGTATTTAACTTCGCCTGCCATGTATATCACTTCTCCGTTGATGTTCAGGCTTCCTTTTTACCAGTTGACATAAATGTTGTTTTCTTTAAATGAAAGTTCATAGAATATTTAAATTTTATATTAATAATATATTTAGCTATCATTATTACATAATTCAGAATTAAGTACAATTAAGCGGAGAAGAGCATCGAGTAAGCCAGCCAATTACTGAACTTGGAGTGAGCATTCGCAACGATATTCGAGAACCACTGTCCCAGTGCCATATCGGATTTGGAAATCCCGGAACACCTCCCCCACGGCCACTTTAGACTAGCCCTTCGCGGCGGGCGCTGAAAGAACGCCCGCCCGTGCCTAGAGGTTCTCACACAGTAACAACCTGCTCCATGGTTTCACAATGGGCAAACTGAATCAGACCTGTAGAGATATTTCAAGATTTTCACCGTGAAATATAAAGATGGAGTCTCACAATTGTTATAAATCTTGGAAACTCAGTCATCGAAGTGAAGATTCGAAGGATTATATAGTACGAGTATATACACTTTACCTTCGATTCCTCTCCATTCGCGTGATTGTTATTATTATTATTATTATTATTATTATTATTATTATTATTATTATTATTATTATTATTATTATTATTATTATTATTATATAAATAATAAAGTCCTAATGTTTCGTTCTTTTCAAGTATTATATTTCTCTGCTAAGAAAGCAAACGATAAGTCAGAGAACTCAGCAGGGTATTCCAGCGTAGACCAAGGCAAGATAAAGAAAAGTTTCTTCAAGAAATATAGCACGTCATACGTAGTTTTTAACTGTTTTTTGACGTTAAATAATTAAATAAATAAATAAAAAGAAAAATGCAAAGTGGAAGAACATAACAAAAGGAGGCCTAAATAAATGTTCCGGGTCATTCGAAATATGACCAGGGAGTGTAAACTGGCAATGAGGAATAGGCAGGGACCGAAAAGGTATTTGATACCGGTAAACTACCGGTAATTTACATACCTTTTTCAAATACCTATGTTCTTTTATACCGGTAAAATACCTCTATAGGACGTCTACAACGGTATGGACGTCCATAAAGGTTATAAAGGTATTATACATGTATTTTCAATGAAAAACAATAGCTTACCATCCATAAATGTCGACTAAATAAGTTATTTTAGTTAATAATATTTCACAAAATGTTTATTAAACTAATATACTTTTATAATTGTTATTTATTGTTTGAATTATTATCTTGTTCATGTATAACACTCGGTTACTAATAATTAACGAAACGCGAATGATTCCACTAATTCTTGTATAGTAAATATAATCTCCACTTCGTCACTGCACAATGTTCTCGCCCACTGAAAACTGCTCACCGCCCTCTTCCTACGCTTGGGCATATCGAATTGCCCTAGTGTAGCACACAGCCCGCCGAAGAACGCGGCGAGATGTCTGCAGAGGTCAGAAAAGTCACGTTATCAGAACAGCAGTGTGCCAGAGGTGCGACCCTGCTTCCAGCTCAGAAGGGTGACTACACATGAGCGCGTGCCCTGGCGGCGCTAGGCTTGGATAGAAAGGAGCGCGAAATGAGGAGCAAACATTCAAAACATGACATGTCCACTATACTCCTCTTCGAGAAAACGCAAAAATGTAATGTCATCAAAATTATGCAGATGTTTTATTTATACTTAATTCTGAATTATGTAATAATGATAGCTAAATATATTATTCATATAAAATTTAAATATTCTATGAACTTACATTTAAAGAAAACAACATTTATGTCAACTGGTAAAAAAGGAAGCCTGAAGATCAACGGAGAAGTGATATACATGGCAGGCGAAGTTAAATACTTATGAATTACAATAACAAATTCTGGATACTGTACAGAAAAACTAAAGAGAGGAATAATTTTAGAAAAAGCAGTGGAAAGAAATTACACAAATTCATAAAATATGCAGGCATATCAAGTGATTGATTTCTAAAATTTTAGGTCCCGGAACGCGCTCAAAATGATTTATTAATTTAATAGAAATAATTATATGTTTATAATATAATGTAATAATTATCAGCGAGATACAGGAACGCCGTTCCGTCGTGTTCCGTCAGAAATCAAGCCTTGCGTAAGACCAAATTCCAAATAATCGAGAAAATGGTATTTCTAATCCTGTTGTGTGGGTGTAAAAGCTGAACATTGAGATTGGCCGAAAAAAGGAAGATGCTTTTGAAGTATGGACACGGAAGAAAATATTACGTACAATGGGAGGGCAAAAAGATAAATGCCGAAATTTTGAAAAGAAAACAGAACTTTCTCTAAAAGCCAAAGCCAAAAAATGGAAAATAAAATATTTTGGACATACTATGAGTCGAACAAAATATCTAGAAAAGGATATTATGCTTGGAATGATAGAATGAAGCGGAAGAAAAGGGTGTAAGTGGCACAATTGAATAACTAATACACAATATCACAAACAAAAGGAAAAAGGCAGTTCGAGTCCGAGTGAGCAATGAACAAATTGCTAGCATCCTATTGCTGTGTATATCCAGATAGGTCTAACAAGGGATGGCTTGCGATCTATGTTCTAGTACTATTTCTCTGCGCGTTCAGACCCCGCGAAGAATTGGGACCTGCAGATGAAAGGAGAGATGCTCACAGCCGCTGCTTGACCGGGACTGGAGCCGACAAATAGACATCATCGCACTGAACAGTGTGTTTGATACCCGCAGTCTTTCATGCGTACATTCTGTCATTATTAGGGAAGAACTCGCTGAATTATCGGCGCGTCCCCTCCCAGTTTCGGATAGCAAGAAAAGCGAAGGAATGATGCTCAAGTAATACAAATGCAAATATCAATGTTCTAGTCGAAAACCTTGCGTGGATCTACTGCAGTAGTAAGCACATCCGACTTTGCCGTTTTGGGAGGAGCCATCGGTGTACATAAAGAAATGGCCAGGATACGTAGATTTTATCGCCTCAAATTCCGATAAGAATGTACTAGGGGGAAGTCAAGGATTTAGGAAGGTTAGCCAGTCTAAGATCTATTATCGGCCGGTGTAGTTTCCAAGGGGAAACAAGGTCTCGGGGGGTTTCACAGGGTTGGGTAGTTTTATATGAAGCTTCTTTAAGAGCATACGGAGACGGACACCCAGGGGATGGGGTAATGACGGTCTAAGCGCATATGAAGTCAGGTGGGTTGGATGGAGGACTGCTTGGCGCGAGGGAGTATCAACATTGGATAATTTCGCGCCATAGGAGGCAATCAGAATATCCCGCTTTCGGCTCAGGAATGGTTCTCCAGCCTCGGCCAAGAGGCATTCGATGCGACTCGTGCGGTAGGCGCCTGTACTAATCCTTATGCCAACATTGTGTATGGTATTTAATGGCCGGAGGGTTGATGGAGACGCTGACCCATACACTATGCATCCGTAATCCAAGATAGGGCGGATGAGAGTTCTATACAAACGCAGAAGACAAACACGGTCTGCGCCCCAAGAGCTACCAGTAAGAGTGCGAAGGAGATTCATAGGTGATACACATCGGCCCTGTAGTTTACGGATGTGTTTTCGCCAGGTTAGGCTCTTGTCGAATGTGAGTCCAAGGAAGGTTGCGGATTCAACGAATGGAAGCTGCTGTCCTCCAAGAAAAAGGTCGGGGTGATTATGGAGGTGACGGATTCTGCAAAAGTGCATGCAAGTGGTTTTTGAGGTAGAGAACTTGAATCCTGTTTCTTCGCTCCATTCCTGCAGTTTGTTGAGCACAAGTTGTAGTTGCCTCTCAATAACGTAAAATATAAAGCAAAATAAAGAAGTGTTGCAAGCCCATTTAGAAAAGGAAAGAGAGAGATCGAAAAAGAATAGAGAAAATCGAAAACAAATTCTGAATAATGATAAAAAGTTGAAATTGAAACGCCTCCAGAATGCACATACGGTAAGAGAGTGGATGAAAAAGAAAGCAAGAAGAATAATCTATCGGAAACGAATGATAGAGGAAGTTATAAAACTCTGCAATCATTTGGAAAAACTGTGAGTAGAGTAAAAAGGAGTTTGCCAAATAGTCTTACGAAAAGACAGCAGTTGTTAAGAAAATAGTAAGCGACATCTTTCCTAAAGAATTAATAACTTCATTCGATAGAAGAAATAAAGTAATTCATAGAATTTCCGAAATGGATAAACTTACAGTGGAACAACTTTTCAATCGTGATGATATGAGTCGACAAGCACCAGGACTAAGGGACAATAAATCAATAAGAGATCATACCACTCGGAAACGAAAACTTGTTCAAAAGAGACATATGATTATGTCAGTAAAAGAAGCATATCACTTTTTTCAGGAAGAGAATCCCAAGGTTTTAATAAAATTATCAAAAGTTTATGAATTTCGACCACATGTTCTTCTTTCCTCTCAAATGCCCCACAATGTGTGTGTCTGTAGGTACCACGCAAACTTCAATTTCATTGTTGAACCTCTACAATGCAAATTAAAAACTGATTTTCCTGGAAATAGTATTGAATTGCCGACTATGCTATATTGCAGTGTAGAAAGTGAGAAGTGTATGACTTAAAACTGCAATAACTGAAAAAGAGTCGATACTATGCTCTTTGCTGATGACAGTCGTTTGTATGAAACATTAATATGGAAGCAGTGGAAAGATACTGATAGTCGACCTAAATTTATAGAGATTCAAGGGACGGTTGAGGATGCAGTTAATGAGGTCCAGACCCAGTTAGCCCTTTTTAAAAATTCACTCCTTCGATAGGAAAGTTCAGTCTCAATACTTTCAGAAAAGTAAGCAAGCCATTGGTCTGAATCAAACAATAATTCAGGTGGATCACGCTGAAAATTTCAGCGTTATTAGTGAGAACCCGTCAAAATTTGACGGTGAGATCTGAGATAAATGTAAAATACTGTGCCCAGACTAATGTTCACAATATCTCGCTTTGTTTGGATCTTCAGGATATAACGAAGATATTATGTGATGTGGAGTTCCCAAAATGTTTAACACGTATGGTCCATGACCAGGTGGCAATGCAATATGGCCCATATATTCCAATATTACACCAAATGACACAAAAGAAAGAGCACTATCATACTGACATTATTTCTAAAGTGATGTTTATTGATGTGTCATCATCTATAAACAAATTTGATTACTTCTGGCATATAGCTCAAGGGTAAACTTATTTTCCCATTTAAGCAACACAGAGTAAACTCGTTTGGAGAATTTCTCTCGCATGGGAAGTACAAACCACAACAAAACTGACATTTCATAGACAACGACCAAATAGAAAACGAAATGACCTCACTATCACGACACCTACGCTGACTTTCTCTTTCCCTGCGTCCAGTTAATGTACGTTTGCGTCTTTTGGGGCGCGTGGGCAACGATTCGGAATTCGACATAACCTGTGAACAACTTCACTGCTTCAGTACAACCGAGCAAAACCCATTGTCCGAATGTTCCCTACAAAATTCATCACAAAAGCAAACACATGCGAACTGTCAACGCCACAATGCAATTATTACACTGAAACAAAATCTTGACGATAACTTCTTCGCTGTCCGGGTGACGCCGCGTAGTGGGCTGAGAGGTCGACGTTTCGCCTGACATGTCGCAGGCTTCATCAGGGCATTGACGATTCAATGCCCTGATGAAGCCTACGACATGTCAGGCGAAACGTCGGTCTCTCAGCCCACTACGCGGCGTCACCCGGACAGCGAAGAAGTTATCGACTCGAGCCGCGGAAGCCTACGCGTACAAACCTTGACGAATTGTAAACAAATCTCAACAAAACAAAACATCAAGCAGCGCCAACCATGAAGCAGCGTGGACTCACATCTTGCGTTTCATATAATCGATTTTGAAACAGCCACATTTCGGAAGAAAACAATTGACTATTGATAAGCGTACAATTAAAGAATGATTTAATTCATTAATTTACACCATAAATGTTGCTGAATCAACACAAACAATATCTGATAACACATCTAGGGATCACTTTCTTTCATTTAAAGGAAAAAATACTACAATCGGTTCAGTAGAAGCTCTAAACGAAGCCATGGCAGAATACCTTATTTTTTTAAATATATAGATACCCCAAGATCAAATCCAAGCGGCACACTGGAACCACGGCCAGATTAGTCTATTCACCTGTTGTGCCTGGTTAACAGGCAATTGCACTCGCTCATTTATAGTTGTTAGTGATGTGACAACTCATGATACACTTTGTGTAGGGGATTCAATGAAAAAGATAATTTTTGAATTGAAAGAATTTCCCACTCTGGATAACTTGACAGTTTCTTCTGACGGCTGTGCAGCTCAATTAAAAAATAAATATACTATTTCGAACCTTTGATCCTCGAAAAATGATTTTCAAATAGATGAGAGAGTGTGGGTTCCCATGGAAAGGGTGCTGTGGACGGAATATGACACTCCAAACGACTGGCGAGGAATGAGATTCGGTCAAGAGTGAACATTACGTAAGCTTATGAATTTTGCAAGTGTTTGCAGAAAGTGAGTACTAGCATTACAGCAATTCTACTGACATCTGATGATCTGAATTACTGCATCGAAAGATCTTAACAGAAGGTGGAAAATGTTCAGGCAGTCCAGGGACTACATTACAATCACTTCTTTAAATCAGAAAGTGATTTTTGAATTGCGGTCGGAAATTCCAATGACGTCACGGGCGCGCCCCCTTTCCACAGGGCTAGTTAACAAAGGCTAGCGTGCTCGCCCGCATCGGCGGCGCGCAGGTAACGGGAAAATGTCTCGTTTCCTGCTGCCCTTCGCCAAGCGCCTTCACTGCGCATTTCAATATGCGTTTGAAAATACAATTTATATTTACGATTTGCGATGCCATACGTGGGCGACTGTCCCATTACTATATACATATATATAAAGGCGTCTTGAGCTGAAGTTAATGGGAATGGGTCTGTAGGCATCATACTTTGTTTTGAATTCTTTTGCTTGCAAAGAAGTAATTTCCTAGCTGAATCCACATATAAATTTCTGTCGGTGAAGAATTTCTTTATCCGAGTCAGACCAATGTTGATTTTGTTAATTTCATGTTATGACCCCCCAAAGATGTGTAGTGTTTGTTCTTAACGTAGTTAGTATATGTAACATAGATACCACAAATCATTTTATCAAATCAGCCTTCGACGCGGCGTCACCTGGACAGCCAAGATCATTCAGCCTTCGACGCGGCGTCACCTGGACCGCCAAGATCATTCATGCCTTCGACGCGGCGTCACCTGGATCATTCACACAAATCATTTTAGTTCGCATAATTTACTTATAGCAAAATGTAAATATACGCATCAGTAACAAGGCACAATTCATTTCTGAAGGTAATCGGTAAACAAAGTACAAAAAATTGTTTTATCTAGAAAATTTTAAACGGCTTTGATATTGTTTTTCAGTGAGGGCCTGTAGTTAGGAATGAACAAACCTGTTGACTGCTGAATGTCAAATAATCAATAGTAAATTGCTGTAGAAGAGACTCGTAAATGTATTCCATATTGTTACGTTTGTTTTTGATAGTTATACATCAAATTCTGTTTTTTTGGAATTTAAGTAGAAATCATCATTCTTCGGAACTTAAAATATATAGTTTCAAATATGCATGGCTCTTGCTATAAATTTCACACAACACATTTCAACAAAATTAACACCTCTGTCAGACTACAAATACATAATTATTTCAGTATACAAAAAAAGATTCTAATACATTTACTGTAGCGTCTCCTCGATTTTGTGTCCAGAGACTAATATCCCTTTCTTGCTAGACCACGGATGAATCGGCGTAGCCCAAACCGATCGTGCACGGACAAGCATAGCACAAGCCTTAAACTCGCTTGAGAAAATTGGCCGAAAAGGCGGCTACTTGACTCACCTATATATCTTACACCATAGCTTGAAGCTACCTCTGATCAGAAGTAACCTTTGAAACTATGCGTCCGACCGCCTCCCAATTGATAAATTCATACAGTTCATTGTTGTCTTCGTTCATTAGGGCCAGGTTTTCTGCCATGGTAGTATTTTTTCTTATAATCCGGTTTCGTCTTTCGTTAGAGTGAAACATTTCCTCCGTAAACGGACGTGAAATTAGGAACGCCTAATCGAAATAAGAATTCATTTTCAACAAATGGAACTGATGAGTGATTTGTGCAAATAAAAATATCACCTTAAAAGTGATCTTTTGACAAACTTCTGTGTTAATTACACAAATTAAAGTAAGTCCTAATTGTGTATTGGTATTTCTCGTGGCTATAACGTTTGAAACTATAAAAAATAAAATAGTGGAAGGATTTTAATAAAATGAATAATATTAGCGACAAGATATAATTAATAATGTAGTTCATATTTACCTCACGGATACTTCCTCTGAAGCTATTGTAAGTTCGAATCCATTTTGGTTTAAAATAGTTAATTATACTTTATTATTAATAAACAAAAGTTGCGTCATCAATTTTGAATATTACTTTACTTTAAAACAAACTTACATCTTGACATATACCCTTGTAGTTATAAAAATGGTCTATTTGATTTCAAAGGCTGAACTGGATAATATAAAAATAGTTAAAAGATATCAAATAAATAAATTTAGTTTTGTTTATTTTTTCGCGTTTAAAATTGCCATTCTGCTTATTATTTCTGAACGTTTCCTCAGAGATACAGACGATTGCACAGTACTCAGTAGCTTCAAAATAATATGATTACAACTTGTCACAACGTATCCTCACTGTAAAAATTAAGTCTTTCTTTTTTGCGAAAGTTTTCAATTTTTTTTAAAAAATACTTCCACTTAAATCTAAAAGTTGAAATTTTTAATGAAGGTAGGTACCATAGCGATCTACTATATTTGCAATTTTCAGATTTTCATCTTGTCTCCCAACAGATATAGTTGAAAATTTGAAAACATCGAAAATTCCAATTTTTAAGACGGTGTAATTTTCAAGGGATACGTTACTTACCAATGATATAACAAAAAGTAACTATACTGTTATGTTAAGAGCACAGAAAAAATTAAGGCTGCGATTCTATTCCTACTTAGGGAAATTACCTCTGAAAATGGAACTTGGTTCATATCCGTTCCATAGATTTAGTTGCAAATATTTCTCAAATAAAAACATAGAAGATAGGTATGTAATAATTCGATTTGTCGGCCAGAGTATACTCAATCCAATGCCTCTTATTCTAGAATGCTACAACAACCCAGAGCTGAATAATTTTGTAAAGAGTAATCCTCTATTAACGCGAAAAATGGCGCACGGGGTAAAACAAACGTGGCCGCCATTTGTAAACCAGATACAATAAAAATAAATCAAAGATGCTTTTGAACAGCTAAAACATAAGGAAATTTATGTACAAAATATGAGATGGTTGAGCGACCAGTGCTGGACCACTTTAAATGGATTTCATTTGTAACTTTAAATTACCTCAATATAATGAAACAAAGCAAGTAATAATGTGTACACAAAATAGATTGATTGAATCCTAAACTAAAATACAACTAGCGATGCTGCAGAATGGCACAAACTTTCTCGTAGTAGTCGTCTAATTTTCTTTTTGTGGACTGGTACTGTAGACTTGCTCCACCTCCTTGCCTGTCATCTATCGCCGTCCAAATTACAATTATTTAAATAAAATTTCTCAACTCTTCGGTTTCTAAGTAGTAGAACTCAAATATTAATTTAAGAATATTAAAGAATGCTAAAACATCATCCTAAATACCAATTTTCATTGAAAAATTTGGAACCTTTTAAGGAAAATGACGTTAAGCGTTACTGTAAATGTGAAATTTGAAACTCCTTTTCACAAGAATACATGGAGTTTTCAAAAAATTTCATTTCAAATATTATCATTCTCAAATTCAATAATGTATACAAATTCATTGAAATGCGCGATTTAACGGAGTGAGATATTTAAAAAAACAATTGTATAATTTTTTAAATAGCAAAATGAACTTTATGTCATTTATTATTTTATTGACATATACATTTATTACTATAATATTACTAGCAAAACCTGGCAGAGGTCCTGCTCTCTCTTCCTTCATTCTCTCTCCCTCTCTCTTTCCTCCTCGCTTTCTCCTTCCCTCTTGTATCCCGATATCCCTTTTCCCCTCTCTTCTCTTTTCGCTTTCGTTCTTTCCCCCTGTCATTTTCTCCCTTCTCTCTCTGCCTTTCCACTTCTTTTCCCACTTTCTCCCTTTCTTTTTTCTTTGCCGTCTATCTTTCCCTTCTCTTTCCTTTTTTTCCCCTCTCACTTTTGCTTTATATCTCTTTACACTCCCTTTATCTCTCTTTTACCATACACATTCTTTCCCCATACTCTCTTTTAGCCTTTTTCCTTTTTAACATTCTTTTCCCTCTCTAGTTTCCCCTGCTCTCCCTCTCTTTTTGCCTCTCTTCCTATTTTCTTTTTTCTCTCCTTCCCCATCTCTTTTTGTCCTATCTTTTCCGTCTTTTTACATGTATCTTTTGCCTCTCTTTCTCCTCACTCACTTTTTTTTCTCTCTCTATATCCCTCTATTCTCTCTCCACCTTGCATTGCTGGTTCCTCCTCGTCAAGTGGAGTTACAAAAAAAGAACAGCATAAAAACCTCCATGAAAACACATAGATGGGCCAACTTTCATGGAGATCGGTAACACGGTCATCCCACAATGCTTACTCTGTGCTTCTACCGCACCGCTGCTGGCTTCTGCCAGAATATATCAGGAATCCGACTCTTAGCGACAAGTGAAAAATAATAATTGTGGTGCATCTACCCGCATATTATATAAATTATTTATTTTCCGCATTTGTGTTCTATTAATCTTTACCAAACTTTCCAACTTTGCACACTGTGTCAAATCTTGAAGAAGAGCCTGTTAATTTTTCGTATCTATTCATACACTCATTTTTGTGGAATTAATGTCGATTACAAGTCGTTGAATTCACTTTTAATAGTATAGAAGAAGATGTTATTAATTAATTAGTGCCCTTACCACTATCCCTTGCAAAAGTTCAAAGAAAAAATTTAGAGCCATTTTTTGAGAAATTGGCGTTTAAGCGTTTCTGAACATGTGGGATTTTGTGTTCATTTTTACATAAATCTTGTGTTTTTGAGTAACTTTATTTGACATTATTTAAAGCATATGTTCTCATAAATATAATACTGTAGAGAAATAGCCGCTAAAGTAAGTATTACCAACGTGAGAAACAAGTCAAAAAATTATATTCTTGAGTTTTGAAAAAACAAAAGAATAGAGCATTTTTGCAACTATGTTAATGTATAGTGTTTGTTTGGCACTAACCGTACAAAAAATTTAATGAAAACATTTGGAGCCGTTTTCGAGAAAATCATTTTTGTAATTTTTTAAAATTGCAAATATTGCACGCCTTATTGCAAGAAAACTACAAAAAAATTTAAAAATTGACATGACCGGTATGTAAGAACTATTTATGGACCACAAATTTCATTTGAAAGAAAAATCCGTGTCTTCAATAATGTAATTGTAGGAAAACTCCGAAAAAAAATTAAATTTTGGCAATTTACGAAAATTCAGAGTTAATGGTGAAAATCGGATATTTGGCATGTTTATACGTGCATTTTACTCTATTCTTACAAGAAATTACTCTATTCTTACAAGAAATTACTCTATTCTTACAAAAATTTAAAGAAAAAATTTGAAGCAGACTTTGAGAAAAATTTGAAAACGTTCCTAGGGCTTCATGTAAAGTACATCCAAATATTAAAGAATGTTTTTCAAAAGATCAAAGCTTCTACAAGAGCCAAATGGACAGGTGTTTCTTCAATTTGGAAAAGATCATACGTGCAGTTTAGACGTTAATAGTTCATGGACGGACTGACGTTTAGAAAAAAAAAAACACTTTTTCCGTATCAGGGGATCCCAAAATGTGTAATTCTGTTGATATATCGAAATAGATTTTTCGCAGCATTACATAACTTTCTCTATACTGCGTATATTACTCTGTATATGCTATGTATACGAGAAAGTAAAAACCTAACTGATCAACCGAGAAAATAATAGCAAAGGAAACTAATGTATGAATAAGGAATATCATTATAAGGATTGGTTGTTTCGGTAGTTAAGTGGTTAGAGCAGATGGGCGTTAACCAAAGGCCCAGGTTCGAATCCCGGTCGTGGTGACCATTTCTTTCAACAAATATAAATAGTTCTCATAATACTGTCGGAAATAAATAGTGTGCTCCCTTCAGGAACCACAGGGAAGGAATTCGTGTACTTCCCAACACTAGCGCATGTTGAGAACACCCTGGAGATGGTCTCGGCTTTCGGCAGATGTCGGAGATCTGCGTGAAAGGAGAGCACTCCTGGCGCCCTACACCGGTGAACGAACACGAGGATAGGTACAGTAAATAAAATCAAAACCTCACATCCCTGCACCTCGCTGAGGGTAAAGGCGTGTGAGCGAGAAATGAATTAACGCAATTCTAATTTTTACAATCGAGATAGTAGCAAATCATAAATACAAAAATACAAATATTTAGGAAAATAAGAAATTTATACTTTACAAAACGTGAGATTTTTAATAACTACATTCAAGATACCATCCACTCAAGCCGACATTTTAGTACAAGGAGACTGAACTGGATATGCAGGTGTATAATCTGCAGTGTGATCAAATCCCTTTGCCATGGTTGGACCAATGTTTACACAATTGATTAAAACCTTCAGCTACAACCGAGTCCTAATCAACTAGCTCATTATTTTCATCTTTGATATTAGTAATTTTTCTTATCTTTACTCATACGAGGGTTTAAACATTCCGAAAGTTTTCAACATTACCAGATATCTTACTGTAACCGCTTGTCGCCGGTCACATTTATAACCAACGGAAAATGGAAGCAATAATACCTGACATTAGGCCCTACACGTAGTTTCTACAGTGGCGAAGAGATGGCGTAAGTCAGAGAAGGATTTCTGAACGCACTCAGACCGTAGCCAATCAGGAAATTTTCGTGGAAATACGGACGTGGCGTGAACTTGCGTCAAAAGAGCTCGCTCTCTTTCTGGTTCGAGACGTCGAGGAGAATGGTTGCCTACGAGTGCGCCACATAGTCGACGAGGGACACGCGAAGATTGCGGAACACAAAAGCTTTAATAAAAGGTAATTGACTGAGCACTTTTCATGGATTTACGTACTGTGAATATCGTGAGATTACATGGAATTAGTAAATGAATATTAAACAAGAATGCAATGAATGAAAGAACGACGGCGGTAATAGATCGAAATGAATCTGTAAAACCACATTGCTGCATTCTTGTTGTTAGAAAAGAGGACTATTGTAACATAGGACATGTTTCTTCTTTGTTACAGCTTTCATATTTTTCATACTTTATATATATTCTTTATTCTTATTTTTGGGAATTTCACTTTGGAAATCCTATGATGGAATTTTGAGAGTTATGAGAAAGACGGATTATCCAACAACTAGTTTGACTTTTGCCATTACGAAGTCATAACTTGGAGTTTCGGACTCGCATTCTGATGCGACCATCGCCTCTGCGAAAGCTGTGGTGAATTTTCGCCGAACGACTGGGAGACGGTGTTCGGAATACTTCAGTTTCGGTGCGACAGGCAACGCAGGGACCTTGCAGAAGAACGACGACCTTGAGGCGCGAGGGTCGCGCGACGGGCCAGCTACACAGCGCGGGACCAACTTGAGGAATTCGCCGGTTGTGAGTCACAGAAAGAACACTCATTAGATTTCAGTCTGGAAAAAACTTGTGAGATAGGATTATCATTATACTAGCCAAAACGTTGTAATGTGAGCTTCCCTCAAAAACAGACGTTGATCGGGCAAGTTTCTTAGAACATTGGTCTTGCTAGCCAGTGGTTTTATTTCTTTTCGACAGTCGTAACAAGAATCAGATTAAAGTAATTCTTTATGCTTATGATAGAAGTTGTTTTGTACAGAATTATTTATTTAGAGTCATATTTTAATGATTCAAATCATTTAAGAGACGTTATGAAACAAAATGTTGTGGTGAAAGGCTATGTAGAAGCCGAAGGTCAAATGTGACTATTGAGTGTAACGTGATTAGTGATTTAAAAGGTAGTAGTGAATTTCGAGTATTGTGTGTATGTATTTTTCTTTTACAGGATGAATATTTGTACTATGATTTGTGTGTCTCATGTGTGATATTCTTTGTGAAGTGTAAATATGTATCCATTGCTTGTTTTCTTGTAAACAGGGATCTGAGTTATTATTACTTTAGTGAAAAACTGCAGTTTAGGTAGGGAATTAGCTACCATGATTTTACGAAAAATGAGAACATAGGAGGATCTGTGAATTTCATTTGTACAGTGATTTTCATTCAATAGAATATATGTTATTTGTCATTTAAAACTGAAAAATTGTGTTGGCTTGTTAATTGATCAGTAGTTTAACAAAGACGAACCCACTACCAATAGGGAAGTTTATCCGTAAATTGAGATATTCCCAGGGATGCGTGACGGTGTAATCACACGTCGCGAAGTAGGCAAATGACAGATCTACTTTTGTAATCGGTGAGGTGAGGAGGTACGGTTACATTTTGGCGCTCCAACGAGTGGCTCGAAATTATTAGAATTTCGTAGGCTAAGATCATTAACGAAACCAAAAATTTGTTAACGAATTTTCATTTAGTTTGAAACTTGTGTACAGAAGTTAAGTATTAGGGTGTGTAGCATTAGTAGTTCCATTGTAAATCTGAATTTTGATTACGACTGGTTAAAATGGCAGACAAATTTGATTAAGCTAGGAATCTTGAACAGATCTCGTCAAGTAGTGAGGAGGAAAGCGAAACTACGGTGCAAACAGCAGAACAACCTAGGAAAGAGGCTGAAGTACAGTTAGGAGAGGACAGTAGTTTGCATTCGACACCGAAACCTTCTCCGACGGAATCAGCATCTACTTCTAGAAATACAGTTCCGACGGAAGCAGATATTCTTAGAGCTAATGATATGATGGCTAGGCTCATGGCACAGTTCATGACTCAAATCGAACACATTTGATTTAGTTAACATTCAATCAAGTCAACAAAATCAACAACTTGCCACGCAATCAGCTGAACAAAACGAACAGATTACAAAGAAACTAGAAGAACAACAGGCGCGTACAGCTGAACAAAACGAACAGATTACAAAGAAACTAGAACAAGAGGCGCGTATAGCTGAACAAAACGAGCAGATTACAAAAAAATTAGCAGAACAAATTACAGCTAAAATTGAAGAACAAAACGAACGGATGTCGGCTAAGTTAGCGGAACAGGATGAGAAATTAACTCAGATTTCTAAAGATCTTATTGAACGGACTGAGGCATTAGAATTAAAATTCACGCGGTCATCCGAACAGTTAAAAGCCGAAATTAAGGAGGACCTTCATGTTCAAATCCAACAGATCACTTCTAGTTTTAATTCAAAGACAGATTTAATTGAAACTAAGGTTACTCAAGTTGAGAATAAAGTAGAGAAGACGGTCGAAGAGCAAAACAAGGCTATCTAAATTATTTCAAATAATCAAGTAGCGATTAGCCACGAGGTGACACAAATTAAATCGTGTGTATAAGAAAATAGTGAGAAAATTCAAATTTTAAACCAGACAAGGCAAGAAGTAGAAGCGAAAGTAGCAGATATAAAGGACAGGATAGAAAATTTACCATCTTCTTCTGTTCTGCATCATTCAAGTACCATTACTATTCCTCCTGGTTTAACGTTTAGTGCGCTAGGAAAAGAAAATCCTTGCATGTTCATAAAGGCAGTAGAAAATTTCTCTATGTGATACAATTTTCCTGAAAGCAAGAAGGTCAGAATTATCTACCAAATGTTACAATCTAGTGCGAAATTGTGGGCTGATACATTGGATCCGTTACCAGCTACGTTTCGAGAATTTAAGGAAAAATTCTTCAATCGCTATTGGAATTACGAGACCCAAATTAACTTTAGGTTAAATTTGATGTACAGTACCTGGCGAAAGGGGACGGTTAGCATGCAAGATTATGCAACAGAGAAGTTAGCAGGTCTCAGTTTATGTACGCCACCCATTTCAGAGGATGAAATTGTGTTTATTGATCAGACATTTCCCGGTAGGCATACAAAATTTGTTGAAGAGTCAATTACCGATGTCTTCAGAAAAACTAATTTGCCAACTTGGATTGTACGATGCATCATATGAAATGACAGAAAAATTTAAAGCGAAGTCATCACCCACTTCAAGTGCTATTATAGTTACCGCGCAAGAGGGACACAATAACGGTAATTATAGTAAACAGCAGGGGAAGAGACTAGGCCACAACAGAGAGGGAGAGACTAGTTCGACCCGTCCGAAGCAGAGCAAAACTTCAGCGGAAACGGGAAGTCAACTAACCAAAGTTTTTACCTCAACTACGACCAATTCAAGTAATGACAGATATGAGTATGGACCATCGACGTCACGTGATTCTAACCCATTGATCACGGAATTAAACTAATAAGGTTTGTCTCGAATGGTCGCCCCGAAACAAACCATTCTTCCATTGATGTCGAAGAGGTGACTTTCAGGTCCATGGCAGTTGTACATTCCGCTATGAAAACGCAAAAAGATTTATTTACGAATGTAAAGATTACGAAACGCAAATGCCCATTGATAGAAATAGAATGCGAAGGGAAAAAGGTCCTAGCATTAGTCGACACGGGATGCACTTGCTCGGTAATAGTGGAAAGTTTGTTGGATGAACTTTCAGGGATGGCAGAAGCAATACCACAATTCCCTATGCGGAAGTCGTATCTGATGGGAGCGAATAAGAAGTCGCGGCCTATCTACCGACAAGTACTATTGCAGCTGACAATAGGAAAGAAGGTATACGAGTCTGTCTGTACAGTAGCGAAGGAGTTATTGTACCCACTGATCCTGGGAGTAGACTTCCTCTATGACCATAAAGTAATCATTGACATGGCGAGAAATTGTTTGCAAATTCCAAGGAACGGCATAATCCACTATCATCCATTTGATGAAGATGAACATCTAATATACCATGCGAGCTGTATTGAGGTCAACAATATTCCCACTTTGTTAGAAAATGCTGTGAGGAATAACGGGAATTTAAACCGACAACAACAGGAAGAACTGTTAGAATTGTTATTAAAATATCAACGAGTTTTTGAGAAATGTGAAGAGCCCATAAAAGATTTTGAATTTCATATTGAATTAACTGATGAACGGCCATATGCATCGCATAACTACCCTATACCAGTTGCATATCGGGGAGAAGTGGACGAACTTATTCAGTCCATGTTAAACGATAAAATCATTAAGAAAGAAAGGACTCCATATTTGAATCCGATAGTCATTGTAAAAAAGAAGAATGGGAGATTACGCCTATGTTTAGATGCTCGGAAATTGAATGCGAAAACGATCCCATACCGAGATAGACCTCCCAAGATAGAGAAGATGTTAGCGGAGCTTCAAGGTATTAGGTGGATCAGCAGTACCGATTTCACAGCATCATACTGGCAGATTCCTATAGCTAAGGATTCGCAGAAGTATACTGGCTTCGTGTACCGGGGTATAAGCTATGTATTTCAGCGAGTTCCGTTTGGTTTAAAGAATTCAGCTGCCGCATTAATCCAATGCTTGGATAATATTATCAACGAAAAATTGTATCATGCCTCATTAGTGTATGTGGATGATATTATCTTGTTTGCGGCAACATTTAAAGAGCACTTATGTCATTTAGAAAATTTGTTTAAGATCTTGATTGATAACCACCTCCAGTTAAACGTAGAAAAATCTAGTTTCTGTAGGAAACAAGTGGACTTTTTAGGTTACCAATTATCTACTCAAGGTTTGTGTATGAAACCAGATAAGATTATAGAAATTAACAAGATTCAGGCACCGAAGAACCGCAAGCAGTTGAAAGGATTTCTGGGATGTGTTAACTATTATAGTCGGTTCATTCCAAATTATTCGATGTCTATTGTACAATTTCTACCACTGTTAAGGAAAAACCAGCCATGGGAGTGGACTGAACTACAAAGCAATTCCAAGATTTAAAGGCTCGTTTTTATCATTCTTGTGTACTTGCCTACCCCAATTTTGAGAAAGAATTTATACTACAAACGGACAGTAGCGACCATGGAATTGGAGCTGTTTTGTACCAGGTCATTGATGGTAAAGAGAAGGTTGTATCTCTTATAAGTAGGGTACTCAGAGGACCCGAACTGAATTTTTCAGTCACGGAAAAGGAGGCGAATGCCATAGTGTGGGCCATCCATAAATTAAGAGAATATCTCATTGGAAGACATTTCATAATTAGGACGGACCACAAGGCATTAATTTTTTTAAACCGTTGTTACACAAACAATGACCGATTATTACGTTGGATATTGTACCTTCAACAATATTCTTTTACAGTAGAACATTGTCCAGGAAAGCTTAACCACCTCCCGGACATACTTAGCAGAAGTACGTTTCGACCGGAGGAAGCTGTAGAAGAGAAAAACATATTCTTTGCATCGCCCATACAATTGAATTACCTGGAAAAGACACATTTGAATTGGCAGATTATAGCAATTCACCAGCAGCAGGAAGAATTAACTAGGAAGGTCAAGTTATTTTTGTGTGGGGAACTCGACCCTGAAGATGCCGATGGGATCCGTTGGACGAGAGAAGTCGATAGATGGAAGTTAGTGGAAGACGTTGTTCTCGTCAAGACAAGATCGGGACCACCAACGTACAGAATCTGGATGCCTAAGATTCTGACGTACGGAATTATATGGCTTGTTCACACGAAACTAGGGCACTTTGGAGCGGATAAAATTGATAAAGCTATTTCGGAAATTGCCCACTGGAAGGGACGCAAAAAACAAGTTAGAAAAACTATTGCAGTTTGCGTCACCTGTCAGTGCACTAAATATCCTAATCGCTATTTTGCCGGAGCTCGTGCAGCAATTTTACCATCCAAAACGAATGAACTAGTAGCAAGAGACCTTTATGGACCTCTTCCCAAAACCAAGTACGGTTATAAACACATTTTCGTATGTATTGATGTCTTTCCTAAGTTCACTCAAGTTTACTGTATCAACAAACCGAATGCAAAAAATTGCTTACATCAACTGGACAAGTTCCTTAGAACCGCAGGGGATTTTGAAAGATTGTTGTCGGATCATGGACCGCAATTTACCAGCGATTATTGGATCCAAGCCATGGAAGAAAAGAATATTACTCACATCTTATCTAGTATTCGACATCCTCAGTCAAATCCATCTGAGAGGGTAATGCGAGAACTATCCAGGCTGTTTCGAGTATATTGTCGTCAGCGACATACCGACTGGTATTTGATGGTGCCTTTTATCAACCAGTGGCTCAATGCGGTACATCATGACACTATTAACATGACCCCATACGAGGCCCACTTCAAAAGGAGAATGCCGCATGTTTTAGAACATCTGCGAAGACCCGAGATCACCGTTACCGAAGTCACGGATGAAGAGATTGCACGACAGTTACATCGTAAAGCAAGAAAGCGGTTGGACCAGACTAAATATGCTCCATACACGTTTATTGAAGGACAAAGAGTTATGCTACGTCTACCAAAACCGTCAGATGTGCAGGCAAAACAAATTTCGAAATTCTGGTTACATCTTACGAAAAAATGTTTGCGTTAAAAATCCTTCGTTTTTTGATTAAGAACTACGAAGTTGTTGAAATCTTTGTACATTTCAAATTATCGGTTGATTTCAACAGCCGATTTTTAATTTTATATTGATTTATAAAATCCCTCGTTACCCAATTTTTAGTAGTTTTATTTTTATGGGAGACATTAATTTTAAATTTAGATATGTTGATTGCATCCACTATCTTTTTTATGAATGGACGGCAGCATCATTGTTATTTTCTAAAGACTTTTCTAATCAGAAATTTTCAAATTTTCAGTATTTTATTAAAATCTATTTTCTGTGTATATGATTATTCAAGAGATGTTATGGGGTGCAAAATGGCAAGCCAAAAGGAAATTATCAGTAAGAAGTGTCTAAATCAAAATTACCGAAGATGTCAATTTAAGAACTACATACGAAGGTGGTTCTAGAAGTACCCTGCCTGACCTAAAGATCGCGGTATTTTTTCGAAAAAAATCACTGTATTAGAAAGTAGACAATCTATGAAGCATATTTTTCAAGTTCGAAGACGCTACGTTGTTTAGTATTTGTTTGGCAACAATCAATAGTGAACATTGTGAGTGAATTTGTAAAAATTGAGAAAATTGGTCATCGTTATGTAATCCTATACTTTCATTGAAAAGGCCTCAGCCCAACCAGTATAAAAACTGAACTACATTCTACTCTGGGCAAGTCTGCGCCTTACGAGGCCGTACGAGCTGCCAAGACGAGCATCGCAGTGGTCGACCAAATGAGGTAACTACTCCAGAAATGGTAAAGAAAATCCACAAAGCGGTACTGGGTGATCGCCGACTGACAGTGCGCGAGCTAGCAGACATAGTAGGCATTTCGAAAAGTGCGGTACATCACGTATTATCTGAAAATTTAGACATGAGAAAGCTGTGTGCATGATGGGTGCCGCGTTTGCTCACACTCGAGCAAAAACAGTGTTGTGAAGATGTTTCAATTGAGTGTTTAGCAAATTGTCACCGCAACAAAGAATTTTTGCGCCGTTTCATAACCATGGATGACACATGGGTCCACCACTTCAGCCCAGAGAGAAAACAACAATCAAAACAATGGACTGAAAAGGGAGATCGCGTACCTAAGAAGGCGAAGAACGTTCCATCTGCAGGCAAGGTCATGGCGTCGGTTTTTTTGGGATGCGCGTGGGATAATTTTCATTGACTATCTTGAAAAAGGAAAAACTATCAACGGCAAGTATTATGCGAACTTATTGCAACGTTTGAGTGAAGAAATCAAGAAAAACAGCCACACTTGGTTAAGAAGAAAGTAATGTTTCATCAGGACAATGCACCAGCGCACAGATTCGTTATTGCTATGGGCAAAATTAATAAATTAAAATTTGAATTGCTACCTCATGCACCCTATTCGCCAGATTTAGCCCCCTCTGATTATTTTCTGTTCCCAAACTTGAAAAAGTTCCTCAGTGGTCAAAGATTTTCCAACAATGAAGAAGTGATATCGGTAGTTAATGGCTCTTTTGAGGAGCAAGACAGTTCTCATTATAAAAAGGGTATTGAACTTATTGAACATCGTTGGGAAAAGTATATAGAGCTAAAAGGAGATTATGTTGAAAAATAAACATTTTTTTTTCCAAAAATTTATTTTTTTGTTGGGTTGGGTACTACTGGGACCACCTCCGTACTCTCATTGGAACACTCCTATGCGAAGTACAAAAAAACTTGTGAAAATTGGTAGTATTCCAAACAATAAAGTTGTAATCCTCAAATTACCTATATTAAAATTTTCAATAACAAAATGATTATATGTTCATTTGCAGTAGAGAGAATGGAGATACAAATGGCCCGTTTTAATGTGTCTTAGATGGAAAACTGATATGATTATTAGCCAATGAGTGTGTGCAAGCGCTTATTCAGAGTTGTTTTCTCAGTGAAGGTCTTCTCCGAGATGAAACACCAAAAATATTTATCACCAGTTTGGGAGAGCATATGCTCATCACAGGTTACACCTCGAGAAAAGATCTTCTCACAGATTGAACAAAAAAAGTTTAATCAACAGTGTGGGTGCGCATGTGCCTATTCAAGGTTCCTTTTCCATTGAAGTTCTTCCCACAGAGGGAACACTGAAAAGGTTTCTCACCAGTGTGGGTGCGTATGTGCCGAACCAAGTCTCGTTTTTCAGTGAAGGTCTTCTCACAGATGAAACACTGAAAAGGTTTCTCACCGGTGTGGGTGTACATGTGCCTATCCAAGTTCACTTTTCGACTGAAGGTCTTCTCACAGATGGCACACTGGAAAGGTTTCTCACCAGTGTGGGTGCGCATGTGGTTGCCCAAGGTTCCTCTTTGTGTGAAGGTCTTCTCACAGATGGAACACTGAAAAGGTTTCTCACCAGTGTGAGTGCGAATGTGTTTAATCAAACTCGCTCTTGCAGTGAAGGTCTTAGCGCACATGGAACATTGAAAAGGTTTCATACCGCTGTGGGTGCGCATGTGCCTATCTAAGTGTCCTTTCTGATGGAAGGTCTTCTCACAAATGGAACCTTGGATAGGTTTATCACCAGTGTGGGTGCGCATGTGCCTATTCAAGGTTCCTTTTTCAGTGAAGTTCTTCCCACAGAGGGAACACTGAAAAGGTTTCTCACCAGTGTGGATGCGCATGTGGTTGCCCAAGGTTCCTCTTTGAGTGAAGGTCTTCTCACAAATGGAACACTGAAAAGGTTTCTCACCAGTGTGGGTGCGCATGTGTTGAATCAAACTCGCTCTTGCAGTGAAGGTCTTAGCGCACATGGAACATTGAAAAGGTTTTATACCACTGTGGGTGCGAATGTGAAGAACTAACTTGTCCTTTCTAGAGAAGGTCTTCTCACAGGTGGAACACTGAAAAGGTTTATCACCAGTGTGGGTGCGCATGTGCCTAAGGAACTCTGCCTTTTGCCTGAACATCTTATTGCAAATGGAACACTTAAAACGTTTTTCTCTGATGATGCTCGTGTTTGGGAGCACGTCCTGGTAGTGCGTGGTCAGGTCATACTTGTTGAAACTATTCTTTGGGTTGCAATCCAAGTCTGTAGTTTGGCTCCGTTGTTCCTGGATTGTTTTTGTTTTCTCTGATGCAGAACCCCGTTCACCTAGAAACAAAAAACGTTTGAATGAGAGAAATACTGTAATGGCAAGTTGTAACAGCGATGTCAGCACTCCCGAATGAAACATGTCAACTAATTTATTGCTAATTAATTACAATTTGGAATTAAGCCAAGCAATTTTGGGTGTGCGAAAATGGTGTGAGCTGGGTTAAGGCCCCGCTGGCACACAAAGTTAATTTCGGAACTTGGCCCAACGGAAACTATCAATTGATTTATTACTAATTATTTGCCACATATTTTCATGGCGAAAGCGGAAGTGAGCTGGCTAGACACGCCAAGCCAGCGCAAACGCAAGTTAAATTCGGATCGTAAATAACTGAAAATACATTTTGTGTGCTGGGTAGACGCGTCAAGGTACCTCACACGAGTTTTCGACCTGAAAATATATAGCAATTAATTCAATTTTATTTTTGCAATAAATTATTTATTTTAAATTTTTCCGTCCATGACCTTAATATAACTTGTGTTTGTTTCCACACTCATCTCACTCCCGTTTTCACCACGAAATACCTGGCAAGTAATTAGTAATAAACCACTTGGATACATGAAGCCCCTAAGACATTTTTAAAATTTTGTCAAAAATTGCGTCAAATTATTTTCTCTAAATTTCTTGTAAGAATAAAGTAAAAACACTTATAAAAGTTGCACAAGTCTGTTTTCACTGTTATCTCTGGATTTTCGAAAATGTAAAAAAAAAATTTTTTTTTGAATGTTTAGTAGTTTTCTCCCAAGTACGAAATATGTCCGTTTTTAAAAAATAAAAAGATTTTCTCGAAAAGGACTCCAAATTTTTTTCCTTTAAACTTTTGGAACTTACAGTGTGAAATGTACGCTATGAGAAGACAAAAGCCATATTGCGCTATTCTTTTGTTTTTTCGAAATTTACAAGAATGTAATTTTTTAATTAGCCGCTCACATCTTTAACTCGCTGGCTGTCATGCGAGACCATATGGTCTCGTAGGGAGATT
The DNA here is from genome assembly GCA_011170035.1 of Teleogryllus occipitalis. Classification (NCBI taxonomy): domain Eukaryota; kingdom Metazoa; phylum Arthropoda; class Insecta; order Orthoptera; family Gryllidae; genus Teleogryllus; species Teleogryllus occipitalis. The sequence goes on from BLKR01002235.1 coordinate 54,751, forward strand.
TAATTCTTTTTACTACTAGACGTTATGGTTCCACGTGTTGGCTTGTTTGTGTAGGGTTAGGACTCGCATTATTTCGTTTCGATATTTATTAGCCCCACGGTGGGAATAGCCAAATTGTGACCGTCTGGCTCTGGTTCATGCTGGAAACCCATTTTCAGTGAGATAGGACGGGTAGTGAATAACTATAAAAGAAGCTAGCATTTTGAAAGTAATGAACAAAGTTTTAATAAAAATGAACTAAATTTATAGTGAGATTGTGATGGTTTCAATTAGCTCAATATGCAAATAAAGTTTAAACTTATCGATAATATTAGAAGATTACTGTGAGGTCACGGCGCGGGCGTGCAACCAGGAAACTATCATTCAGTTATTCTTTTTCGTGGAAATGAACAAAAGGGTATTGATTAATGCTTGAAGGGCGATCTTGGCCCGTCTTCGATCTCCGCTGGGGCTTTCATCCGTCAGCGCGTCCAGACGCTCGGCGGGGCAGCCCAAGCAAACAGCCTCGGGGGACGTTTACCTCGGTAAACAGGTTTTCTCATTCAGTACGGCAGAATCTGATAGTTCACGGAACCTTGTCCCGAGACCAATAACACGAGGATGTAGCACAATATATCTTACGATTACAATCAAAATAGTCTCTCGGCAAGTTACGTTCTCTAGTCTCCGGGACTGTCAACTCCTAAGTAGTTTAGTCTCCCCAGCAGAAAACGTCTCGTTCCTTTCCTTCCTCATTTCTCCCTTCCATTGAAATGTTATATTCCGATTGGTCGCAAACTGTTACGCCGCACGATATTCTCAGCCAATCGCCAGAAGATTCTAGAATGTTTTGCCCTGGAAATTTCCTATTTATATAATATTATAAAAATATCGGTGCAAGTATCAATATTGCCGCTGGCATGGAAACGTAGGTGAAAAACAGTATGGTACCGAGGCGAAGTATAGAGAATGCGCTTGGCAGCGAACGTGTTAATACAGTAAAATCTGTCTAAACCGGAACCTGCACCAACCTGCCTTAACCAGAAAATGTCTCCGGGCCGTGAAGTTAAATGGCATATTATACAGCATAAAACGGAACCTCTCCAACACGGAAACAGAACGGTTTTTCATGTCCTGCAAGGGAAAAAATCTTTATAAAAAGTAATTTCTGTGAATTTAATGCAACTGGGAGAGAGACGCGAAATGTTCTTAACCCCTTCAGTCCCGAATATTATTTTCTGAAGAAAATTTTTTTTTGTTATTTATTATTATTTATAACCTTTTCAGAAAAATGTATACCAAATTTGAAATGAATATCTTTATAATTATAGAAAATACGATATGTACAGTATACTGTACATTATGGCTCAAGTGTTGTCGCATCTTCCATAGTGCTTTCCATTTGGTTTTATTTTAGGAGGCAAGTATTTTTAAATTAAAATAATATGCATATAGGGATATTTCAAATTATGTATTTTAACATTTTAAAGAAACGGATATTACATACAATACACATTAACATTATTATTATTTTGAATGAAATTCAGAAAAACAATTTCTCTCTCTATTTATACACAGGTGAACAGAGCACTTGACGCAAAAAATATGTGTTCTCTGTTTACAGCCCACGTTTTTACAACGTGTTGCCTCCTTTTTCTTGTCATGTTCAGCTATATGATGGACAGAGTCCAACTGAACTTCACGAAGAGGTCTCCTTTCAACATTCAGCCTTTTCGAGCATTTTGGTGACACGCCAGAAATTGATGCAGGTCTTCCCCTTTTGGGTGTGTCTACTTCTCTTCCTACTTTTATAAGACTCTCAGCTACTCTAAGTCGAAAAGCTAGAAGATCCAATATTTTTGAATTTTTAAGGCCCAAATTTTTACAGTCTCTTCTGTATTCTATCCAAGAATTAACAATGGCAAAATCCACAGCATGAAATATCATCCTTAGTGTCCACTTCTTTGAACGAATAAATATTCTGTATAAGGCTATAAGCTGATCCATCAAATCAACTCCTCCCATGCCGTGATTATATCTGTGAACTATTTCTGGTCTTCTAATTTCAACCTATTTTCCATTTCTTTTGTCCCACCGTCTAACATTATCTTCGTCTCCAATTCCAACAAAATTGGAACCCAAGACAACACCTTTGTTGTCTACCCACTTTACAATTACAACATCATTATCAGAACTACACACTTCTTCACTATATCCTCTATTCTTTTGTCTCACTTCTTTTTCACTTATAATAGGTGGATTTGAAAACCTATTCACTCGAACTGTTCCAGCAGCATAAATTTTTCTAGCCTTCAAAGCCTGGAATAAATGATAAGAGGAAAAGTAATTGTCAAAGTATAATTCGTGTCCAAAAGACACTCTTTGGCAGAGATGCCAGACAACTGAGGGACCTAATCCACGAAGTCCTTGAACATTGTTTTTAATTTCCGTTGTGCTGCCTTGATACAACAAAAAATCATAAGCTAAACCCGATTTCACACATAGAACAAAAATTTTAATACCCCATGGATATGGTTTACCTTTTATATATTGTTTTATATTTAACTGTCCCCGGAATGGCACAATTTGCTCATCAATACAGATTTCTCTTTCTATTTCCAACTCTAGACACCTTTCTTTAACAACATTATATATTGGTCTCACTTTGTAAAATCTGTCATTATTATCTTTTGGTGTTTCTAATACATTTACAAGATGCAGATTGTTTCGCAACTGAAAAAAGCGATTTCTGTTCATAGTTTGAAGAAACATTTCAACACCAAATGCCTTATCCCAATACATCCTTAGTCGAGGCATTTTCAGAGCTCCTATGGCAATATGCAGAGCAAATAAACTCTTTATTGCATCTGATGATGCTGGTTTGTACCCGCTGACACCTTTTTGATGAGCATATATATTTGTTTTTTCAGTCATGTTTGAATACATTTCTTCGGGTATGTACCTCATCAAATAGTCAAGTGGAGACATCTCATCTACGTTTTCGTCATCAGCAGATGTGAAATTGGCTTCAAAAGGAATAATGGCCTTGTGTCTGCATCTTATGCGTTCCTTCTCAGTGAGCAACAAATTATCAGTCCATTCTTGATTATCGTCATACTGTACTTCGGGAATTTCACCACAACTGGGAGGAAGTTCATCTGCACCGACTCTAAAAGTTCTTGTTGTATTTAGGGGCTCCACAAATTCCACTTCCTCTTCGGAATCAAGCTCATCAATATCAAAACCACTAATATTGTCCAACAGGTCACATATGAGTTCTGGTTTATTTAGATCCAGCTTTTCCTTTCTTATATCTGTCAAAACGAATAAAAATCCATTATAGTTTTAATATTTAACACTAATACAAACAATTGTTTAAACTTACAACCAAAATAATATATTACAAGTAATAAAAATAAATTTGTTAAAAAAAAGATTTATCGTCTCCACGGAGGTTCGAACCCGGGGCTTCTGGGTTATACAGAAGTAATATAACCACTACGCTACGGTGACTCCTAATACTATAATGAATTTTCACAGTATTTATACTGCCCATATCATAGATATAATTAAAATTAATTTTTAAAAACTCAACGAAATTCCGCGTGCATTTCTACGAACTACAACACTTGAAACATTAAGTACAGCATAGTGTACGTACAAAAACACACACTATTTTTAAGTTTCAAAAACAAAATTTAAAGTGAACTACATGTAAAACATGAAGCTGGGATATTTATTGAAAAGTTAAACACAAATAAGTTTTTCAAAATGCAATAATATATACAAAATATCTATTTATACTGTAGGCTTACCAACACAATTCCGCGCACGCTCCGCCATCTTCTTTGTTTTGGTTCCAAGTACTAATTACTCCCAACAGGTTGCACTAATGTATATGGTTTCTTGTAAATAAAAGTCTAAAGAATATTATCAACTTATGTTTTCTCAAAAAAACCAATAGACTCGAGCATGGCCAAGTGACAAAGTTGATGTACAGCATACTGTACGTGGGGACTGAAAGGGTTAATGAAATAAATGCACCTGCAAGCTTGTTTTAAATTCTCTACCCCTGTGGCACGGCTGTTAGTCATGGCAGCCGGACCTTGAAAGAGAGGGGCTTCAGCTGTCAGCTTGTCTCTGAAGGCGTAGGCCTCAGGGGAATTCTCTCTCCCGACTCTGAGCGTGGGAAGGTGTAGGGAATGGCGCTTCCCATTCCCACGTTGAAAAGCATAACCCCTCGACCAGATAGGCATTGCTCAAGGGCATGCAATGGGTGGTGTGAATAAAAAGTAAGCAAAAGCTTAAAGTATTTAGTGTTAGCATTAGCATCTACTAACTAGTTTCAGCTTCTAGCACTAGCATTTGCTAGCTAAGGAGTGATTAAGCTTTTGCTTGTACTAGGAAGCTACAGCTGGAAAATTGTAGCATTTGTTAGGTATACACCGGACGCCGTGTTCATTGTTTATGTATATATTCGCTTACGTTCACGTTTCGAAGGTGAAGTTTATCACGTTTTAAGGTTTTACCTACACGTTTTACGACTTTAAAGGTATTAGATATGGAAAATTTAAGTGATTTGAATATCGCTTCCGATCAAGATGTACAAAATAATGATAGCGACTGTAATCAGGGCCGCTTTTTAACTCTATTAAAAGAGTACAAAATACTTTTTAATAAATCACAGGTGCCACGAATTAAATTAGCTGAAGAAAAAGCCTTAACTTCATTGAGAGACAAATACATGGAACAATTCGGGAAGGAAATAACGGAAAAACAATTAAGGAAAAAAATTCAAAACATGAAGACAGATGTGAAAAGAAAAAGTGATGAGTGCAACAAGAAATAAAAAAATTAATCTCAAAAGTTGGGAGTGTGATTTCTTGGATTTAATGAGCAAAGAAAGTAATCCAGTTTTTAACAAAGTTCGGGGTAATATAGTACGTGCTACTATTTCATGCTATATGTTTCTATATTATTTTATACTTGAAGTGAGGTTAGGTTACGCTTCTTATACATATAATTACGAATAACAAATAAACTAAAAATTTTTTGAGAAATGATTTTGAACACATTTTATTAAACATATCATTTCATTTTAGGAAATATGACTGTAGGGATGATGCCGGAGAATTTATCATCTGAGCCCCAAAGAAAAATTACATCAAACCTCTTGCCGCCACGTCAGAAGCGACAAAGAAAAACAAACACCCACCTAGAATCTGATGAGACTGCTAACCCGAGTTTGCAAGAATAGGAAAGGCTAGTACTTTTAGAGCAACACACATTGGTGCGAAAACAAATCAAAAGAGAAGATTTGCTTATGTCAAGGTTAGAAGAAGAATCATTGCCTTCTATTGGCAACCCGATTTTCACATTACAAGAAATTTGATTGTCCTACACTGTTACACGAATTAATACTATCAGGAAATAAAGATTTCAAAGAAAATTATTTTTGATTTTACAAGTGATAGATAATGTTCTTTATTTCTTCTCTTCTTAGTTGTCCTCTTCGACGCAGGTTCTGATCTAATACAGAATTTTCATTGTCAATGTTTATGTAGTCTGTATATTCATTCTCAATTTCATATTGAAATTCTTCTGGAATATCATCTTTCAAAAATTTAGCAATATTGTGCAGTACACAACATGCAATAGTCACTGAAGGAACTCTTTCTAATTCTATTCTTATTTTGTACTGCAGCACAGGAAATCTCTGTTTCAGCTGCCTAAAACATCGTTCTATTATAACGCGCTCCTCCTTAGCGAAGAGGTAATTGTATGCCGTTTCCTCGGGTGTTGAAGGATTTCTGTATGGTGTAAGCAACCATGGCGTTATGCCGTATCCGATGTCTCCAAATAAAACTACGTCACTTTTCTGTTCGTTCATAAATTCATAAAGATCAGATCGTTTGAGTATTCCACTATCGTGTACAGATCTGGGCCACTAAGCATCTACACTAGTGAACTCTTCATTCGCATTGCATGTAGCTTGAACGTTTATGCTTGCAAAATGCTTACGATTTATGTATTCATCGCCGTGATAAGTAGGTTTCTTTATTGGGACGTGAGTGCAATCTATAACACCAATTGCACTTGGGAAACGATATCGTTCTACCCACTGTTCCCAAGCATGGTTCATGTGCGTTGGGAACTTAATCCATTCGTGAGCTTTCTCTAGAATTTTATTCATTACAAATGTTATAGTTTTGCAAACAGTTGTTCGGTGTACACCCTCTTCTCTTGCTACACCTGCTTGAAAGCCAGGGTCACTAACAAAGCGAAAAAATATCTGCATCTTCTGAATAGGCGATAATGCTCCACCTCTCGTTTCGTGTGACTCGCCTAGAAAATAAGTAGCTATCCAATTCACATTTTCTTGATTAAACAGATATAAGGAAAAACAATCACTTTCGGCACATTCCCTTCTCTTGGAGCGAGATCGAATGTGCATAAAAGCAGCCATTTTTTAAAGAAAAACACACACTTCAAGACACTGGACTGGCACACTAGAAAAATGATCAGCTTTTGCTTAAAAAAGAAAGCTTTAGCTGATCTTTATTCACACCTTTTCAAGCATTTGCTGGAAAATTTACCTTTAGCTACTAGAAGATGCTTTTGCTAATAAGTACTAGCTTTTGCTTATTTTTTATTCAATTTAAACAAAGCTTTTGCTTAAAATTACCAGTCAAAGCTTTTGCTTACTTTTTATTCACACCACCCAATGTCATAGTACAGGGTTGTCACGCATTGTGCATTGCAAGAGTCTGCAAGGATGCAGCTAGTAAGATGTGTATTTTTCAACTCGCTCAGAAGCTGCCAATGAACAGTTTAATATTCATTTAATGATTATTTCTTCCTTAAATACGTCATATATTAATGTATTTTGATAATCATAATAGTCAAGTTATCCACTACTTTTGGGGCAGAACGTCAATATCAAAAGTGTAATAAAATCGGTAACCTTGCATAATACGGAAACCTCCCTAAACCGGAATTATTTTGTGTTCGGATCGATTCCCGCTTAGACATTTTATTGTATTGTAGCGTCACGGTGGCGGCCGTGGGTGGGAGGAGGAGCGGAAGTATTGCATACCTGCTGGCATGAATAGCTGACGCCCCGGCTTTGGGATACATTTAGACAAAGGGCACGCCAGCTTGACCGGGAAGGTCACGTGGTAGACGCGAGCCTCCCTCCCACACCTAGGACGGTCACGTGACGGCTGCACTCTGGTATAAAATCGAGCCGACGAGCTCAGACGGTGGGTTTTATTCTGGAAACCTCGCGCGATGCCCAAAACTTTACGCCCAGGCAGGAGCGTGTCGTGCCTAGTGCACGGGTGACGAGGTCACGGTAGCGGCGCGGGAGTATCGTCAGAGGAGGCGGGGCCTCCCTAGCTATGTGGGGTATCCACAGGGAAATACAAGTGTGTAGGTTCGGAGCCGAAGTTGGTTATTGTACATACATGTAAATAAACTTGTACATACTTGTAAATGTCTGTGTTTTTCTCCATGACGCCACAATATTTACATTAACAGCGATTTCTTCGCACTATTGAATTCACGAGTACATGGTCTTTAATGGTGTCTTATAAAGCCTCTCCAAAACTCAAAACGTTCACACGCCATTCTCTCTCCCTCCCTCCCTCTCCCTCCCCCTCCCTCTCTCTCTCTCTCTCTCTCTCTCTCTCTCTCTATATATATATATATATATATATATATATATATATATATATTGTGACGGACCGGCGATTCGGTCCTATTCTACAGTAAATTTGTATAAGGGGACAGGTATTCTTTCTTGCGAATAGACTCTGGGTGCATGCACAAACAATGAAAAAATTACTTTTAATGTAAAAACACAGAGTGCTTTATTCCCAGAAAAGATAATGGATATTACAAAAACATCGTTCCATTGAATGCATAGAAGGTAAACAAAATGGATGAGCATTAATGACTTTCTAACGATATTGACAAATGTGAACAATTTTCTTATTAACTACGTAAATATTGCTAATGAGCACTTTCTTTCTGTCTTAACTTTACACTTCATACTGTAAATGGGAGCTCCCTTTGCATGCACTGATTCATAATCACCTCGTTATTTCAATACTCATTCTATTTACAGACAATATGTACCCGTCCAAAATACCCTTTCTATTCTCCACATCAAATTAGATTATTTATCATTACATGGCAAATCCCCTCATCTAATACCCCCTCTCACAATCGTCTACTCCGTTTCCCACCTCACTTGATTCTTTTACCGCCTAATAATAATAAGTTCCTTCTAGTAACAGTCTTACTGATTTTGCTGCGTCTGGAATTCCTTCGAGCTCACCAACTCCGCATGCGCCAGCGCGATGTCACGAGTCGGGGCCGTTTCGCCCGCCACGTGGCCATGGCGCTTGCCCCCTCGCTTCTACCCGGCCGCCGGTGCAAATCCCACGCCGCAGTCGTGCTTCGCCGGGCACGGCGATGTCCACTCGCCGCCAGATCAGCAGCCGTCCTGATTTCCAGTTCTTCCAAATTCGTTTGTTAAGCCCGCCGATGCTGTATCGCTATGTTCGTTTCACTCATGCTGCCTTTGCCGTACACGTGTCTATACACTCATCACTTTCCTCGCCTCACGCCGTTTAATCTTTACTGTATATCACTTAACTCGAGATCAAATAATAGTTCTGTTTCTCATTGTCCTACGTTTCGATTTCTGCTCGATGTCATCGGATTCCTCTCAACTATTTTTCATCACCGCCATCATTAGCTTTCCGCACTACCGCCCGTTACTCTTCCTCTTCGACTCCACCTTCCGACTGCCGTCGTTCCCACGATCCTCTCCTCAACTGTCGAAGTCTCGTACTTCGCGTTCGTTTCGTCTCGCTTGCCGCGGGACACTCTCTTGCTCGGCCGAGTCCGCCTGGAACGGCCGTCTCTACCGCGCTGTTTAAACCATGTTGGCACCCGCGTCTATGTTCAGAAACGCGGTGCATTTCAATATATATATATATATATATATATATATATATATATATATATATATAAAGTTACCATTTCTTTCTTTAAACTTTTCGTACGGATAGTGCTAATTCCACTGTTTAAGGACAGGTGGTACATTTTGGCTTCATTTTTGCTTCAAATTTCCCGGTAATATAAAGCTTTATATCTCTGAATTGAAGGGGAAAATCAAAATGGGCTTTTTTTAGCAATTATAGGCGTTTTCATAGCACAAATGTTTAAAAACAATTTTTTCATGTATGATCGTTTTGTCATAAATAATTATTTCATTTATAAATGCGGAGAGGGAAGTGAAAGTGTAGGACTTCATGGTGCTGCACTTTTCTCAGGAACTATTAATGTGAATAAGTTCATGTTTTTAAATGTAATTAGATATCAAATTTGTGATAAACTACACTATTTTTCTGAACTCTGTTAAGCACAGTTAATGAACAAAAATTTTTTGTGGATACAATGAAAGATTTTCTAAAAAAATTACCTATGTAAAATGGCAAGATATTGAATTTTTTTACAATCCAATTCAATTTATAGTTTATAAGCAGTAAATGGTGACATTTAATGAGTCAACCAAGTTTCATACATGTAGAATACATACTTTTTAAGAAAACTGCACTTGAGTGTGAAAAAAATACTTACGGAGAAAGAGCTAGTTAAAAGTTTTGACTACGCATACCACTCACCACATATAATGGCGATACATTTGTAATACATGAACATTTACACTTATACTTATTACAAATTATTGTACGAATTTGGATACTACATTAATATTAACAATCATGTTACCTCTATGTCTACTATTTACATGAAAAAAAGGCCACTTTTTTCTGCTAGATGGAATCTTTTTTATGAGGTCGATGGCGTGGATCTTGCACCATGTGTTACAATTGTTTCCTTGGACACTTTATTTTCACTCGTTTTCTTTGTAAAACAATTGCAATGAGACTTTTGTTTACCGAATTTCTTTATTCTACACGTGTTGTGGGAGAAAAGAACCGTCTCAGCAACAAAACGCGAAAGAAACGTAACACAACTCGCATAGCCAGAACTTTAAGCAGAAACACCAACATAAGTTTCGTGAACGAATACAATAGAGCATCACATTTTTACACAGTAGCCAACATATAATAAAGATGATTTCAGAAAAAGACTTCCTGAAATTATGCTGGAAATCATTGAAAACACAATTAGAACAGAGAAAGTAGGCGTAACCGATTTAAAATGGCGCACAGGGAGATTTAAAATGCTATTAAAAAGCATTCAAATGGTCCGAATGTTAGAAAAGTTAACATATTCTTGAAGAGGAGAGATTGGAGCTTTTTTTGAGAAAACAATTTTTTTGTCAATATTTCCTACCATCTGCCCCTAAAATGACATAAATTTAATTTTGCTGTATTCTTTTGTTTTTTACAAAAATACACAAATGTAATATTATTTAAAATGCCCCTCACACTGTTATTATGCACATTTCCAGCGGTTTGTATACAATATCGCACTTGTGAGTGGAAGTGATTCAAATGACTTGAAATGAAGATTATCGAAACTCAAACAACTTCTGTGAAAAAAAGCTTCAAATTTCGCATTTACAGACACGCTTGAACGTTTTCTTAGAAACGGCACCAAATATTTTAATGAAAGTTCCCATTTAAGACGAGATTTTACTCTTCTTTAATATTCTTAAAGTAATATTTTACTCCTTGGAAACCGAAATGTTCAGAAATTTTTTTAAAAAATGTACTTTGGGTGGCTACCGATGGCAGCTTGCAAGAGGGACTTGGCAAGTCTGAACAGCTAGCCTGACCAAAGAAAATAGAAAAGTATTACGGGAAAGTCTGTGTCAGTCTATAACACTACTAGTTTTGTTAATGAAATGTGGGCATCAAAACATCTTCAAATAAGGTCATGATGATTTTTTTGAAAATATGAGTATATTTTGGGCACTTGGATATATAGTAGCCTGCTCCAAATTTACTGCGCTTTCTGAACCTAATTCCAGGCAGTTGGATGCTTCGTAAGATAGAATTTGTATATTATTTGATATTTCTTTTTTAGTTTCTTACATTCAAGCTTTTGTTAAACATTTACAAGTTAATTTTTTTAAATATATTTGAAATATACAAAATAAAACTTGCTAGGGGAATATCAGATTGGAATGCAACAATAGCTCGGGAACTAACTTCAGTGAATTACATTGTGTTGGGACATGATTAATCTGTATGAAAACCAGTTATAAATGTCCAATTTGTGTTGATATTTGCTTCAAAATATTTAGTTTTTGCACTGTATGTTATACGATTTGTACTGAGTTTTACAAATATTGATGACTGAGACCTGTTGATTTAAAGAGAAACTGTGGAATAAATAGTGTTACATAATTATTAATAGAGGAGTAACATCTCTTTAAACAAACCTAGGTCCAACTGGCCCAAATGGTAGCACCTTGTGAGGGCCCCTTGCCAGGGTTACGGCGAAGACTTCAACGGCAGTGAAGGCGGAAGAGGATTCCTCGTCACCAGCTCCACTAACGGAAGAAGCACTACTACAGAGAGCAATTCTGTGGGGAAGACAGATCCCCTAAGTCCCTAAGTTCGGAAAGACAATCAGTCTAAGGGAACCTCACCCTAAAATCAAAATGTTTAAAAGCCGTAAGTTGGCAGCCCCAACTCTAAACTAGCTCAGTGATCGGACCAGTTTCCACCCTGAGGACATATAAATAAACTTCAGAGCTTCTCGGACATAGAAAGCCGTGTATACTAGTTGACGGAAAATGCAAGAAAAAGGTTAAACAATTTGGAATAACAGATCTACTAAATCAAGATCCCTGGAATGTTCGAGGCTTATCAATAAAAGAAACTGAATTACTTCTACTACATTACTTCTTAAGAACAGAAATATCGATATTACTGTAATAAGTGAGACAAAAAGAAAATTAATGGGTACAAAAGATGTTGGGATCATGTAATCCTATACAGTGGTGTAGAAGAGGAGAAAAGAGCAAGTACTGGGGTGAAACTCATTGTAGATCCTAAATGGAAAACAAATATTAAAGAATGTATGTTTGTTAGTGAAAGAATCATATCAGTGAGTTTTAAAGATCAAAGATCTTATGTAACAGTGATTGCCATACACGAACCTGAAGAAGGATGAAAATTGAAAAATGTTATCTTCTATGAAGATCTACAACAAACCCTTGACAAAATATGCAAGAAGATCAAGTTACACTTGCCGGTGATTTTAATGCATGAGTGGGTGAATGACACGTGTGTGAATGAACGTGTGTGAATGACAATGGGAACAGATTAAGAGGCAACAACAAGTGATCTCAGAATTACAAACACTTTCTTTAGAAAGAAGATGATTAAAAAATATACTTGGAGCGCCACAGGATTTCAGTCACTCGCAGAGTATGTAATGGTAAATCAACAACTATCATCACCCAGGATACCCATGTATTTAGAGGGGCTGATATTTACTAAGATCACTATTTAGTAGTGACAAACATAAACATACTTGCAAAATGGAATAATAGGAATATCGGTTGCAGAGTTTCAAATGAGGCAGTGTTCAAGACATACTTTTTAGAAGAAAGCAGTATAAGAAATCTATATGTAAGGAGGCTAACAGAAGCACTAAAACAAAAACCTGAGTGTGACGACACAGAAAGAAATGATAGAAGATCATAAAACATAGTATCCTAAAAGTATCCTATGAAGTCTTGGGGAATAAAAACAAAATTATTAGATGTAGAGGTCTTACAATCTGGGATGATGAAATTAAAACAGCTATTGAAGAAAAAAGACTAGCTTACATGAGTTATTTACAAAATAGAACTAAAGAAACACAAGCTCTCTACCGCCAAGAACGTAATGTGGCTAAGAAAATTACCAGAAAAGCTCATGAGGACTCCTGGAATCGCTTGATCAGTCAGATAGAGAATGATGCCCATGGAAGGCAGACAATAGCATTCACAGCTCCAAAGCACGTAAATGCAAAGCAGAAATATACAGCAAAAATATCTCTTATATCGGAGAAAGGTTGGAAGGAGTTCTATAAGAAGTTATGGACAATAGATGTAGACGATGACACAATAATAATAATAATAATAATAATAATAATAATAATAATAATAATAATAATAATAATAATAATAATAATAATAATAATAATAATAATAATTGTTGAGGATATATACTCAGACCTTACACTGCGACTGAATATGCTACTGTTGTTGTATAAACACGGTTGGGATGGAGACCGATAAATGTTTATTGTTTTTTATGTATGTGGCTAAGAGGCCTTGCTATGTAATGAATTCAAGTCGCTTATTAAAGTATTTAAATTATTAATTTCAGTTTGACTTTTTTTTGTGATTCACCACTGTTATTCTTAACAACAACAATAACAATAATAATAATAATAATAATAATAATAATAATAATAATAATAATAATAATAATAATAATAATAATAATAAAACTAAGAGTCCATAAGACGGATATTTTCCAAGGTTCAGAGAAGGATGGCACTGAGGATAATTTCGGGATATCGTACTGTATCGGACAATGCAGCCTTAGTTGTGGCCAGTACACCCCCTATCGACCTTTTGGCTCAAGAAAGGAAAGCCATGTACCTAAGACTGAAAGCGGCTAAACAACAAATGCGCCAACTGACAACAAAACAGGTCAACGAAATCAAAGCGGAGCTGCGAAGCGATCTTGTGTACAGATGGCAATGCCGATGGGACTTGGAGGAAAAAGGCAGATGGACTTATAGTCTTATCCCCAACATCAAAGAATGGATAAGCAGAAAACACGGTGCAGTGGATTACTATTTGACGCAAGCCCTTACGGGACATGGATGCTTCAAAAAGTACCTCTATAGATTCAAAATTGCTGAAAGCCCGACATGTTCTGAATGCCACAAAGAAGATGATGATGCTTTGCACTCTATATACAATTGCAAAGCCTGGGAGGAAATCAGATCTATATGCTACGACAAACTGCGAGTGGAAATGACACCTGAAAAATACAATCGAAACTATGCTACAATCTCCAGAAAACTGGAACAAATTTCGAGATTTCATAAAGCACATCCTCAAACAGAAGGCCACGATTGACAGCGCATAGAGCACTTGCTCACACCCAAACTCACGTGTGACGTAATGTCTCGCCAGACGGTTTCACATGTGGTCCTATTTGGGCAAAGGCGAGCGGAGGGGGTTTTAGTAGACGGGGTAGACCAAGTCTGGGAATCCGACAGTACCCGGCTTCACCGGTCTCCATAAAGGATTTCCCCTGCCTCAAAATAATAATAATAATAATAATAATAATAATAATAATAATAATAATAATAATAATAATAATAATAATAATAATAAAATTGACCGGTAGCGGTAGCTCAGTGCATCAACTGATGTCCGGGAGGTCCTAGGTTCGAGTCCTGACGGCGGCAGGATTTTCGACACTAACTTTTCAGCTAGGTCGAATTTAGTCGCTGTCTGGAGGAGAATTCTAGCGGCCGGCTGTTCTGATCGATAGTTTTCCGGGGTTTCTCCGATCAACACCAGGCGAATGCCGGAGCAGTACCCTACCGAACGGGCCACGGACCGCGCGCGATCTGTCCTTCCTCTTCCTTGTCCTATCCTTTCCCCCTTACACACACACTAACATGCACTACACTACCACATATTCCGGGAGACCGGTCGGGAGCTTAGAGCTTGTCCCGACTGGGGCGGTGCCCCGTTGGTGGGAGAGTCCTGGTTAGGGGGAAACCCCACTAGCCGACGGTAGATCGGCGCCGGATCTCGCCATCCAGCGGGGGAAGATCACCGCCATCTCCCGAGAAAAAAAACATGCACTACACTCACGGGACTAATGACCTAAGCAGTTGACGCGCCCGGAAACACGAAAAAAATCAATCAATGAATAATAAAATTGTCTTTATTTGTGGCGAGGCTCAGGCCGTAATACTTGCTCTTCCGCCTAACCACTTTAATTAATTTACAATCATAAAAATTACAGTTGAGGCGTTCGGATGTAACTGACTTTTCATGTCGCAGAAGAAAAAAAATCAATTAATGTAGATGGTAGTTACCATCTACATTAATTTATCTATATGAGCCAAATGAATGTCATTTTTTGTTTGACATAGATGAAAATCTAAATAATTATGACATTTATGAAGTAGATGAAGTATCCAAACATGAGCTAAATAATGACAAAAAATTAAAAAACAGAAAAGCCACAGGACCTGACATTAGTATAGAACTTTTCAAACATGGAAGAAGTTACCTCAAAGAATGCTGAAATGTTAATAAATGTTGGAGAAAAAGGAAAATCCCTGAAGAGTGGAAATTAGCCAAAGTTATACCATTGTTTAAAAAAGGATCAAGATGCTCTTGTAAAAACTACAGAGGAATAAGCCAAAATACAGGCTATAAAATATATAATAAAATTCTAAATGCAAGATTAAAAAATATCTCAGAAGCTCTGTTATTAGAAGAACAATGCTTTCAGAAAAGGATGTTCTTGCACTGACCATGCTTTCACTATTAAACAAATTGAAAAAAAAAAAAAAAAAAAAGATTCCATTTAGAGATGCACTTATCCTTCATAAATTACGTCAAAGGTTTCAATGAAGTCCTAAGAAGCAAATTATGGAACATCATGTATAAAAGAGGCTATCCCATACATTTAATACAGACAATCCAACAAGTATATGACAATAACCAAACTATCGTTGACATTAGAGGAAAATGTTCGAAAGAAATTTTTATTAATCAAGGCATAAGCCAAGGTTGCAGCTTATCACTGAAAGGTCATGACAATGACATTTCAGATGGTAATTGACTTTTCACATTCACCACAATCCTCCCTTCTTGGGCCAGAGAGTGACTCACAACTCCAGGGAGAAACAAGAGAGAACAAACGCTGGTTTGACTGTCTCATTAAAACTATGGTAATAAAGTCCTTAATTTATGCCATCTTTATCATCCATTAAACAAACTCAATCTTTTTCTTACGTCATGGATTGTAAGTAACGAGCCTGAATGTTGAACAAAATATCGGTACAGATATTAATCTCCATTGATAATATAATTTTGCTCCAGGAACGAAAATAAATTCCCAGCGTGTTTCGTTCCAGAGGAATTTTTGTTACTAGTTAATAGATTTCTTCGGTGTGCTTTGGACTGCAGTTTCATTCAATACAATAATTTCTGTACACAAAAAACTAATTAATTATAAAAATTCTCAGTGTTGTTTCTGTTGCCATCCTTGCTTCTGAGAATTTTTACAGTGCAATTCGAACCTTAATATAAGAAATTTTTAAAACTTTAGTTTGAATTTCATATATTACAATGTTGTATTTTCATTTTTGTAATCTGGGTTTAAATTATAATTTTTAAATACTGTCCCGCTATTATTTTTATCCTTTGCTGCAAACGTGTCCTCACCCCCAGCCCAGGGCATTGCACATCAATGCCATATTACACATTAAGTCCATTGGATGTTTGCACAAATACATTCAATGGTTTTGGAATTAAATCCATCACTTGCTTCCTTTTAGTAACCAAGATGTTCTTTTAAGAGTTTTTTCAATATTGAAAGAAAATTTGTATTGAATCCTTGAAAATTAATGATCCTGCTTGCAGGCATTTCACGCAAACCATTCAAAGATTAGTAAGAAAATATACAAAGAGGGAGAAACAGAAATGGAAATAGAAGTTTTCCAATTCAATGCTCCACGTGAAGATGATGGCACACTCAGTCTTCAGGAAAGAGCAAACCAAACAGTGATACCAATAGGCAATTTAATTGTGTGCCTTCTCACTATGTGAGGAATGTTCCCTAACAAATATAGAATTTGTAATTCCATCCCCCTATAATCGTGAGGGAGCTATTGACTGCTTCTAAGGGCTGCAGAGCCTCAAGCACGGCTGTGTATTTTTGATAGGGTGATCTCGCCACACTGTGTAGTGAACAAATCCTGCATAATTTGTACAAAATACAGTACTCACCATCCCAATTTTTTTCAACCTACTTTCATGAATTCATTAAAAAATATATCTTAAACTTACCTGAGGAACATGAAGTGATCTCTTGTTTTATTGTAGCAATAGAAGCACCACCACAGGAGGATGCGAGAGGGTCCTACACAAAAAAAATGAACGATCTCTGCATGAAGTAAAATATTGAGAGTGAAAATTTGAAACATCATTTGAGAGGGTAATTGTAACTGAATAATTCTACTAATCCATATTGACCTTTAATGATTTGCATCCCTGCACCTTAAATTATCATTGCAAGTAGATTCTTGGTTATTTGGTTTTTGATGACCTGGATAAATAAATTTTATTTTTTGTTTCAGAAAGGAAATTACTGATATTTCGTTGATTTTGTAATGCTAATCTTGAAAATGACCCCAAAATGGTCACTTGTGATTTTGTCTTTCATTAATTTTAAAACCTAAAAGTAATTTAAAAAATTTGCTTTCTACCATATCTTGTAAGATTTATAACATACATAATTTGTAGCTCAACCCCAGAAGTTGATTTTATTTTACCTAATATAGCCATTTAATCTGGCTTAAGGAAGGATACAAAAATGCATGTAAAAAGGGCGTAATCACTATTTAAAAGGAATTATTGTACACAATTAGTAATGAAAATGATTCATATTTATACTCTTAAATTTATTTATTTATTTATTTTACGTCAAAAAACAGTTGAAACTGCGTATGATGTGCTATGGGGAGAAGTGAATTCTGTGCACATTTTCAAAATTCTGTGATCCCTACACTAAGTCATATACTACATGAATTTTGAAAATTAATTTAAAAAAAAAAACTCTCATGTAATCTATTTTCAAGGATAAATTAGCAATAAATTTTGGGCTCTTATTCATGATGTCCTTCGTCAAGGAATAATACTTCCTGCCGCATCAATATGGAAACGATAATTTGAATAAGTATATTTCCCAATGAATTCTAGAAGACATCCACAGATAATGAAGTTACATTTATGTTCAGAAGCAAAACAAGAGGCCATCTCAGCATTTGCTCAATGGATCAGGGAAACTGGACAAAAAACCTGATCGAGATGGGGGTCATTGACCCGGAGGCTGCAGTACAATACTTGTTACAGGTTGTTTTTACACATTTATACAGTCTAAATTGTAAATAATGCATTATGCATCGTTGTTAAAAATAATGTTACTTTTCTTGTGATGCTCAGTATAGTCTCTAATTGTATAGAAACAGTTATGCAGCAGAAACGATTTCACTTGGGATTTCAAATTTTCTATCAAATTTAATTGTTTAATGTCATCTGGCAAAGTGTTGTAAAATGTACATGTATTGTATGTGAATGTTTTGTAATGAACTGTTGTCACCTGATGAATATGAATTCTATGTCGAGTGTTATAGTAATAGACTTCGGCATTTTCTGAAAATATATTCCTGCCCTTAAGCAAGTCATTTTTTACCAAAACCACTGATTCGTAAATTAACAGACAAGGTACTGGTAAAATTCCTAGATTAATGAAGAGAGGCTTACTAGAATCACGTGGGTGGTATTTAGTTATTATTTGTACAATTCGTTTCTGTAATCTAAAAGTCTGGGAGCTAAAAGATGTATTTCCCCAGAATATTATGCCATATCTCAGGCGGGAATGAACATTCGCGAAATATACACAACGAGCAGTATGAAGGCTGACTGAATTTTCAAGAATTGTGAATGCGTAGCATAATGAACTCAATTTTGTGTTCAATTCATTTCAGGACGTTGTATTTAGTGTTGTGTAGTGACGTTGAATTTAAGGTTTGACTGAACTGACTAAAATTTATTTCACCACTTACGAGTAGCTGCTCTTATAAATGGAATGGATGCAAGTGAACTTTCTCTTCTTGGTCACTTTGGTTGCACAGTCTCTAAGAAATACTAATGTGGACTCCGTTTTGAATTTTAGAATGGCCTCTACAAAAAGCGACTATTTGCGTTCTTCGCACTTCTGGAATCGCATGCACTGAGTAGTAGCACGTCGTATGTCAAATTCAGAGCGTTCCGTCCTCTAATCTATTCCTACAGTCACAGTCGCGAGCGCACTAGGAATCAATGGAGAGGATGGACCAGAAACCACACAAAGAATACCTCAGACGTGGAAATTGAAACTGCGAATATAAACTGTTATTACCTCCTCTTCGTTACTACTCGATGTTTCCTGCTTCACCGGTGGCCCAATAAACACAGCCGTTGGAGACTGCAACTCCTCCTGTACAAATTAGAAATGTGTCGAAACAAAACTAGTGGTGCTACAATAACATACTTGTTATCGCATTATTTGTAACGGCTCCGCAATATTATACAACACGGTTGCATGCAAAAAGAGATTCTGACAAGCAATTTTTATCCGCGCCGAGACTCGAACTCCGATCCATCGGGTTAACGCGCAGCGCACTTCACCGCTACACCACGTAGTCGCTCTGACGAACTCACTTGTCCACTGCTTAAAAATTTAATTGTCTCCCCCGTTACTTCCTTTACGCAATTTTCGAAAATTCGAACAGTTCAACGAAATTGAGACCTTCTTTCAAGCAACACTTGCTTATCCGTGAGGAAAAAGTGGATTGTTTTTGAATGCTTGTTTTTATAAATTGCATTAATTTCAAGTAGAAACAAGACTTATAACACTCGTTTTAAAAAAATATAGTACCTGACTTTTCTTCAAATGCTCGTTCTGGGTTCCTTCCATATATAATGGTCCCCTCCCCCCCCCCACACACACACTCCATTCGCACTCCATTCCCAAGCGTAGGGATGCCTTATTAGTGAGAGCCAAAGAGGGGGCGACGTACGCGGAAATTGTGCGCCAAATGAAGGAATCCCCGGAGCTTGAAGAACTGGGCCTCAATGTAGTTAAAATAAGAAAGCGAGGCACAGGAGACCTGCTTTTGGAGATGGGAGCCGCGGGCTGCTCGAAATCAGCGCAGTTTCAGACCGCAGTGGCCGAGCAACTTCAAGGAAAAGCGGAGGTAAGGACTTTGTCAAGTGAGGTACTCCTGGAGATTAAAGATCTGGACGAAGTCACGACGAGCAAAGATATTGTTGATGCCTTCGAGAAAAAGCTGGAGGGAGCCAATAGCAGGAAAGTAATAGTTAAGTCTATTCGCACCGCGTACGGTGGCACCCAAACGGCCGTGATTGCACTACCAGCAGAGCTAGCCAGGAAAGCAGTTCGAATGAACAAAATTAGGATTGGTTGGGTTAGGTGTCGCATTCGGGAGAAGATAGTTGTTACCAGGTGTTACAAGTGCTGGGATTTTGGCCACCTGGCGCGAAACTGTAAAGGGCCTGACAGGTCAAAGAATTGTCATCGATGCGGTGAAGGAGGGCATTTTGTTAAAACCTGCATTAAGAGCCCTACTTGTTGCCTCTGTCAAGGTAAAGACAGGGAGACGCATGCAACTGGTAGCTATAAGTGCCCCTATTACCAAAAGGCTTTGCAGAAGGCGGAACGGGGTTGGAAGAATAAGAATGAGGGTTATTCAGCTCAATCTTAATCACTGCGAGGCGGCGCAAGACCTTCTGAGCCAGACGGTACGAGAGCTGAAAATAGACGTCGCAATCCTGTGCGAGCAATACCGAAATATAAACGGTCTCCAATGGGTTTCGGATGCGTCTAATCGAGCTGCAGTGTGGATTTGTGGAAATAGTCCAGTCCAGGAAGTTATGCAAGTCCCAGGAGATGGTTTCACTTGGATCAAGGGGTTCGGTATTTATTTTTATAGTGTTTACGCCGCACCCAGTGCGTCGCTTCAGGAGTTCAAGGCATTACTTGATAGATTATTGGATGATGCGAAAGAAAGAAGGCCTCTTATTATTGCTGGGGACTTTAATGCATGGGCCACTGAGTGGGGCAGCAGGGTAACAAACCAGCGTGGGATGGCTCTCCTGGACAGCCTTGCCCGTTTAGACGTCTACCTTTGTAACACCGGCAACAGCCCAACCTTTGCCACGAATGGCCGCAGCTCCATCGTTGACTTGACATTCGCATGTGATAGCCTTGCTAGACGGATTACGGCATGGGAAGTTAGCGATCATTATACATATAGCGACCACCAAGCTATTGTATATGAAGTCAGGGAGATGTGTAGTTTAAGTTCTGCAAGGGTTAGGAGGAGAGCAATTTGGAACCATAGGACATTTGATCGCGATTCTTTCGCTGCCATGATGAAGGGCAACGTTATGTTGGTCGGAAACTCGGAGGATATGGTCAGAACTGTAATGAAACGGGTCATTGACGCTTGTGATGCATCAATGACAAAAAGCCTCAGGAAGGAACGCCGTCCTCCAGTGTACTGGTGGACTGACGAGATCGCGGAACTTCGCAGAGAATGCCACCGCACACGTAGGTTGGCGCAACGAGGGTGGGGTCGCCTAAATTATAACACTCTCAAGGAAAATCATAAAGCCGCCAGAGCAGCTTTAACAAAAGCTATTAGGATCAGCAAGGATCGCTGCTGGAAAGAGCTAAGCAACGAGGTGGATGCTGACCCCTGGGGTCGTCCTTATAAGGTGGTAACAGCCAGGCTCAAGGCTCTGTCCAGGCCACCCCCGACTTGCCCAGTCTTCTTGGAGAAGATAGTGACTACCCTATTTCAACAGAGAGATGAGTTGCCGCCTATTGATACGCTTGAAGATGTAAATGAGGCTCCGGCGGTTTCATTAGACGAACTCTCAAAGGCATACGATAAGGTTCAAGATTGCAAAGCCCCTGGCTTGGATGGGGTGCCGAATGTCGCGCTTAAGACCGCTATTAAGACCAGGCCAGATCTATTCCTAGAGGCATACAATGCGTGCGTGCGAGAGGGGAATTTCCCCCGTCGTTGGAAGCAACAACGGCTGGTCCTCATTCCGAAGGGCGATAAGCCACCTAGCGACCCGTCAGCATATCGGCCTGTGTGTTTGCTGGATACTGCTGGTAAAGTGTTGGAACGTATCATCTGCAGACGGATTGAAGCCTACACGGAGGGACCACAGGGACTGTCTGATGATCAGTATGGCTTCAGGAAGGCGAGATCCACAGTGGATGCAATTAGGGTCGTCATCGATATCGCACGCAAGGCCATTGAGGGCAAACGATGGCGAAGAGGCGCAAAGAAGTATTGCGCTATTGTTACCCTCGACGTCAGGAACGCATTTAATACGGCAAGGTGGAGTGCCATACTTGCTGCCTTAAAAAACCTGGGAGTTCCGACTTACATCATGAAGATAGTTCGAAGCTACTTTGAGGAAAGGACTTTATTTTACGAAACTGAGACCGGAATAAAGACCTATGGGATCTCGGGTGGTGTTCCGCAAGGCTCAGTACTTGGCCCGCTGTTGTGGAATACTATGTATGACTCCGTTTTGAAGCTCCAGCTGCCAGAAGGTGCTAGAGCTATTGGTTTTGCTGATGATGTTGCGGTGGTAGTCGTCGGCAAATATACTGAAGAGGTCATGCAGGTTGCCAACGAGGCTGTGGCGACGATCCGGCGGTGGCTATGGTCGGTGGGGCTCCAGATGGCCGAGCATAAAACGGAGGCAGTACTGGTGACAAGCAGGAAAGTGAGAGAGGGCATTACTCTTAATGTTGGGGGTAGTAAAATAGCCTCCCAGCAGTCTCTGAGATACTTAGGTGTCCAGATTGACGCGAGACTGCATTTCGACGAACACTTACGTATAGTGTCCGAGAAAGCGTCTCGCATGGCCTCTTCCTTGGCACGAATTATGCCTAACGTCGGGGGACCAAGGCAAAGTAGCCGGAGACTGCTGTCTAGCGTAGTGAATTCTATGCTGCTCTACGCAGCCCCCATTTGGGCTGATGCCTTTGGGGTCCGGACGTACGCCCGCGGTGCGAAGTCAGTTTACAGAAGGTCCGCCTTGAGGGTGGCCCGGGCGTTTCGCACGGTCTCGTATGACGCTGTGTGTGTGATAGCAGGCATGGCCCCTATAGATCTTATGGCACAAGAAAGGGCCAGGCTGTACAAGCGAGAGGGAGCTACAAATAGCGTCACCAGGAAGGAAGAGAGGGAGGTGACAATGGCTCAGTGGCAAGAACGATGGACCCTATCATCCACTGGTAGATGGACATTTCGCCTTATTCCAGACGTATTGAAGTGGTCCCAAAGAAAACACGGTGATGTTGATTATTATTTGACCCAGTTGTTAACAGGGCACGGGTGCTATCGAGCATATCAATTCCGTTTCCGGTTGGACGATGACTCCTTATGTCCAACCTGTGATTCAGTGGTTGAAGATGTAGAGCACGTGTTCTTTGACTGTCCACGCTTCGCTGAAGAGAGGGAAGAACTCCACCGATTCCTCCTGCAGGTAGTGACTCCTGATACCATCGTCACTAGGATGCTGGTGTCCCAGGAGAATTGGAGAGCGGTAGCTACCTACGCTGCAAAAATTTTAAAGAAGCTTCGGATAGAAGAAAAATTTCGAAGGAGTATCCCGTGAAATTAGTTAGCCTAGAGCGTGAAGCCGATCTTCCCCTCCCGTGATGCAATGCCTGACGGCGGTCCCGCGGGTAGGGAATAGGAAGTATGGGAGTGTTTTTTACTGGGTAGGCACAGAATAGCTGTGAATCCTACACGCTGCGGAGTGCGGGCTCCGCAGTGTCTTTTGAAGATTTTTCACTTCCTACGCAAAAAAAACACACACACACACACACACGCGCGCGCGCGCGCGCGCGAAAAAAGAAAAAGTGCCTAAACCATGCGTAGGATTTTTCC
This sequence comes from Teleogryllus occipitalis, assembly GCA_011170035.1. Taxonomy (NCBI): domain Eukaryota; kingdom Metazoa; phylum Arthropoda; class Insecta; order Orthoptera; family Gryllidae; genus Teleogryllus; species Teleogryllus occipitalis. Next base: position 78,520 of record BLKR01002235.1, read on the forward strand.
CGAACTGAATACTCCACAGTTGATTTGTCTCCACCCGAGGCTCTGCAATTTTCAATAAATTTCTTTAATTTAGGGAGGTACCTACATGATCACCCTGGGATATTTTCAAAATTTTCTTAAAAATTGCTCCAAATGCTTTAATTTTTTTCTCAACAAAATACACCTATCAATAAGGCTTGGGTCCGATTTTCGCTGTTAACTCTTAATTTTCGAAAACTGTTGAAGTTTGGAATTCTTTCGGCGGTTTGCTACATCTACACAATTATTTCGAAAATTTGGGTAATTTTCGAGCAATATTGAGTGCAATACGTGCTATATTAAAAAATATCAAAAAACAAGAATTTCTCAAAAGCTGCTAATATTTTTTCTTTAAACTTTCAGTGCGCATGTCGCTAAACGTACATTGGACATGGCATTATGTTACATTGTCAAGAACCCTGGGTTTAATTTGAATGGGAAAATCGGCATCAAACGTTAGTAATAATGGGATTGTATTGCAGGGGCGGAAATCAAAGAATATACGTTGTTAGGGCAACCAATCAACAAAGTGTAATATTCCATGCTTGGTGTCACAGCGCTGTTCATTTGGGGAGACACGGCCCTGGAGACATTACATGCGAAAGGCGTGGGGAGGACATTGAAAACCGTAATTTTGTAAGAAGGCGTAAAGAATCATTCGCCAGAAAGCTACTGAACTGCACATCGAATGCAATCAGTGCGGTACAACTTTTGTTTCTGCATAGACTGGGTATTAGTTAAATGATAGCGAAAAGTTTCACTTGTGTTTAGTTTTGATAGCTTAGCATTGTGCAGAGTAAGAAGTAGAAGTAATTATTCGTACTGAATTATAATCGTAATTTTTGTTAATGTAATTTGGGTCTTGAATTCATATGGAGCCCGTGTTTCGAGAGATTTAGATTACGATAGCTCCGGAGATGGGAGGAACCTTCAATAAGTTAGCTGAAGGTCGGGCGTAGGTGTTTCATTCGAAGCTCAGCTAGGGCAAATCGCGACCGCCAGGTAGCTTTTCCGCGTACGCGCCTCTTACTTTACGTGCTCCTGCGTCACTACCCAGCGGCCAGAATTGGGAAGCAACTAGGATAGGGGTGGGGTTTAGGACACTTCACGGGGGTTGGACTAGCCCTTGTGAAGCAGCCAAACTCGTTTTTTTGGAACAAATTTCACATGAGATTCGACGCTAATCGAACCCGGACCTCAGTGGTGAAAGGCAAGCGACTTCGCTATGTGCCACGAGCGAGCCGATTTAGATTGAATATCGGTGAAGACAGGGGTAGTCTTCACCTGTAATATGCAAGACACTCGTATATCATACTTAACATATCAATTTTTTCTTTCCATTTGAAAGGTACAAAAGTCTTTCGTTTCCTCTGCCATGGCATTCCTCTTGTATACACACAAAATGCTTTGCTTTATTCCATCAAATGTGTGGTTATGTATTCCAAAATTACACTTCCATCACCACATTTCCATCATTGCTCATGTCTTGGCTATTAAACTTTTCTCTTAAAAAGTCTTATATTTGTCCTTTTTACTTTCTCGCTGTAGAGTACAGAAAAAGTTATTTAATCCTGCTCGAAAAAACTGAATTTTCGGTAGAAAATTTCAATTACAGGGCCCTGGTATAACGAAGATGTGGATAAATACAGGTGTTAAATTTAGAAAAAATAATCCTCTATCACGTGGTGTAGCCAGAATCCACACTTTGTGGGTCCTTGATACAGAAAACCCGAATGCGGCAAAACTTGTATGTCTGTCCGTCCGTTTGTGAACAACGCTAGTGGCTAAACGGTTCAGCCGATTTTCTCCAAAATTGATATTCCCCAATCGATTTGGCTGATGTTGTGGCCCTGCAATTTGAAACCGATATATCAATTTTGGAAGGTACTTTACACGAAGCCCCTGGAACTTCAGATATTAAAAAATGGCTCCATCGTCTTTTACTAAATTTTGTTGTTGCAAAGTGTGTAGGACGTTTATGAGACTGGCGCAGGTCTCATCTTCGTTCAAAAGTCTGAGTTTTCGAAAATTGCAAAGGTTCAAACGCTTTTAGGAGTCTTCCTACAACTAAAATATTAAAGAATATGTTACTATAAACATAAGTTTTACATTCCTACGACGTAAACTATAACGAAGACTCAATAATAAAATAAAGTATTGAGGAGAAACGGATTTCACTCACTCACCTCTTCCTCAACTTCCTCCTTCAATTCGCTCAATAGGCACAGCTCATCTCCTCCCTTCAAACAGAAACAGGACACCACTTTACAGTTGTTACAATCTGGACGCACCACTCATTAACTGCCAAGAATGATGTGTGTTGCTTAAAAAAACTCATATCCAATTTAATGGGTATTTAGACGGATTTATTGTGAAATAAAATGATTTATGGTTGGAAAAGAAAAAGTTTCTTTAAATATTATTTAATTTTGTCATATAATACTGATTTTCATCATTCGAACCGTCAAATCGAATGATATTCAGTATTACCAACATATATAGTTAATTCCATCACCCCCAAACCTCCAGTTTGAAGATTTCAAATTTATATAATCATTATTGGAAACTTAATTTTTACTTTCTCGTATACATACGTATATGAGATTTATACGAGATAGATACGTATACAGATTTCAAGAGCTTCAAATTTTGCATTTACAGTAAAGCTTAATCGCCAATTTCTGCAAAACGGCTACGAATTTCTCAATGAAAACTTCTATTTAGGACGAGTTCTGACTCTTCTGTAACATTCTTGAAGTTATAATTCGGTTATACTACTAGGAAATCAAAGAGTTAAGAAATTGTCCCCCTCCCCCAAAAAATGTACTTTGGGCGACGATAATGGCAGCTGGTCAGAGAATGTTGTAAGACCTTGAAGCCAGGCCACACCAAGGAAATTAAAAAAATATGGTACGAGAAAGTCTGTGCCATTCTGTTACACCTCTAGTTACTTTCTCGTATACACACGTATATACGGAGTAAATTACGTAGTATAGAGAAAAGTTATGTAATGCTGGGGAAAATCGGTTTCGATATTTCAACGGAAATACACGTTTTGGGGTCCCCTAATACCAAAAAAGTACTTTTTTCAAAACGTCCGTCCTTCCGTCTGCCTGTCCATCTGTTAACACTACAAGCGCCTAAACCACACTTACGATCTTTCTTAAATTGAAGAAACCGCTGTCCATCAGGCTATAGTTGAGGCTTTGAGATTTCGAAAAACATTCTTTAAAATTTGGGGGTACTTTACATGAAGCCCTAGGAACATTTTCAAAATTTTCTCGAAAACTGCTCCAAATTTTTTCTTTAAATTTCTTATAAGAATAGAGTAAAATACACTTGTAAACATGGCGTAGGTCCGATTTCAACGGTTAACTCTGAATTTTCAAAAAATGCCAAAATTTGATTTTTTTCGGAGTCTACCTATAACTACAAAATTGAAGACAAATTTTCTCTTCAAATGGAATTTTTTTCCAATAATAATTCTAGCATACGTCATGTCAATTAAAAAAATAGTTTTCGTGCAATATTTGCAATTTTAAATAATTAAAAAACACGATTTTCTAAAAAACGCCTTCAAATTTTTTCTTTAAATTTTTTGTACGGTTGGTGTCAAAAAACCCTATACAATAACATAAACGCCATTTTGCACTATTCTTTTTTTTCAAAAATTACATTCATGTAATTTTTTTGAATTGTCTCTCACGTCGGTAATACTTACTTTAGAGGCGATTTCTTCACAGTATTATATTTATGACAACATGTGCTTTAAATGATGTCAAATAAAGTTTCTGAAAAACACACTCAAAATCCTACATTTTCAGAAACGCTCAAACACTATTTTCTCAAAAATGGCTCCAAATTTTATCTTCAAACTGTTGTAAAGGATAGTGGTAATGGCACTGCTTAATATGACAAAGTTCATTTGAGTAATTTTTTGTTTAAAAAAAATTACACAAATGTAATTTTTTTAAATATCTCTCACACTGTTAATGTGCACATTTCAAGGGATTTGTATACATTATTGTGAATGGAAGTGCATCAAACGAAGTTTTTCTAAAACACTATAGATTCTGGTGAAAAAGAGCTTCAAATTTCGCATTTACAGTAACGCTTAACGCCATTTTCTTAAAAAACGGCTAGAAATTTTTCAATGAAAATGGCTATTTAGGATGAGGTTATAGCATTCATTAATATTCTTAAACTAATATTTGGGTTCTACAACTTAGAAATTGAAAAGTTGAGAAAATTTCAAAAAAATGTAATTCTGACGGCAATAGATGGCAGCAAGCAAGGAGGGGAGAGACTGTACAGCACCGATCCACAAAAAGGAAATTAGAAAACTTTACTAGGAGAAAATCTGTGCCATTCTGTAGCACCTCTAGTTCTTTCATATTTTATGTTTGGGTAATAAAGTAACAAATGCAGAAGTAGCAACATTGCAAAAAAAGCTTGCATTTTACTGCAAGTTTACCTTCTTTACTATAAAGTAATTGGAGTTTTCTCAATTACTGGCAAATGAAGATTGTATTTGAGTGTCAGTTCAGTGAATTTTGTACATGCGTAGTTTTGCGAATTTGTTTCAGCGAGCCTGATGTGACTTTTTAATTAATATTTCAATAATAATTTTAAGTTGACATAAATTTTCCTTTTTTGAATTTATATTTTATTATTTTTATTATTTTATTATATTTATATTTAACATCCTTCATCATTTAAAAAAAAATGTTTTGGGATTTTAAGAGTTTCCTTGGGTTAAAAAATGGCAGATTTTTTGAGGTTGGGGAATATTTAGCCAACCCTGAAAAAAATAACTAAAACCAAACAATCCTATGTTCCACACAGAACCTACGGAAATATCATTGGAAACAAAATTATATTGTTAATTCTAAATCAAATTATTTTTCAAATTAACTTCAAATTCGAAAATAAATGTTAATTACACAGTTTACACAACAACTATTCTCAGATTTGAGTTCATAAAGATAGACAAAATTTCTGAAAAAGAAAGAATGAATGAAAGTAAATCAAGATCCTTTCACTTAAAAAAATCAATTGTCAATAAAATCAAAGGATCCTTCATTTCACAGAATCCTCCCTTACATTTCTGATAAATGTCAATATACACAATGAAATTCATGTCAAATGTCATCAACATCGACTTCAAATAAGCATGTGCTCATAGGTGAGGCAAAATGTTTCGACAACAAATAATTTGGTCACTACTAATGAGATATTTATGAGAAGAATTTTTCTAAAGCATTATCGTGCATCTTGGATACACTTCTTCAAGAACTTGGTATTTCTTGTTTGAAAATCAATCCTATTTGTCTAATCCTTCTTCCTGCATGGCTTGACCCATTACTGAAAATAAAAACAAGTTGTAACTCTTTCATCAAAGACAACACTAATGATATTGTATATCAATCCCTATTCAACACACTACAAAATCAATACAAACACTATTTACAAATTTATACAGATGGTTCACTCTCTAAATTTGGATTCAGCATCTCAGTCAAAATTAACAAAAACATTCGTTGCACTCCGTTACATAATTTATGCTCCATTTTCCTCTGTGAATCTTATGTTATCCTTGTTGAGGAAAAAGATGATAAAAATATATTATCTTAAGTGATTCATTTAGTGCCCCAAATTATCTGAGTTATTTAAATGTAAAAGAAGGAATTATAAATGACATCATCAATATTTATAACGATTTGTCATGTATGAAAATAGACATAATTCTTTTGTGAATTTCATCCCGTAAAGGAATCCAAGGAATTGTCCTGGTGGATTCAGCTGCTAAGAAAGCAACTGAACTCCCTCTCCAAGATAACACTTTCACATAACGACAAAGAAAGAACTCTATAGACGTCTTAAGCTCCACTGGAACACTATGTGGTATAATCATTCTAGTCACTTCTACCAAATCAGAAAAATAATTTTTCATGACGCTCCTTCTCTTCAAACAAGAAAAGTGGAAACTACTCTCGCAAGACTGCCCATTGGAAATAGCCATCTTACCCATCACATCTGTTCTCCAAAGAATCTCCACCACTTTGTACACTATGTAAATTCCAATAACAATTCATCATATCTTAATAAATTGTCCAATGAATTCACAGCTATGTATGACATATTCACATCCAAATTGTCTTTCAAAATTACTAATGGAAACATTTCACATTTATAATAATGTCAAATTTCTAAAGATTAAAAATTATATAATGAATTGTGAAGTATTATAATAATGGTCACTATTGCCCTTGCAGTTCATGCAGCCAAAGAAATTAAGCTTATTAAAAAAATTAAAATTTTTAGTCTTCGAAAGAGTAATTTTAACGTGATAAAGATACATGTCCATATCAAAATATTACAGCACTCTGCTTGTCTTTCCAGCAACTAAATTTCTAAGAATGAAAGGAACTTGACTACTTAATATAAGTTCTATTGTTTGTATTGCCCAGCTTTTTTCTTCAATAATCTATTAGAGAAGAATGGAAATGAATTCTACAATTGGTTTATCCACGCTCCACCATACCCTGCCCTGACCCCCGTGAATTACTCCACCCCATGTCTGTCCATTTCATCCCGCCCTGTCCCTACTTCACCCACAACACCCCAGCCCAAAACTTCTCTGTTTTGCTACAAAGTTGTTAGGGGCAGCTGTAATCACACACACACTGCTATTAATCCCACAAAACTCCCAATAAGAACTTTGATCTTCACTACTCTAAGCCTTTAAAAGCTATTCAAGTAAATCAAAATGCATTTAGAACGAGAATATTATGAGTTTTCATGAAAACTTGAATTATCTCCATTAGATTCACTACCTACTTTTGAACCTTTTGTGGAAAACTGAAATAGTGCACACTTACATTTTCTTTGACTGGGTAAGAAAATAAGACGGTGAAGTTTTACGAAAATTCATGTAGATAGCAACATTCATATCGTTTGATGGGCAGGTGTACAAAATTTCATTAACACTTAAAACGTAAAAAATTTATTAAATTGTAGGTAACACTGGTCTCTCAGACCCTGCAATTTGTTCAGTGTGAATTAGTGCATAAATACATTTTTTTAATGAATGTACTTATTATGCGACTTCATATATATATTTGAATCAAAATTTCATAAAATCATTTTTTTAACATTGAAAATAAATTTTTAAAGCAGAGTTGTCACAGGAATGTTTGTAGCTAGTGTGAAATTCTGTTTCATTTCTTTCTTTTAGATTATTCCTTTTGTACAACTATATTAAATTTTGGTCATTGGACATAACTAAGCACACCAGAGAGTAATCACAATTTTTTCACACATATATTGCGCAACTTCTTGGAACGCATTGAGCAATTCAGTTCTGAACCAGCAGCTGACTTTAGCAAGACAGATTTACACGCTTGTTGTACACGTTTCGACATATTCAACTGAACTTAAAAAATGAAATAAACATAACATCACACAACAGGTTTTTTCTAAAAAATGAAATATTAATTGAAACCCGTGAGAAAAGTCTTACTCTACTTCTGAAATGTAGTACACAAAATAAATTACATTTACAGTAACATACATATATATTTGTTGCGTCTACAACTTGACGCAACGCGTCTCCAAGCCCCTTAAGGGGCGTTGAGCGCTTTGCACTGGGGAGTAATCCTCCATTAATGTGCTTTATTTCTGGAGTAATCCTCCGTTACTGTGTAATTATTACACTGAATAATTATTATATATTGTATTTGTCAAGTCTCATCACGTCGCAGTCAGTCAGTGCCTTTTATCCCTTCCGCCAGGGGCTCGAAGGCGTTAGATCCCGGGGTTCCTGGCTGGTCACCCAACCAAGAACCCGCAAGTCTCGAATTTGCTTAACCTTTGTGACTTCACGGAGCATAGTAAACGAATTCGGCTAGCGACGCTGGCACTTCAGAGCAAAACTATAGTTTTGGATTCAAAAACAAACAAATAACCTTGTTCTTTATATAATAGAAAATAAAATGTTTAAAAAATAATAAACAAATCTTATCCCTTTCAAAATACACTATGTTTCAGGAACAGTCTATCAAAATCAATTTTACTGGTTTCATCATAACTTCAGACAAACTGATTGAAATCATAAAAATAAATGAAATGTTAATAGAAAATAAAATGTTTAAAAAATAATAAACAAAACTTATCCCTTTCAAAATACACTATGTTTCAGGAACAGTCTATCAAAATCAATTTTACTGGTTTCATCATAACTTCAGACAAACTGATTGAAATCATAAAAATAAATGAATTGGTTTTTATATACTCAAACTTCATACTTGGGTAAAATGAGCTCATGATTATATTCCATGTTCTAAATTTTTCAACTACATTTTAAAACATAAAAAAAAAAATTAGCTATTTCATTAACATTTACATGTAATATAACCAAAATAAACTTAAATACTTGTTTTCTTGATAATACAATTAATATAAACCTTCAATTTCATTTATTTACATTAATTTGTGAAAATATTTCCATGTTTTGTAAGTTAACTTTAAATACTACATATGTTTATCGTTAAAATATTTTGGATCAGTATTGATGGATTATTAATTCAACAACTTAACGAAGGATTTGCAAATTCTACTTTTTTGAATTTTATACAAAGAATTTCTAATAATCTTAAGTTATTCGGGTACCCAGTTATTCTATAAAAACATCTCAATTTCAAAATAAATTATGGATAATAAGAAAAGAAAGTTCATTGCAGTAGCAGATTTTACAAATATTTTTCAAATCACAGAAATGCTAAATGCAAATTCACTAAAAGGAACCCAATGAAGAATATTTTCTCTACTAGCTGCTTCTTAATACACAGATGAAAGCAGTTACATTTAACACCGCAAAAAGCAGAACTTCCAATTCACAATCTTGAATTTTCAAATTAAATTAAGTTTTTACTTTCGAGATGGTTCTTGGCGCATTCAAATGCAAATATTACATCCCTCCAGTGATGGTATCACTTTCCCTTTCTTTTTAATCTCCCACACCCAAGACTGATGTTATGTCCACAACAATTAAGAGGCAGTAAGGTAGATAACATTTGGTTTCCTTACAAAGCTATTATATGCAAAAGCCCCTCCAGAATCACCTTCCAAAGCATAAACATCATTAAATCAGATTTACCATAAAATTTACAGTTCTCCTTAGGGCTCAATAAAACCTTACACATTATTGTGGAACATTGAATTTTCTCCTGCTCCAATCAGGAATTCAACTGTGGTACTTGAGCTCAGAAACCTAAAACAATCCCATCGCTCAGCATGCTTCAATGCTGAGAAACTTGCACTTTCATAATGGTGGCTATTTCTTCTAAAACTCAATGTGTCAAACCATCAATTACTTTCCATTTACCACAAAACACTGATTAGATTATGCCACTAACGCAAATTTTACTCACACAGGCATTCCAGCAATTATCCTCAGTCACATCAATTGGTTCTTCTTTAACCTACACGTAACAAAACCAATTATTTAAAAGTAAGCACACCATTAACATTTGCTGGTCTTAGAACATATATTACAATTGAGTTTGAACTTCATTAATTTAGTGTTCATAACACATTACCAAACATCATAGGACTTCTTAATTTGACAAATCACATTTCAACATGTCAAATATATAGAAAATGCTTACCGCTTCCATTTTAATAATGTAAGGCTGCGTTTATGTTGGAGCAGCGATAAACGATGAAAGCTGTGATAAGAGCGAAGCGACGAAAACGTCCGCATGGAAACAAACGGAACTGTTCATGTTGGCAGCGCGCTGATCACGAGACCAGCGCTGCGACCCGCGATAAGAGCGAAGAAAACCCTTTGGTAGGTTTTCGCTGCTAGTATCGCTGTTCTGCACTGTTCGCAGCTGGCCCACTTCAGGTGTTGTACATGTCGGATAATATGAATGCTGAGAAATTGATCACTTGTGTTATTGTTAGGAGTCAATTTCGGGACAAAAATCGCCGTGATAGCTTCGTTTTAGACAAATTGTGTGACGTAGAAATGAGTACAACACGTAAGTTTTAGAGGTTAGGTTACATTCGTTTTTCACTGAGCGACAAGTAAACAATAAAAATGGCAGTTATCCCGTAATTATTTGTAATGTTGTGTTGTGCAAAACTAATTGTTAACTTAGGTAAAGGACATAATCTGCCAGTGATAATGTTTTATTCTGAATCTTTTTTTTTTTTTTTTTTTTTTTTGTATTGCAAACCCTCAGAAGGCTTGTTCACTTTGTTTGCCATAATCACCCATTTCATCTGTTAATGTATTGTAAATTGCATCCACACCTTGTAAAACTATAGAAAAGAGTTTATTGTATTTGTGAGATATTGACCCAGAATGATTAGATGATTAATTCTTATGTGCTTGCTGCCCATGGCACACAATGTGGGTGCAATTCAAGGAAGTATTATTTATAACAAATTTTAAAATGAAACAAATGAACTTATTTTTAATTTTGTTAGTTTAATTAAACGATTGGGATGTTTTATCAGTGAATAACTTATCACTGAAGAACAATATGAATAAAATGAAATGCCAGAAACAGAATATTTTTTATTTTTAAACTAGAAAATTTATTGAAAAAGAATTATCTAAATTATTGCTTTTGATAGTACATGTATCTCATTTCCTAGAACATTTCGAAGGGATGAAAATTGAATGTTTGCAATTAATTCAAAATTGAAGTGATTGAAATCAGCTAGTCCCAAGCCACAATTTGGCAAAATATTGAGATGTTACACTCTACAAAGCCATCAGCCTTCCAGTTTTGTCATAGTTTAAGATTTAAGAAACAATTTTAAATATAACAAATATGCCAGTTACCTTGATCACTTCCCTTATAATCTGTTTTCCTTAGAATTCAGAGTTGTTTTTACTTCAGAATACAAAATAATTTATTTACAATGGTCTTTGCAAAACTCAATCATTTTAGAAGATATCCCTTGTACACTTGGATAATATTTCATGAAAAACTTACAAAATTTTGGGAGAGAGTGATATGTTATTCAGTCAACATGAACAGAGGACACCTAAAAGATTAATCATCTGGAAATGTTTTTAACATTAGGTGGTTTATTGTACATGTAATCTTCAGACTTCACATTCAGTTAAATTAAACACAGACAAATCACCACAATATAGGCTCTTTACAAACACAATAGGAAACAAATACTGAGAAGAATCCTTTCTTATTTCAAGACAATAACAATGAATTTGAAGATGTTTTAATTTTTTTATTTACTCCATGATATATATTGCACAACAGATATTTTTCTTATATTATAGAATAAACAACAATAAAAGAAATACTACTTCAAATTAATTATTATCTTTAAATAAAAAATTATACTTCTCCCTTTAAACACTGAAAATGTACCAAACTGAAAACTGTTTTATAAGATGAAACTTGACAGACTAATAAAATATTAGAAAGACTATGAATAATAGAAATTGGCAGAATGGGAGAGCACTGCACACATTTGAAATTTTCTGTCCATAGTCACTTTTCTTCACACTTGTCTTCACTGTTTTTATTTTTCATACAACCTGGCATAAAATACTGTTATGTTTGTGAGATTCACATAGGCATATAGTACACTACATTTCCTTTCCTCCTTAGAAGACCCAATTTCATAATTTTTTCTTAAACATTCATTCACATACAACCAAATTTTCTTTCAAGAGACTAGGTTTCATCTCTCTGTAAAAAAAGGAAAGGCCATTGAGTTCCTCAAATGAATTCAATCACTAACCTCAATACTAAATAGTATACTATAGTTATAACCCTGCTGGAACTGTACATCTGTTTCTCTTTTACAGTCCATGTAAATATGTTTGTATGTATGACACTTAATTTTCCATAAACAGTAATGTGCATTAACACTCATTATTGTAGCCATGGCAGCTTACCTCTATAATCATCGCCACTTCAGCCAGGATATCACTTTAGACAATTTTTTACGTGTCTGACTTTCTAAAATTCTCCTCATCACATTCATTGAAGAGTTTTTCGTCAAATGACGACGCATCGATTAAAATGCCAAGAAAAATATAAAATAACAATACATTTCCAAAACAAATCACTATTGAATTCGCTCGCAGTTTAAAAACTTCGAAATACGTACGCTTTAGGACTAACTCTCTCGACTGCACACAGCTGTTTGCTGCAGCTGCATGTTGCAGAGTCGAGAGAAATTGACACATCTCTCTCACCAAGCATGCCAATATCAAGCCAAGAAAAATACTTAAGGTGTAATGCTTCCATTGCATAGGGGAATGATGTTGAGGTTGACTCCTACTGCGCTTCAACTTAAACGGTAAACAAAAGTTCCTAAGCCAATTTAAGTAAATATGGCGGGTGATTTACATAAGGTTGGCATTGAATTGACAAGTTAGTTTCGCCGAATGCCCTGTAGATGTCTCTGGTGGATTCGGAGTGGCGCTGCTTCGCACTGCTCCGACATGAACACCGCAGCGCTGCGATTTCGCAACACCTACTCTCTCGTCGCTCTCGTCGTTTATCGTTGCTCCAACATAAACGCAGCCTAAGAAAAACCAACTTTAAACTGTCCTGCACGCTCCTGCATTCAGGCCTCATTCACAATGCAAACTTAAACGTAACCGTAACGTAGCCGCAAAACCTAGAAATGGGTTATAAAGCGAGATCATTCACAATGCCTTGACGTAAACGTAGACGTAAGACGTAAACTTAAGAGCTCGCAAGCTCCAAGCTTCTACGTTTAAGTTTACGTCGAAATTCTACCGAAGACCAATCAGAGAGCAGCATGAAAAAAACAAATGCGCAACGAAATCCGCGAGAAGGAAGGTCGACTCCAGATCGATTCTTGTTTATGCGTGTGTATTGGTGTGTATAGTCGAAAGGTAGAGCAGAGAAGTTTGTGGAGTTTTAGTACGAGTGGCGAAGTGTTGGTTCGAAATGGCTAACAAAATTGTGACCCTCGATAATGCAAATGCAAAAGGCGAAATCGACAGGAGAGTCGACAAAAATGCTAGAAACGAATCGATCAATATGTTGAATTCTGATTGGTTCAGGCAAAACCTACGTTGCAGCTTACGTTTGCCATTGTGAATGATCGTTTCTACGTGAAAAGTTTACTGCATAAGTTTACGGCTTACGTTACGTTTAAGTTTGCATTGTGAATGAGGCCTCACTTCGGTCGCAAGGACAAGAAAAGTATAAATTCCAAAGAGTATATTCCTGGGTTTTTCTAACGAGGCATCTGAGGGTACTATATTCAAGATGGACTATTGGAGGGCTTTTCGCATCTTTCTCAGTCCTGCCGCTACAGTCGCTTGATCTGCAGCACTGCTTGATCCAGTCGCGATTATGCGACGTCTTGCGACAGGACCGAGAAAGACGCAAAACGTCGTACCGTATTCCATTTTAGAGATACTTTTGGCAGAGGTCATAAATACAGCGTAACAAATTACCGTTCAAGTAACATTATCCCGAGAGTTTCTTCGTGCAAGTACCTAGGAATCCATTTCGGTAGTAAATTAAGCTGGAAAAGTCACGTAGACTTTGTTGAAGGGAAAGCTTAGAGATCTGTTCATTTTGTAATGCGCATCTTCAAACAGTGCAGTAAACGCGAAGGAAATTGCATAAGCAATTATAAATAAATATAAATAATTATAGCTTGTTCGTCCGATAAGGGAATATGGAGCTCTTTGTTGGGATCCGCACTACATTAGAGTGTAAGGATTTCAAAATTGCAAAGGATTCAGCGTAGAGCAGCTAAATTTACTTTCAGGGACAAGGATGGCATGGAGGTATTCCCGTAAGCGATTCAGCGTAGGATTTTGCTGGATTCTCTAAATAGTGGTTGAATTTCACCCACCGATCTGTGTAGAGTCGAAAATCCGCTAACGTGGGTCCGGCATTGGGACCTCCCACTTAACGATACCGGCTGAGTCTGGCTCGGAGCCAGCATTGCCGCCCTCTGCTGCCACTCTGATCGCGACGTCCTACGGTTCGAATCCCGACAGAGGCGGAGCTTCGATACTAGTCGAGTTGTGGTTTAGCCGCTGTCTGGAGGAGAATTACGTATAATAGCCAGCTGCTCTGATCGTTCGTTTTCCGTGGTTTCTCTTATCAATACCAGGCAGATGCCGGAGAACTACCTTGACAAACCGGCTTCAGACCGCGCGTGATCTTTCCTTTCTCTTCCTTATACTACCTTCAACGTTTACTTACATATGTAAGTAACACCACTACACGGGCCGGGAGGCTAGAGTCTGTCCGCGCTAGAAGATACTCAAGCCGACGTGTACGTCGGCGCCTGATATCACTATCCTCCGGGTAGGAAAATATTTCATTTTTCAATTGAACAGCTGATTTTATATTTTGAGAAGTGATCGCATTTTTTTAAAAAAAATGTTAAGTACCACTTAAAGATAGTATTATCTTTCATTTTGTCAGATGTAAAGGGAATTTTTTGACTCTTGAAAATCACATACAGAAATTCATCACAACAAAAAAGTAATTTAGTCACACAGTTTGATAGTTTCATTGTATGTACTGAATAGATCGATCAGGTTTTTCCCATCTCGATTAGGTTTTTCATCCAGTTTCCCTCATCCATTGAGCAAATGCTGCGATGGCACCTTGTTTTGCTTCTGGAGATAACTGTAACTTCATTATCTGTGCACGTCTTCAAGAATTCAGTGAGAAATACAGTTATTCAAATTATAGTTTTCATGTTGTCGCGGCAGGAAGTATTATTCCGAAGGACAACATGGATAAGAGCCCAACATTTATTGCTTATTTATCCTTGAAAACAGATTTTATTACATGGGAGTTGTTTTTTTATTCAAAATTTAAGTAGTATATGACTTAGTGTAGGGGTCACAGAATTTTGAAAATGTGCACCCAATTCACTTCTCCCCTTAGCACGTCATAAGCAGTTTTAATTGTTTTTTGACGTTAAATAAATAAATAAAAAATAGTAACAAATAATTTTGAAGGAAAGACAACCATTTGGTACCATTTCTAATTTCGAAACCAGAATATTTTATGATTTATTAATTGAAACTGACACACTGGTTAATATCGTTACAGAGGCCTATGTTACCTTGGAAGAGTGGAGGTAGTTATATTACTGTGGGAGTACAACACACCCAATGGTTACTTTTGTGTAATTCATTGACAAAGTTGGCAAACGAGGGTGACCTTGCAAGATTAATATAGATTAGTTGTGTAATTCTTCAAATTGTTGCGTTTCTTATATTAATTTCTACAATCCTTAGGTGACGGCTTTGCTACACAAGGAAAGTCAAAACCAAGCCTCTTCATCAGCGGGGGAGGGGAGTCGCAACCTGCACTGGCCAGGGCCTGAATTACATAGATTTATGATTGAAGAAGAAAAGAATTCAACAGCCATGGCCAGTGCAATACTGCAGCTAAAGTATTATGTAGCACTTCCCCCAGTAAACATCACCATGGATCCCAATGAATTCTGGGAGGGAGAAAGGCCTGAAGGACATGGCACAGTACTTATGTGTACCAGCTACATCTGTTCCATGTGAAAGGAGTTTCTCCAATGCTGGCTTAATAATAACTGACAGAAGAAGTAACCTGTCACATAGCAAAGCTTCTGCTCTTATGTTCATAAAAGGCAATGAGCGGTTTTTGGATTAATTTTTGAAACCTCTCATTGCCTTTAATCCAAGGTAAGAGTACCATCACATTCCCTACAAAAACTAAATCCATTATGTTGCCTTTTTTCTTTGACAACTATTAAGAGTTTTGAAATTTGTTGGGTGTATGAACTAGTATTGTTATTACTGGTTTCTTTCACAGAAAATCACTTGCCTTATGAGTAACATTAACATTTGAGCACTTTTCTGCATCTGCCAGCTGACACAATTACCTTCATGTGGGGTATGTTAGGAAATCCCACAGTGGTATAACTGCACAATATTGCTTATTTTTTTACTGCTTCCATTGTTATTAAATTTAAACTAAATGTTAATTCTTTCTCTTAATAAAATACCCATCAAGTGGAGTCTACATTTTTATAATAACTTTGTGACTTGCATCTCAGGAAGAATTTGGAGGTAGAAGAAGAGCACTTCGTGGATGAAGACGAATGGGAGAGGTGTCCAACTCTTGTGCATCGCAGAGAACGCACAATTTTCATCATGCAAGTTATTTCGTTTTAAATTTATTGTCTTTTTGCAAGTTTTAGTATTCTTTATTTTCTAAATTTACTTTGATGAAATAATGTAATCTCTATTTTCCTATTATTAAGTCCTGATTATTTTGAAGGGGTGTTAAGCTTGAGCAATCTTCAGTGCTTCGAAATAAAACTTATACACTATCATAATAAATATTGTAATAAAGTATTACTTTTGCAATGTAAAAAAGATTAATATTAAAACTTACACTAATACTCAAACCTAATGTTTACTTTATGGAGCGCACATTAACATAAGAAGAAGATACTAGATTGTGTTTCAGTAATTGGAAAGTAGTGAAAGCCATTGGTTCTGGGATTTTGGTATTTCATTAGAAAATTGTTTTGTGAATGTATCTAACAGCAACAAAGTTCAAGTACAGTATTTTCTTGGAATATTATAATGTTAATTTTCCTCAAATAAAAATTAACAGGTTTATTACTATGTGAATTATTTAAATTCGTTTGAATTGGTTCAATAAAATCCTGAATTTGATATCTTTTTTTCCATTTCCTTCAACTAGCAAAAGAATTACACCTCTTCCTTAAAATGCAACATTTCTTTTAGCATTTGCAATGTATACTGCTCTCATTAAAACCGATATCCCATCAAATTGTTATTTCTACACAAGGGATTATTAATGCCGTTCACGTATTACAATAGCACTTTTAAATGTTTGGGAAACACTATATTTAATAATTTACTCTTGTATTAAAAATAATCACTCAGAAAACTACGAACGTCATCATGTCGAAATGTAACAACGAACGGAATATTTCACAACCACAACCTAAAAGTTGTAAATTATCGGCAGATACCTTCCGATTCAACGCAATTATTTCGTAGCTAATTTAACATGTTAAATTTGCCTAAAAACGCCAAAATCAGACTACACTGAAAAAGAATACCCTAAACCAGTATTTTCACTGACTGTGGAAACACACGGAAGTATAAAACAAATGCTTTATTATTACGAGTCACACACGAAAACATTGACACATTAACGCTGTATATTCATGTACTAGAGAAGGGCGAACTACAGGCGAAGTAATCGTTGGACCAGAGATTCCAATCGATTTCAATCGTTGAAAAGGCGGGAAAGAATCGTTGATTGGATGGATCGCTCGTTGCCAACACGAAACAGTACACGAAAAATAGATATGCACCTCAGACGGAATTTAATGATTTTGGACTCGGTTAGTTCACCAATTTCAGATCAGCTCCCCTCTGCCTTGGTAGGTAAACACCTCATCCAAAATCATTGGTTTTTCGGCCTTCAAACATAAATATTTTTCCAGAATTCCTTGTAATCTATGGAAGCGTAAATGGCGAACTGAAATCTTCAGGTTGTTGTCCATTACCACAACGATTTTCTTTAACGTATCTTCAAAAATTGAAGAAATTTTTCAACGCCTAACATTCTCTGATCCTGCAGTTCTAGCGTAAACGTAGTGTGTTGGAGACCAAAATTGCGCGGTTACAAATTTTGAAAAAGTAAGAGAGTGAAAACATACGAATAATGTACAATAAAATGATTTATTATATTATAACTTTTAAGTATGTTTTTCTATTCTAATGCATGATATT
The DNA here is from genome assembly GCA_011170035.1 of Teleogryllus occipitalis. Lineage (NCBI taxonomy): Eukaryota > Metazoa > Arthropoda > Insecta > Orthoptera > Gryllidae > Teleogryllus > Teleogryllus occipitalis. Next base: position 96,353 of record BLKR01002235.1, read on the forward strand.
TGATCGATGCAAAGTGTACACTGAGAAAAAACCGAGCCTGTTATCTCAAATGAATATTTTCTGTCATATTCAATATGTTGTTATAACGCGAATCTCGTTTTAATCATAATGTCGGTTCCATTATTATAACAAAAAGTTTCATTTTTTTGGACAACAGAACAATTTTCATTACAAATTTCATAAGCACTAAAATAAATGCAGAGAACTCTTGCAGCCATTTTCAAACTGTATTTAAAGTCTATGTTCTCTAAAGAAGTGGAAATAGTAAAAAAAGTTTGTTTTTTAACAACTCAGCAATCTAAACAAGTGGTGCTACAGAATGGCACAGTCTTTCTCATACTCGTTAATTTCAAATTTCTTTGTCTGGGCCAACTTTAATATCTCGATGAATCCTCTTTCCAGCTGCCATTTATAGCATATTAGTGTTAGAATGTGATAGATATAATTGTGATAGATACTAGCCCACATGGTCAGAGACGTACAGAATCTGCAAATGTATGTGAAATTAAAGTAATTACATGATATCCAAAGCGATTAAATTGTAAGGGCGTACCTCTCAGTTCGGTAATGAAGTAAAATAATACACCAAAAAGTAGAGTTATACTTGCCCGACCCTGTATTTTCGCGTGGACAACTTTCCTGGCCTCTTTGTGAGTAAAAAGCTTTCCAAATAGTTTAGTGACTGTCAAGGAAAGCGAAGAGCTAACTGTAAACCAAAGTTGTCCAATTTTTTGAAATATTGTTAAGGAATTGCTAAGAATCGTTCAAATAAAATTAGTCAATAACTGAATAATCCTTTATTCAAAATACGTTCCAAACATCAATTTTTTTTTATTTGATATAATATACAAGTACATTGGAAGTTACCTTTATACATTTTTTAAACAAATACCTTTCGTTAAGAACTTTTCCTCTTAATGTGATAATGCAAGAACAGAGAACAGGGTGAATTTTAATATGCAAGACTTCCCACATGGGTACTCATGGGTACATGGGTACTGAATTATTAATACAATCAGCAAGGTAATGAATGAACATGAATCTTTATTATTTTTCTGCAACATTAAAGTGCCTGTATTCACTGTTAACAATGAAACTTCACACAATTATAAATAAAATTCACATACTAGCATTTTTTAAATCAATGCAGTTTAAAAAATGTACAAATGTGTTACAAAACTTCAATTCTTTCTTTAATCAGTGCATGACACGTTGCACATCGAAGTGCAAAACGTTGTAACCCACACAATTATTGAAATTATATCCAATAACAGATGCAGTTTAAGCCCTAAGCACTGTCTATCTAAAATGTAGTATCCACAAAACATTTGTCCATTTTTTTTTATTATTTATAGAGAATTCTTAAGAATATAATGGAATTCAACTCCTAATAAAATTATTGTGTACCCAAAAAGATCTTAGCAATTGCTAAATATTTTGCTGAGAGACCGCATCGGAGGACACGCTTCCCTCCCCAGAGTTCGTCTTTTCCACACAACCCTCCGACTGTCGTTTGTTCGCCTCTCTGCCTTGACAATTAGATGCATTGGGAAAAAAGGCGATGAGCGATCATTACACACACACTTTTGGGACATGGGATGCGGTTTCTGTGAGCTTAGAATAATTTTCGTTCTTATTATTTCACAAATTGCAAGTATTTAGTTGATAAAGAAGTGTTAATTGAGGTACAGTAAAAACCGCCTGCCAAACTTAGTGAAATGTGGCAAAAGTATTCACCGAATAAGGAAATATTCAAGAAATGAGTGGACGAATCATTTATATTCTGAAAATGTATAATAAAATTTAACAAATGAAAAGCTTCTAGTATAAATCTTGAGGTTTCATGTCCAAATTATCCTAATATTCTTACAAGGTTTTGAAACTTGTTATACGCCCTGATTCATAAATGTACCAATTTGTGATTGTAATTGGTGATAACACTTGATAAACTACCAAACATCCATGCGATTTCTACGTACAAAAAATCCTTGAAAACTTCTGATTTCATATTGACAAAAATTAATATAATTAAATGTCAAAAAAGATGTTTTCATTATACCAATGCAAAATGTACATGTACCAAAAAAACAACCATTTGAGTGCAGTGGTGATGATAGAAACGAAATGTAATTTCTGGGGAGTGTGCAAAGAAATGTCACCGAAAATTCTAAAAAACGAAAGTAAAACGAATGCTTGCCCGCTCGTATGAACACCAGCCGTGCAAGTGTAGATCGCCGAAACAAAATCGTTGACAGCAACACGAGAGAGAACTCAGCCACTGGGAGTTTATAAATGTGTTTATTTTTTATTTAAGAAGATACTCTCTTCGCAAACAGAACGCTGATGATGTTTTTCGACTGTGTTGGTCCGTGTGTGAATACGCAACTGGCAACGACAGGTAAGAACTCACAGATGGAGCAAAAATGAAATTCAGAATTGTGGATGGTCACGCTAAGTAGAAACTTACCGTTTGAATGGCATCTCCAGAATAAAAGAATGAAAAGGAATTTTACAAGAATTGGTGCCAAAGTGCTGTCGCAACGTCCCTTGAGAAAAAATGCCCTTTCTCAAATTGAACCATTAAAATGTTTTTTACTTGTGTAGGTGTGCATGAATAAAAGCAAGCTCTCGTATTCAGTGAATGTGTTTGAGAAATAGAAATCCGAATAATTTTCATTAAAGAATCACAAATACCCATCCAACGTATTATTTCGAATGGACTTTCTCTCGTTGGTTAAACACTGAATAGGTTGATTGCAATGCGAGTATGAGGCTGTGCAACTTTTCCTTTTTTACTCATCGCCATTCTCACATCCGGAACACTGAAAGGTTTCTCACCAGTGTAGGTGGGCATATGTGTATCTAAGTGTCCTTTTTCAATAAATGTCTTTTCTCAAATAGAACACCGGAAAGGTTTCTCACCAGTGTGGGAGCGCACGTGCCAATCCAAGGTTCCTTTTCGACTGAGGGTCTTCTCACAGATGGAACACTGATAAGGTTTCTCACCAGTGTGGGTGAGCATGTGCCTATCCAAGATCACTTTTCGACTGAAGGTCTTCTCACAGATGGAACACTGGAAAGTTTTCTCACCAGTGTGGGTGAGCATGTGCCTACCCACACTTCCTTTATGACTGAAGGTCTTCTCACAGATGGAACACTGGAAAAGTTTCTCACCAGTGTGGGAGCGCATGTGATTATCCAAGTGTCCTTTTTGTGTGAAGGACTTCTCACAGATGGAACACTGGAAAGGTTTCTCGCCAGTGTGGGAGCGCATGTGCCTATCCAAGCTTCCTTTTTCAGTGAAGTTCTTCTCACAGATGGAACACTGGAAAGGTTTCTCACCAGTGTGGGAGCGCCTGTGATTATCCAAGTGTCCTTTTTGTCTGAAGGACTTCTCACAGATGCAACACTGGAAAGGTTTCTCACCAGTGTGGGAGCGCATGTGATTATCCAAGTGTCCTTTTTGTGTGAAGGACTTCTCACAGATGGAACACTGGAAAGGTTTCTCACCAGTGTGGGAGCGCATGTGATTATCCAAGTGTCCTTTTTGTCTGAAGGACTTCTCACAGATGCAACACTGGAAAGGTTTCTCACCAGTGTAGGTGAGAATGTGCCTATCCAGGTTCACTTTTCGACTGAAGGTCTTCTCGCCGATAGAACACCGGAAAGGTTTCTCACCAGTGTGGGAGCGCATGTGCCTATCCAAGCTTCCTTTTTGAGTGAAGTTCTTCTCACAGATGGAACACTGGAAAGGTTTCTCACCAGTGTGGGAGCGCCTGTGTTTATCCAAGTGTCCTTTTTGTCTGAAGGACTTCTCACAGATGGAACACTTGAAAGGTTTCTCACCAGTGTGGATGCGTATGTGCCTAAACAAGTCCTCCTTTCTACAGAACATCTTATTGCAAATGGAGCACTTAAAAAATTTCCCACTGTTTCTGTGCGTTGGTGGGTGTGCGTGGTCGAGGTTAATGGTCTGGTCATAGTTGGTGACGCTTTTCTTAGCGAAGTTATCCACATCTGCACTTTGGCTCTGTGTCTTGGTTGTGCTGGCTGTCTCCGTGGAAAAATTCTCTCCATCTATCAACAAAAAAGTTTTTATCAGATAAATTCAGGGGGACACTAGCAACTACATTCGCCTGAAACGTAACTATCAAACATTAGACACAATGAGCATAAAATTAAGTGCAGTAGTCTAAAACGGTAATGTCACACTGTTCGAATAGTTGAAAAACATTTATTCGTGTTTTTTTACGTTTGCAATTTTCATTAAAATTGAATGATGGAAATACAACTGACCCGCTGGAAATTGAAAATTGTGAAGCCACAACAGATCATACTTTCTCGCATCATGACTTTATTTGCAATTTAAGAAAATTCAGATAACTCAACGAAAATGATACACATGCCATTGTTTTCAGTGTCTCTTTTATTCGAGGAAACATTGGAGCAATTTTTAAGATGATTATTTATTGCACTTATTTATAGCATAAATTACGCAAAAAACAATCATTTATTAAAAAATTGTATATAATCTTATTTAAAAAGCATATTTTTTTCAAGAGATTTTGTCTAAGACACAATCTCTATCTTCAGTTTTCTGGTTTTGAAATGTTTACTTTTTTCTACTTTCCGGAATGCGGCGAGTTCGCCAAAATTATAGCATATTTTTTTACCGTCGCTTGATTCATACGAGAAGTTTTATGACAAAATTGAAACGGTTTTCGAGAAAAAAAGTTTTATAAAATTTAAAAATTGCCTAATTATCGCGCAAAGTTACAGGAAAATATGAACATGATTTTATCTCAACATGTCTTTATAGAACAGATTTCAGTATGGAAAAATTAAGTTTCAATATAGTGGTTTTAGGAGCACTCCCCAGAAAATTGCACTTTTGCGGTTTATGAAAACTCAGGGAATTCAACGAACTTGAGACCTGCACCATTTCAATCGGACAAAATTTCAACAAGAATTTTGGAGCCGCTATTGAGAAAATTTTGATAATGTGTATGTTTTATCTAAATTGCCCTCAAAAATCAAACTAGCCGTTTGATAATCCCAAAGCCTCAATCACGGACAAATAAAGACAGCTGGGCCACTGATTTAGGGCAATGTGGTCCAGAAACGACGTGGTGCCAGCGTGTCCATATCCACTCCGTGAGAGATCTGTGGTGACGGGCAGGGCGTTCCACGCTGTCCGTGACTGGCGAGTACGTGCACACGTGGCCAAGCATGAGCGAAGCCTAACTTGAAAGGCACGAGAAATGTCCGAATAAACATGAGAGAGAAAGTCACATGGATAAAACATTACAAGGCTTGTGGTAGGAGGAGAAAAATTCAAATTATAAAAGTACATGCTAACTCAAATGGAGTCCTCTCAATTGAAGAACTACAATAAGCTCCCAAAGACAAACTCGATCCAAGTATGAATCGATTAAACACAGAACATTAAAAGTATGCAGGAATCCTGTTCAATAAAGAATGGCAAACAAAAGTAATATTGCTCTTTAACGAAGGTGATAGAGGAAATCCCAATAATTGTAGAGAAATTAGTCTCTTTGATAAATCTTATAAGATCTATGCAAGAATACTGAAAAAAAGATTAAAAATAATTGCCGATCATTGAATTTCTGATGAGCAAATGCGATTTAGAAAAGGTAGATCAACTACACATGTCATTTTTACTTTGAAAAGGATTATTGAACAACGGTGGGATTTTAATTGCGAAATTCACCTGACTTTCGTAGACTCACAAAAGGCATTTGACATTGTAAATAGAAACTAACTATAGAGATTCTCGAAAAAAGATGACTTCCAAAACACATAGTAGAAGCAACAAAAAGTCTGTATAAAGACACAGGCATCAGATTGGTATATGGAAGAATATTGACAGAAGATATTCCGACTATTAAAGGAGTGAGACAGGTCTGTTCTTTATCGCCGACTCATATATATATATATATATATATATATATATATATATATATATATATATATATATGTGGGTATTTCCATTTTGTCGCGTAACTTTACATAACTTTCTCTATACTACTATATTACTCCGTATAAACGTACGTATACGAGAGAGTAGAAAATAATCACTTACCTGAGGACCATGAAATTATCTCTTGTTTTATTGTAGCAATAGAAGCACTACCACACCAGGGTGCAAGTAGATCCTAAAAGAGAAAGAGAAAAAAATAAACAATCTCTCCACACATTAAGACATGGAGGTGAAAAATTTGAAAATTCATTTGGCGGTGTAACATTACTCTCAATAATCCTGGTAATGTTGATCTTTAATAATTTGTATAACTACACCTGAAATTATCCTTCGAACGAGATATTCGGTTATCATTCACTTGGCGCCGATTACACGGGCAAAGATTATCAACTTTTTTCTGTATCACAAAAGTAATTACAAATGGTTAGTGAATTTTGCTGTCCTATAATTGTAAACGACCACAAAATCTGTATTATTAAAAGTTAATTCAACGACATGTAAAAGTCGCAGAGCCCTTTACGAAATTTAGTAAAAGTGAATACAATATAAATGTGGAAAATTAAACAAATACGTTGGTACATGCACCACCATTATTATTTTGCGCCTGTGGCTAAGGGCAGACTTGTTCCCTACACATTCCACCTGACGCCAGTAGAGGTGCTGCAGGACTGGTATCTAAATGATTAGCTACATGTCAGCAGCAATGCGTATGATAACAATTTTTAATCTAATAGCAATTAATTGTAAAATAAAAGGAGTGAATATTACAGTATTTTCTTGAAACTTAAACCAAGAACATTAACATAAAATCGTTTTTTACTTTCTCATATACATTCTCGTATACGGAGTAATCTACGTAGTATAGAGAAAGTTATGTAATGCTTGTGAAAATCGATTTCGAGATTTTAACGGAAATACGCGTTTTGGGGTCCGCTGATACCAAAAAAATTAATTTTTTTTTCAAAACGTCCGTCCGTCTGTGAACACTGCTAGCGCCTAAACCATGCGTACAATCTTTTCCAAATTGAAGAAAGCCCTGTCGATCTGGTTCTAGTTAACGCTATCAGATTTTGAAAAACATTCTTTAATATTAGGGGGTTCTTTAGTCGAAGCAGAACCATATAAACTCAATTTTTTCAAAAATGGCTCCAAAATGTTTTCTTCTAATTTTTCTAATGGATAGTTCTAATTACACTGTTTAATAGGAAGTAAAGTTCATTCTGGGGTATTCTTTTGTTTTTTCAAAAGTTACAAATGAAATTTTTTTAAAGGCCTCTAATGCCGTTAATATTGACATTTCCATCCATTTGTAAGCATTATTACATTTGTCAGTAGAAGTGCTTCAAATGACTTCAAATTTACTTTTTCGATAACTTTATAGATTTCCTAGAAAAGGAGCTCCATATTTCGCATTTACAGTAAAGCTTAATCGCAATTTTCTCAAAAACGTCTACGACTTTCTCAATGACATCTATTTAGGACGAGTTTTTACTCTTCTTTAATGCTGTTGAAGAAAGAATTCAGTTACACTAGTAGAAAAGCAAAAAATATACTTTGGGCGACGATAGATGGCAGCTGGCTAGAGAAATTTGCTACGAGAAAGTCTGTGCCATTGTGTAGCACCTCTAGTTTTCGTCTGTCACAAGGATCCCATACGAAGAGAACCGGGTCTTTCGCTAGAGGCCACCTGGTTTCATCTTCTAGTAATTTGAATCCTAAAAAATTAGAGATTTTGCTACCTCCTCTATCTGGTATCCTTTGTAACGTGCGTAATTTATAACTAGAGCCCGGAAGATTATGTATTTATTTTACGAAACATTGACATTTACTGACCATTCAAACGAAATTATTGTTCAAAATTAATAATTAAAACATTTAAAATTGTTATTCTAACTAAAATGTATATTACCACTTACGAGTAGCTGCTGATATAAATGGAATGGTTGCAAGTAAACTATCTCTTCTCATGGTTGCACTTTGGTTGCACAGAACATAATTTGCAAATATTAAAATTAAATCCTACTCATAGCTCATCTAAAGCGGAATCGTGGATTGATCACTTGATTGTTTCAGATATTTCCAAAGTATTACTATATGGTTAAGTTCCTGTTCCGGGTATTTCAAACCATGATTTCCACGTTGTCGCGGCAGGAAGTAATAAGAGCCAAAATTTATTGCTTATTTATCCTTGAAAATAGATTTTATTACATGGGAGTTTTTTTTGTTTTTTTTCTCCCTTTCAAAATTCAAAATTTATTGCTTATTTATCCTTGAAAATCGATTTCATTACTTGGGAGTTTTTTTGTTTTTTTTTTCTCTCTTTCAAAATTCAAAATTTATTGCTTATTTATCCTTGAAAATCGATTTTATTACATGGGAGTTTTTTTGTTTTTTTTTTTCTCCCTTTCAAAATTCAATACTTAAGTAGTATATGATTTAGTGTAGGATCACAGAATTTTGAAAATGTGCACACAATTCACTTTTCCCCATAGCCCGTCATACGCAGTTTTTAACTGTTTTTTGACGTAAATAAATAAATGATTTACTCTTTGTTGTATACTCGGCTAAATGTACTAAATACAACAAAACAATCAATTACCGTGATTACAAAAACTTAGATTTTACAGCATTTCAAGTAGACAGTGAACATGCACCTTGGCACCAAGTTTACCAACAATATTCATTAGACTCGAAAGTAAATATGTTTAATGGAATCATAACAAACCTTTTTTAACAAGCACGCTCCATGGAAAACTTCTCGTGTCACGCGGCCTGCTGCTCCATGGTTTACAAATGAGATAAAAGTTCACATGAAAGTTAGAAATTCCGCATATAACCGTTTTAAAATTACTAAAACCGAAGAAAATGAAAAGGAGTATAAAAAACTTAGAAATTTCGTAAAACAAGTCAGAAACGCTAAGATTCGTTATTATCATAATCTATTCCAAACAAATTCCAGTACAAAGGGAGTATGGAACACTTTGAAAAACTTTTGCAAACGTAAGTCAAATGACAGTTCATTAGAAATTCCCCTAGATGACCTAAATGACTTTTTGCTTCCGCTCCACATAAAACAGACCCTATTATTAAAGAAAAGACACTTCACTCTCTGGAATCACATGCACCTCGCTGTGACGACAGTTTCTATTTCAACAATGTTGACTGCCAAGAAGTCGAAAAAATAGCGAAGGCACTCAAATCAAATTCAAAAGGCTCGGACGTAATAACGGAAAAGCAATTCAAATTAGTTTTAAAAGATGCTCTTCCAGCGCTTACTCACATAATAAACTTTTCTATAATAACCGGATATTTTCCCAAATTGTGGAAACTAGCTTACATTCGTCCCCTCCCGAAATGTTTAAATTCGTTAAATCTTTGTGATTATCGACCTATCAGCATATTACCAACATTATCCAAAGTCCTCGCAAAAGTTGTACGTCAACAAATAAACAAGTATCTCGCCATAAATGATGTTCTCAATAATTTTCAATCTGGTTTTCGGGATGAGAAGTACGCAAACGACTTTGCTACGAGTCACCGAAGACATTCGTCAATCTCTGGATGAAGGCAATATAACAACGCTAACGCTTTTAGATTTTAGCAAGACCTTCGATTCAGTAGACCATGACGTGCTTCTGAAAAAATGTAAATGTCTCGTTTTTTCTGATTCTACCTTATCGTGTATTTCAAGTTATTTTAGTAATAGACAACAGGTGGTTGTTGTAGAAAATACTTTCTCGTCACCTAAACCAGTTTCACGTAGAGTGCCACAGGGCTCCGTACTTGGTCCACTTTTCTTCCTTATCTATGTAAATGATATACCGTCGGTGCTATCAAGATGCAATCAGCGGTGTACGCAGATGACTTACAGATCTACGTCAGTGGGAAACCTTCTGAAGTGGCTCATTTAATTAGTAAAACAAATCGGGATTTAGCCTCTTTACATGAATGGTCAATGAGAAATGGCCTTAAGCTAAATCCATTAAAATCTCAATCAATTATAATTGGCTCCTGTTGGTCCCATAAAGCACTTAAAAATCTAAATGTTCCTCATATCGTACTGGATAACACTACTGTTCCTCTATGCTCACAAGTTAAAAATCTCGGTCTGACGATCGATAAATTCCTTAATTGGGAACCTCATGTTCGAGACCCTTGCCGCAAAGTGTATGCTTCAATGTACTCACTCAAATGTGCTTACAAATGCCTTCCACCCAAAACCAAAGAACTACTAGTAAAATCCCGCTTGCTCCTTCTGCTTGATTACGGTGACATTGTGTACGGTAACATAAAGAAATCAACTGCTGACGCTCTCCAAAGAGTTCAAAATGCGTGTGTTAGGTTTCAATATATCAGAAAGTATGATCACATATCGGGATACTTCAAAGCTAATAATATACTAAACTTGAAAGCCCGACGCATCTTTCATAGTTTGTGCCTGTTCTACAAAATATTAAATACGGGTGTACCTACTTATCTCTCTCATAAAATTTCTTACCTTAAAACAAGAAGGTTCGAGAAATCTTTGCTATGCAATATTCCTAAATGCAACACTAACTTTTGCAATAAATCTTACATAGTAGCAACGACTAGAGAGTGGAATGTGGAGCCTTCCACTCTCAGTGGAGAGTGGAGCCTTCCAGGAAATGTTAGGAAATGTAAAACACTGCGATCATTCAAAAAACCATTTAAATACTCTTTTTCTGAGCTGATATTGTATGATGTGAAAGTGTGTATTAAATGTGTTTAAAATTGTAAGATAAATGTAATATTTTATATCGCCTTTTAACAGCTTTTCTCCATTTATTGTATTTTCTTAACTGAGTTTTTAAGTGAGCTCAAAATTGTTAGTTAAATGTAATCTTTATAGGGCTTTTTAACAGTTTTGTTCGTTTCTTTGTTTTCTTAAGTTAGTTCTTAATTTAGTTAACAATAGTATAATTAGTCTAAATTAAGTCTATTATAGGGTTAGAAGATTTTTTGTGTTATCTACTAGTAACTTCTAATTCATTATTGTTTAATTTTGTCATGGCTCTGACTGAATGCGTCTTTTCTCTTAGTACATGATGTTGAAACCTAAAATCGGCCCTAAGCCGTCGTCCTGGCCGGGTGGTCGTGGGCATTCTCATATTGTTTTTTATGACTCATGAATGTATTTGAGATTTTTTGTTAAAATTTGATACGTATTGCTAAATTAATATCTCTCAGAATTTATATTCGGGCACACCTTTAGAGTTATCCAGAGTCAGTAATGTTTGTTTTCAAAATTATCTTAAATATATTATTTTGTTGCTCAATGTTGAAGAGTATGCACACTTCCTTTGTTTTCCCTGGTTTTCCCCGGTCGCTTAAGGCAAATGCTGGCACGTTGTATTCTTGTTGCGTTTGTGAGCCCAGGGGCATGGCATCTGTAAGTTGAATTATATACTTATTACTAAATATTATTATTTATTTGTTTTTATTTACTAAATGTATCTCAATTCTTATCTATAAATTTATGTATTACGTGGTTAGGCGGAAGAGCGGGCCTGATGGCCCGAGTCTCGCCACATAAATAAAGTCTTTATTATTATTATTATTATTATTATTATTATTATTATTATTATTATTATTATTATTATTATTATTATTATTAAAATGTTTCATATTAATTAATTGTAAAGAAAAATCCAAAAACGAATTCCTTACTTCGATAAAATCCACCAGCTTACGAATTTTGAGTTGTTTGCATTTCGTTGATTTATTTTTACTTTCTCACCTTGCGAATTTCTCGTAGGAAGAGAAAATTATGTAATTGTGCGACAGAAAACGGAAAAATTTTCGCCCGAAAAATTCTTATTGTCGGGCTGTGGTAACGAAAAAGTGGATAAATCCTGTATCTGAATTTAGAAGAAAAAAATCCTCTAACACGTGGTCTAGCCCTAATGCATGTTTTTTGGTTCTTGATACCGAAAAAATCGATTGACAGGAAAACGTGTGTCCGTCTGTGGTTAAGGTTCACGCTAGCGCCTACAGCGTTCAGCCGATTTTCTTCAAAATTGATATTGCACAATCGATCTAAATGAACTCGTGGATTCAGGATTTTGCAAAGGATAATTTGATTTTTGAGGGTACTTCACATGAAGCCTCAAAAACCTTTCAAAATTTTCTCAAAAACGTCTCCACATTATTTGATCCAACACCGTCCTCGGATAGCAGAAAGTTAGCTGAAGAGAATGGTAGTAGTCTCGTGTTCGTTGAAGTCACAGATTTGACCCGTTATTCTTACCTTCTCTTCGTCAGTACTTGATGTTTCCTGCTTCACCGGTGGCCAAATAAACACGGCCATTCAAACAAGCAATTTTTGTCCGCGCCGAGACTCGAACTCCGATCCATCTAGTTAACGCGCCGCGCACTTCACCGCTACACCAGGCAGTCGCTCTGACGTACTCCCTTGGGCCGACGAGTAAAAATCTAATTATCTTCACCCTTAACTCCACCACCCAATTCTATGAAAATTCAGAGTACGACAAAATTGAAAAATGCGCCATTCTTTTAAGCGACACTTGTTTTTCCCCTTAGAAAAGAAGTTTTTTTTCTTCATAAATTGTATTAATTTCAAGCAGAAACAATACTGTTTTTTGCAATATTGTACATGATCTTTCTTCGAGGATTAATTTTTACTTCCGCGAATACGAACGTACATACTAAATAATTACGTTGAATAGAGAAAGGTAATGTAAAAATTACTAGCTTACAGGCGTGAATATACTTTCTGAAAATGCCGATGTCTATTACTATAACACTAGACATAGAAATCATATTCATCAGGGGACAGTATTAACAGCTCATTACAAAACATTCACATACAATACACATACATTATTTTACAACACTTTACCAGATGACATTAAACTATTAAATTCGATAAAAAATTTTAAATCTTAAGTGAAATCGTTTCAGCTGCATAACTCTTTCTATACAACTAGAGACTATACTGAGCATCACAAGGTAAGTAATATTAATTTTATCAGTGAAATTTAAGGCATTATTTAACATTTGGACTGTATAAATGTAAACAACCTGTAACTAGAATTGTATCGCAGCCTCCGGGTCAATGACCCCATGTTCGATCGGGTTTTCCATCCAGTTTTGCTCATCCATTGAGCAAAAGCTGAGATGGCCCCTTGTTTTGCTTCTGGACATACATGTAACTACATTATTTATGCATGTCTCCCAGAATTCGGTGGGAAATATAGTTATCCAAATTATTGTTTCAATGTCGTCGTGGCAGGAACTTCCTTGACGAAAGACATGATGGATAAGAGACCAAAAGTTATTGCTGACTTATCCTTGAAAATACATTTGCTTACAATGGAGCATTTTTTTCCTTTAATTGAAAGTTCAAGTAGTATATGACTTAGTGTAGTGATCACAGAATTTTCAAAACGTGCACAGAATCCACATCTCCCCATAGAACGTCATACATAGTTTTTAACTGTTTTTGACGTTAAATAAATAAATAAATAAAATCTATGTTGAAGAGACTTCCCTCGATTACTAACATGATTGAATACAAACATTTCCTGTCCCAATCAAGAAGAATCTGTAAAGAAAATATACGACTCTCATTAATATATTTATCATTGGCATCCAACACTTTCGAAAGTAGGAAAATATCAACTGCATCAATGATTCATATCAATCTAAATATCTTTCAAAAATTTATACTTTAATCATTTAGTCATTACTAATGAAAATATATCAAATATTCCTGCCTTGACCTTTGCAAATAACTCACATGACACTAATTATGATAAAGAATTTCAAAAATTCAGAGCCGAATCATCCTTTACAATTAATAATATACTCAAAAAAAATCAATCTTCTTATTCAGAATTAAACATTCATTTGTTTAATTGTTTGTTGATTGCACCCTGTGAAATCCACAACGTTCAGAATAAATTTCACAATTCAAATCCTGGACCAGATGGTATCTATGCCATATTTCTTCTAGAATGTTCTCCAAAACAATACAATACATCACTTCCTTATTTAATCATCTCCTCTCTATTGACTCTTTTCCCAACTCTTGGAGAGAATCTATTGTAATTTCTATACTTGAAAAAAATAAGAATCAAAACCTTCCTGTCTGTTATCAGCCTATTTCACTACTTTATGCATACTATTGGAAAAAATTGTATGTAAAAGTCTTACATAATTTTTAGACATTAACAACAAAATTTCCCAGCTATCAAAAGGATTTCAACATTGCTGCTCTACTATAGATCACTGAAGGAATATTTATAGTGATAGCTTTGATATACAAAAGGCTTTTGACATGGTTTGGGAAGATAGAATAATTCAAAAGTACACTTCAATGGGGAATAACCAAAAAAAAGCAATTTAACCCTAGTATCTTTAAAAAGCTCCATTACGAAATAGTGCTGGTGTGTCTTCTTTGACAGTGTCCTTTCTTCACAAAGTTTTTGCAATTGCACAGTTTAAATTTTTGAGTTTTTGAGTGCTTTCTAATGAAAGTGAATCGGCAATTATCTGGTGTGGTATTATGTTACAAGGTTGATAGTGAACGAGAGATCCGAAGGCCCAAGCCTTGCCGTGACTTGGATCCGAGCGAGAAAACTTGCCTTTCGAAGTAATATGGCATTAAATTACAGTGGGGACAAACTGTAGTAAGGGCGAGCCATAAAAAGAGCCTATCTGTAAATTTTATTAATTTCTATCAGGGCGCTTAGCATAAATTAAGGGAGGGCTTAAGGTATTTGTTTCATGTTATTCAATGGTTTTATTGAATGTACTTGCTTAATAACTATTAATACATGTATTTATATTAAAATTTTCACAATTTTTAAACATTAAAATTTAAATTTTAATGCAGAGTTGTTGAGGTTATTTTGAAGCTAGTGTGAAATTCCGCTTAATAAAAACGAATAGACGTAAGTTCTGAGAAACCAGTCTTACACTTAAAGAGTTTAAATCAGAGCAAAACTATAGTTTTGCATTAAGAAACAAACAGATAAACCTTGTTCTTTATATAATAGAAATATTTAAAAAAAATAAAAGATTCATCTCGTCTTATTCTTTCCAAAATGCACATTTCAGGAACAGCCTATCAAAATCAATTTTGCTGATTTATTTGTAACTTCAGACCAACTGACTAAAATCATAAAAACAGTTGAATTGCTTTTTGTACCTTGTATCTTCATACTTACATAAATTATTGATGTGGTTATACTCCAATATCAACATTTTCCAACTACATTTTTTAATATATAAAAAGAAATTGAATATTTAATTAGAATATAATAGACAATATCACACAGGTAATCTTAAATACTTCTAATTTATAAAATCAAATAAAAATAAACTTCACATTTCATTCATTTCTACTAATTTGTGAAAAGATTTCAATCATTTATTAGATAAGAATACCACATATATTTAATGTTAAAATAGTTTGGACCAGTATTGATGGATTATTTATTCAAGAACTTAACAAAGGATCTGCAAATTCAATTTTTTCTTTATATATTTTAATTTTCTCAAATGAGTTCTAATAATCCTAAATGATTTGGGTAGCCAATTACTGTTAGAATGTGCTGTTATGATAGATATGCAAAATAGGCTCAATTTGAAAATAAATTCCGGACATTAGTAAAGGAAGTTTCATTGCTGTAGCAATCACAAAACAGCTACATACATCATTTATAGGAATTCTCTAAAGAATATTTTTTAAACTAGCCACTTCCTAATTTACAGACAAATGCAGTTACATTTAACACAGCAAAAAGCAAAAATGCCAATTCAAATTGATAAATTTTGAAGTCAAATGAAATTTTCACATTGGACATGATCTTGGTGTATTTATATGCACTTGTTACTGCATCTCTTTCTGAAGGTAACACCATCACTTTCTTTTTAATGTCCACACCCAAGATTGACATTATATCCATGACCACCTAACGAGCAGAAGGTAGATAAGCATTTGGTTTCCTTACCAAGCCATTATTTGCAAAAGACCTTCCAGAAAAACCTTCCCAAACTTGAATGCCACTAAATCAGATTCACCATCATATTCACAGAACTTTTTTTGGCGCTACAACAAATCACACATTTCTGTGAAGCTTTTATTTTTCTCTTCTTCCAATCAGAAACCACCCCAAATTTCAACCAGGGTGCTTAAACTCTGAAAAATAACACCATCGCCCATTGCTCAGCAGGCTTTACTGCTGAAAAATCTACTTTAATAAAAATAAAAATAATAATAATAATAATAATAATAATAATAATAATAATAATAATAATAATAATAATAATAATAATAATAATAATAATATTTTATTGCTTATAGACTTACACAAAGTATCAAGCAAAGTCTGTCTAGTAATTATTTTAAATTACAGGAAGTTAATTACATATTTTTACTACATGCACTTACAGTAATAATTTACAAATCTACATTATCTTAATAATTTAAATGTTAAAAGTATATATAATTGATTAATATAAACAATTAAATTAAGCGATAATAATAGGATTTAAAAATCAATTACATATCTTACAGTAATAATTCAAATAATTTACTTGATAGCTTACATGGTTATTAAAGCATGCAAGAGCTCACAATAAACATTCATATAATTTACATTTTAATAATACAAAGTCACATTATTACACTAAGAGTAGCATTAACAAATCACTGTATTATTATAAACTAGCAGATTATTATACAGTGGCAAAAACTTACAATTGGTGTTTGTAATTCACATTATCTTACACTAATAATTTAATTAACTTACAATAACTTGAATACATTAGTTAATAATAATTGTAAGTGCTTACAGTATCATGACATAATTACATTATTTACTATATTACTAAGTAGTACATTGTCTTATCGAAACTGAGTAACTGGTACAAGAAGTGGTCACACTTGTAGTGGTACATGGTTTTAAAATACAGAAGAGTTAAAGCAGTTCAGTTATCTTATATGGACCCACACTGATGAGATGACGTTTAAGCAATGTTTTAAAGTGTTTATTATTAGCTGATTTTACGGTGACTGGGAGATTATTAAAAAGCTTAGCTGCAATGCAGAAGGGATCTTTATTAGTTGAAGACTTGTTAGTGTATATCCTGTGATAGTCCTTATGTCCTCTAGTATGATAGTTATGTATTTCTTTATTACTCACAAGATATTGATATCTTGTGAGTAATAAAATAATATGTAAGTAATATCATAATGGTGGCTACTTTTCCTAAACTTCAATATGTCAAATCGTCAATTATTTTCAATTTCCCACAAAACACAGATTAGGTTATGTCACTAATGCAAATATTACTTACACAAACATCCCAGCAATCATCTTCATGCACATCAAATGGTTCTTCTTTAACCTAGAGGTATCACAAAAACAAACATTTATAGTAAGCTTACCATTAACATTTGCTGCACTTAGAACATCTATTACAACTAAATTTGCGCTTTATTAATTTAATTTTCATAACACAATGTCCTAAATAATCAGACTTCTTAATTCTGGCAAATTAACCTTCTGTCAAAAACGTAAAAAAGCTTACCGCTTCTATTTTGATAATGCTTTCCGTTAAAATATCAATCTCTTCCATCACTCACTATCTCAGGCACCTCACAAGTGAACAATTAGGTATACTGTTGTTGACAAAACTAATAAAACTTTCTCTAACAAGTAAAAAGATTATCCTCATAGAGCCCTATTATTTGTCTAAGGTTATCCAGGAAGCACGGCAACGGCGCTAGTCACCGAACTGCATCGCACTTTTTGCCTCTAGTGTATGAGCGTACAGGACAATTTACTTCTTAAAGAAACTTTTCTTATTATATTATTAGCTTTGTCAACAACAGGATAAAAATTGTTTACTTGTGATTTGTGATCAGGCTGAGGTAATGGAAGAGATTAACATTTTAACGGAAAGCATTATCGAAATGGAAGCGGTAAGCATATTATATATATTTGACATAATATTGATATGTGATTTGTTAAATTAAGAAGCCCTATGATTTAGGGCATTGTGTTACAAAATCTAATTTAATGAAGCACAAACTCAGTTATAATAGATATTCTAAGTGCAGCATGTGTTAATGATATGCTTACTTTTAAATGTTTGTTTTTGTGTTACCTCTAGGTTAAAGAAGAACAGATTGATGTGAGTGAAGATAATTGCTGGAATGCCCGTGTGAGTAATATCTGCATTAGTGGCGTAATCTAATCTGTGTTTTGTGGTAAATAGAAATTATATGATGATTTGATGTATTGAGGTTTAGAAGAAGTGGCCTCCATTATCAAATTGTAGAATTTCCAGCATTGACACCTGCTGATCGAAGGGTGATGGTTTGTTAGGTTTCAGTGCACAAGCACCCTGGTTGAATTTCTAATTGGAAGAGGAGAAAAATGAAGGTTCCACAGAAATGTCTTATTTGTTGTTGTATGAGAACGAGCACTGAATTTTATGGTGAATCTAATGTAATAGTCTTTATGTTTGGAAGGTGATTCTGGAGGGGCTTTTGCAAATAATAGCTTGGCAAGGAAACCAAATGGTAACTACCTTCTGCCTCGAAGTGGTCGTGGATAAGATGCCAATCTTGAGTTTGGAGATTAAAAAGGTAGTAAAGTTGTTCCCTTCATTAAGGGGATGTAACAAGTGCATTTGAATTCATCATGGTTCATTTCCGATGTGGAAACTTCATTTGATTTGAAATTTCAAAATTTGAATTGGAAGTTATGCTCTTTGCTATGATAAATTTAACTGTATTCATCTGTATATTAAGAAGTGGCTAGTAGAGAAAATATTCTTCAGTGTGTCCTTTTTAGTGAATTTTCATGGAGCATTTCCTTGATTAGAATGGTATTTTTAAAATCTGCTACTGCAATGAAACTTCATTTTCTATTATTTTCAATTTAATTTCAGTCTTACCTTTTTTTACAGGTCTATCACAGTAGCCCTTTCTAACACTATTTGGCTACACAAATAACTTAAAAAGACTATTAGAAATCGTTTGAAAACATATAGTGTAAAATAAAATTAAATATTGTATATATTCGTAAAAAGTAGAATTTGCAAAACCTTCGTTAGTTGTTGAATCCATCAATACTGGTCCATTATATTTTATTTACACACAATATATTAATTTTATCTTCAAGGAAATAGAAATATTTAAAATTACTTTGGGGATATTGTTAGTAAATTCTAATTAAATGTTTAATTTTTTTTTAATGTTTAAAAATGTAGTGAAAAATGTTGATCATAGAGTATAATCACATCAAGAATAAGTATGAAGTTGATGAAGCAGTGAAATTGATTTTGATACGCTGTTCCTGAATTATAGTGTATTTTGGAAAGAATAAAATGGGCTGAATTTGAAAAAAAAAAAAAAAAAATATTCTATTATATAATGAACAAGGTTTGTTTGTTTTTGAATGCGAAACTATAGTTTTGTTCTGATCTTTACCCTTAAGTTGTAACACTGGTCTTTCAGAACATATGTCTATTCGTTTTTGTTAAACCGAATTTCACACTAGCTTCAAACATTCCTGTAACCTTCTGTAACAACTTCAATGTTAATCTATGACTTCAGGAATGTACAGAGTTTAATGTTTTTAGTGTATGTAAAGAAGCTGACTGGTATTTATTAGATCCATTGTCTAATTTTTATAGTATTAATGCATTGTATGTGAAATGAATAATCTTTTTAGTGGCACCCCAGGAAGTAGATGAGAGATTTGATGATGTTCATTGAATTTGGACGTTGTATTTTCAAGTTGGTTTTGTGAGATTACCCCGTTAGTAACAAAAAGCATTCCAAAAATCGTTATTTCGTTACAACAATGTTGGTATTTTATAGTGAGGTAGATTAGTTCGTTTAAGATTTTCTTCTTATTGAAGAGAATGTATTGAGATTTTGAGTGGGATATTTTGAATTCTGTTTTGTACGTCCAATCAATTAGTTTGTTGACGTTTGATTGTGCTAGTTGTTGAGTGCTGCAAATCTAATTGCCACTGACTCTTACAGTGACGTCATCTGCGAATAAATATACATTTGGCACTTGAAGGAATGGGAATGGTAAGGCAGTGGATTAATAACAAAAATTCGCTGAAAACTGACCATTGAGGGGAACCGTTTTCAATGTCATATTTGTTAGTTCATGTATAATGAAATTGAACATAAATAGATCTATTCTTTAAGGAATTTGCTGTAAATATCAAGTTATTACCAGTTATTCCATTGAAGTAATATGTTCATAATTTTATCTCTCCAAATCCTGTCATTAGCCCTCTCTATATTAAGGCTTAAAGTGAAAATATTCTCATGTTTAATGAAGGCATTACGGATATCACTACAAATATTACGTAGGTGATCTATAGTAGAGTAGGGATTTGAAATTGTTTTTGAAGTGGAGAAATTTTGTTGTTAATTTTTAAAAGCCATGTAAGTCCTTATTTACATATAATTTTCTCCAGTACTTTATATAAAGAATCAAGCAAGTGTAATAACCTGTTAACTGGCAGGATGGTTAGGATTCCAATTTTGTTCGTGTATAGTAATTACAATAGATTCTTCCCAAGAGTTGTGAGAAGAGCTAGTAGAGAGGAGATCATTAACTAAGGAAGTGATGTATTGGTTTTGGAGAAAGTTCTCGTAGAAATATGTTATAGATCCTATCTTGTCCAGGACTTGAATTGTGAAGTTTAATCACAACATTGTTGATTTCACAGGTTGTAATTGGAAGGTTTAATTCTGTGTTAGAAAATTTTTTTTTTTTTTTAAATATGTTTTTAATTGTATTGGAAGATTCGGCTCTGAATTTTTGAAATTCTTTATCATAATTGTTATCATACGAGTTATTTGCGAAGGGAAGGGGAGTATATTTGATATATCATCATCAGTAGTGTCAAACTGATGGTTATAAAGTGATTATTTTCGAAGAAATTTAGATTGATATAGATCATTGATCCAGGTGATTTTTGCAGCTTTCAAAATTGTTTAATGCTGATGTTAAATTTATCCATGAGAGTTGTTTATTTTCATAATAGGTTGTTCTTACATGGACTGTTGATGTTAGTATTCAATTATGTTAGAAAACGTGGGATGTCTCTTGAATATAAGAAAAGCATGCCTGTATAATTTGATGAGCTATTTGCCAGTCGTTCAACCAAGTGGGTGTTTTCCTTTGTATTTTATTCACAAACTTAGGGATTGTGAGATTAGCAGCTTGAAGGATGGTTGAAGTAAAAAAATTAATTATTCTATCTGTTGGGGAGATGAAAGAAAGGGTATCATTAGCAGTATTTTGATCTATTAATTCAGAGACGAATTCTCTTTATTTAAAAAATTTGCTAATGAGGAGTTCCATTTAGTGTTTGTGTTAAAGCGACTGTATTGTGTTCTGTTAGTGTTCTGAGTGAAATTGGGATGTCATCGCTTCCAAAGGGAAAATCTTCAGTAGACCAGTCCTAGTGGGTGCCTATTGGAGCGAAATGTTGCGAGAGTTGTTTTCGAAAGATTGGGCTTGTTTTGGGGGCACGTTTTGGTGAAAAATCCAAGTTCTTTCCATACAAAACCTGATGGTACAGTGAAAGGATATATCCAAAAAGATGAAACATAGTTAATCATTGGAATGGTTGGTATTTTATTGATGTCTAAAGATGGATATAAATTTGACAACAAAAACTAAGAGTGTGAGTTAATTCAGGGTAAGACATCCCCGCTTGTATGATTGTTAGTTAGGATCCGAGTCTTGTTTAATTTTTTTATTTTGGGTTCAGTGACTGAATGAGGTATAATAGGACAGACATTATTTGTGAATTTATGTACAATAACCAGGCAATTCTTCAATTTCATACGGATCATATAAAATGATCAAAATATAAAGTATTAGTATATATATAGCCATCAATAATAGTCATTCAATAAGATGAATATGCAAAGTTAATAAATTGTTTAATGGAAGAACGAAGATATGAAGTTGAAACCAAAGATTTAGGATACAGTGACCACGATGCACAAATTCTTACCATTATAAGAAATGCATTCACTGACACAATAAATAATACACCTATGACTAGATTGTTTACTAAAAGTAAAATTAAATTATTCATTGATTACTTGATGCAGGAGTCATGGGAAGCGGTTTATAATACTGTTGATACAAATGACAAATATAATTCTTTTTTTTCAACTCTTCAATTCATTTTAACACTTGCTTTCCTCTTCAAAAACGAAATTTAAATATTTCACGGAAAAGCAATATTTGGATAACACAAGGGATTATGACATCTTGTAAAAACAAACGAATTCTTTCTTTCATTTCTAAACGTCATGACGTATCTCAAGATTTCCTTATCTACTTTAAAAAGTACAAAACATTGTTACGAAAAGTCATAAGGCAGGCTAAAATCATGAAAAACAATCAGGATATTTTGAACTCAAATAATAAAACACAAGCAATGTGGAATATAATAAAAAATACTACCAAATCAATTAGAAAACCCGTAGAGAATGTTGTTTTAAAATATAACGATATAAATGTAAACGATCCGGCAACAGTGGCTAGTCTTTTTAACCAATACTTTTCGAGAATTGCTGCCGATCTCACTAAGAGTCTTCAGGCACAAAATTCAAAAACAGACAGTTCACCCAAAAATTTAGACGCAATGTTCGTTTCCGAAACTTCTTCCTATGAAATTCTCAAAATAATTGGTAAACTAAAAAATAAATATTCGTCCGGTTTAGATGAATTCCCAGATTCTTTGTTGAAGACTTTGCGTATGCCATTATACACCCGTTAACTCACATATTTAATGGATCTTTATGCACTGGAACGTTTCCAGATATTTTTAAAACAGCTAAAATTAAGCCGCTCTTCAAAAAAGGCAACAAAAATGAAATTCAAAATTATCGGCCCATTTCTCTTCTATCAGTTTTTTCAAAAATATTAGAGAGACTTTTTTACGTACGAATGAAAACCTTTCCCAGTAAACACGACGCGCTTTCAGATTGCAGACATGGATTTAGAAAATCAAAATCAACGGAAACAGCTATATTTTCTTTTCTTAAAGATGTCGCCTCATCATTAGATCAAAACGAGGCACCTATTGGATTATTTTTAGATCTCTCAAAAGCTTTTGACATCATTGATCATGACATTTTAGTTTCAAAATTACCTTCATATGGAATCCGTGGTATTGCTCTAGATTGGTTATGTTTGTACCTTAAACAACGATCTCAGAAAGTTGAAATACAATACGTATGATGGAACATTACGTACACACGTTTCCGACTCTTTGCCCGTTGCATGTGGAGTTCCTCAAGGATCGATTTATGGCCTATTCTGTTCCTACTTTACGTAAACGATATGCCCTCGACGATTCGAAACGGAAGAACGGTTCTCTTTGCGGATGATACGAACATCCTTTGCAATAAAGAAACCGTAAATAGTACAATATCAGATGTTTCAAATTGGTTCCGAAATAACAAATAGTAAACGAAAAGAAAACGGTTTTAATGCAGTTTTCCATTTCAAATAAACAATTCTGTGCTCCATTGAAAATGAACGGTGTACCATTGACTGATGTTAAGGCAACAAAATTTTTAGGTCTCTCAATTCAGTCAAACCTTAAATGGAACGTCCATTTAAATGAATTGAACTCAAAATTAAGTTCATTATGCTACGCGTTCAGAATTCTTGCAAATTCAGTCAGCCTTCATAGTGCTCGTTGTGTATACTTCGCGAATGTTCATTCCCGCCTGAGATATGGCATAATATTCTAGGGAAATACATCTTATAGCTCCCAGAGTTTTAGATTACAAAAACGAACTGTACGAATAATAACCAAATCCCACCCACGTGATTCATGTAAGCCTCTCTTCATTAATCTAGAAATTCTACCATTACCGTGTCTTTTTATTTACGAATCAGTGGTTTTTGTAAAAAATGACTTGCTTAAGGGCGGGAATATATTTTTAGAAAATGCCGAAGTCTATTACTATAACACTCGACGTAGAAATCATATTCATCAGGTGACAGTATCAACAGCTCATTACAAAAAATTCACATACAATACATGTACATTATTTTACACTTTCCCAGATGACATTAAACGATTAAATTCAATAGAAAAGTTTAAATCCCAAGTGAAATCGTTTCTGCTGCAAAACTGTTTCTATACAATTAGAGACTATACTATTTATAAAAATATGTACATTTAGGTGCAAAAAAATAAAAATTTGTGTGTGTGTGTGGGTGTGGGTGCGTGCGTGCGTGTGTGTGTGTATTGTAATGTACCTCTCTCTTTACTCTCTCTACTCTATTCTACTACCTGCTTTATGTTGGGCTGCCAATATAATATCTCTCTTCAAACCTACCTTCGTTTTTATGTTTGCCCGTCATTTAGCTAAATT
Organism: Teleogryllus occipitalis; assembly: GCA_011170035.1. Taxonomy (NCBI): domain Eukaryota; kingdom Metazoa; phylum Arthropoda; class Insecta; order Orthoptera; family Gryllidae; genus Teleogryllus; species Teleogryllus occipitalis. Next base: position 120,793 of record BLKR01002235.1, read on the forward strand.
TGTAAAATTCTTGAAATTTCCCTGGGCTTGACTGCGTGATTGCCCTATACAGGACTACAAACGATGTACGTATGTGCATGTGCATGGGTCGGCTTCTAAATACTACAATTACAACACATTAAATAAAGGCTATTGATGAACCTGGATGTGTTCATCATTATTTATTTACTTTCTCTTTTACGTGTTTTCTTTGAAAATGTCAACACATCACACACATGGAGGAAAACAAGGCCCTCTGACGGCACGCAAAAGTATAACACAAACACTCAACAATACACTCAATATTAAAAAAACTTACAAATAAATAACAATCATTCATACTGAAAATTATAATGCAGTCTGACTACTCATCCACACTGAATTCGCATTCTATCGTAAGAAATTTTAACCTTATCATCTTATAATTAGAGACACAACTTGGTCTTCGACCGATGCTTGCAGATAAATAAAAAAAATGAACAAACAAATGTACACATGCCACTTCCCTTTATGATGACCAATGTTGCAACACGCGGCGCACGTCACGCATCGCCGTCTATCGACTTGTACGCTCCCCGTGTACCGCAATAATGCGCTGAAACTTCAGTCTGCTCCAAACCACATTTTCCATCAAATACCATTCCTGAACACATACTGCGAAGCGTCCTCCAGTACACACGACGTTTCCACCATATTAAAGTTCTCACGGCGAAAGAATATTCTCGATTTCACGAATATCGAAGAAATACCGCAATTTTAAAATTTCACGCGGTGCAGAAATATTGTTGACATACATGAATTAAGCAAAACTGTTCTATTGATATTTTGATCACTCTCCGAAATCTGATACACTCCGTGTTATAAAAATTAACACAAGATGTCCGCATCCGTTGCCTAACACTGCAATCTCGTAACTAAAATCAATCTTCGCGTTGCGTCTATTCATAGGTTATTGTTCCTAATCCCGAATTCACTCGCTTTATCACTACCTTGATTTTGTCCACGTAAATAAAATGTAAACGAAAATGTTTCAAAGTATTTTACAAACTCGCACAACAATGAACTTTTTACTCCTCGTCACAGCTTCTACCTTTCTGTCTGCGTGTATATGTAGCATTGTTGCCCGCCCTCTATATAGATTTTTCTCGAACAACCGCCGATCACTCGCCCGTATCCACAAACAAGATCACATAATATTTCTTAAATTCCAGTTTATTATTGTTTTTTTTTTCGTCTCGCTACCGGTTTCTAATATTTTCTATTATTTTTCTGCTAATTATTGCTATCTTGGCTCTACTTTTCAATGTCTTGTTTTGTCAAATCTCATCATTTTAGTTTATTCACGTCGTGACGTCAATACGATGCGTCACTTGTTTTACGTTCGTTTCAATCATACTTTTAATTATAACTCGTGTCCTAGGCGTTTCCCAAAATTGTAATAACTTTCGAAATTATTCATAATTTTTGTTCTGTCGTTCGCCAAAGTTCCAGTTCGATTCCTTCAAGCGTTTTCCTGATATTCGCTAAAAATCACATTTGCCATTAACTTTACTACAGTAACAATGGCCTCCATGCCAATGCCTTTTGACTGAAGATGTTCATTTCATTTCATTTTCTTTTTATTGGTCTTGAATTTACATAGATCAGTACTGTAGTACTTTTACATATGTATTTTGGTGGCTTAAATTAACCTTAAAAATTAACTTAATTCTGAAACTAACTACTTAGGATAAGGGAGCTCATGAAGCGCCTTACTTATTATCAAACTCTGTCTGCATATTCAAGAAAGCTTGAATTGGGAACCTATTTTTAATTCTAGTACGGGAATCTGGGATTTGAGCGAGGTTGAAATGGGATAGGTGGTCGTTTTGGTTGATGTATGAGTAGAATTTTCTGGAGATCTTGGTAATGAACGGGATGATGTACGGAATATTTAGTTCTTTGTGCAACTGAAGATTTGAAACGAACCATGGGGCTTGAGTGATTGCTCTGAGGTATTTATTTTGAACTATTTGGATTTTGTTTAAATTGGTTCTTGAGTCATATAACCAGATGGGACACGCATAGGTCATAATAGGTCGTATGTATGTCGTACTGAAGATGTATAATTACAGTTATTTTGAAATCTCCTGAACCGCTTGCCCAATTTTAATGATTCTTTTTCCTAATAATTCCAAATATTATGCTTTACTGGATGTTAATGTTAATTTTGATTTTCTTTCGCGCATTTGATTAATTTAGAAAAAATGTTCGTGCGCGGCGCTGCCGTCTTCTGTCTCCTTGAATACAAATTATCACGTTTTACTGAAAGTTTTTACTCTCTGGAATACTGAGTTTTTTTAATTGATCGCGAATCATTGCAATATATGCTATTAAGTATCACCGAACTTCGTCTTTCCTTTCATACATTTATTTGCATCATGTTTTATTTTGTGAATGAATGGATAAGGGTAATGTTATTGAAGTTTTCAAAAAAAGGTTAAATTTTGTGAAGATACGTTAATGAATTATGACCTCCGAACCCAGAGAAAACTTTAGCTTGCCTTTTTTCCAAGAGAAGGGAAAATGAGCAGAATAATTATTTTAATTTGAAATAAAATTGATTATTGCAAAATTGTTCCATAATATAATAATAAGAATATAAAATAAAAAAGTAACAGAAATGGGAATCCTTGAAAGTCTGAAAATGTTCTGGAATAATCTGCTGTAAGAAACAATGTTGGTTGATATTCATTTAGTTGCACATTGCAAAGAATATATCTAAGAATTTTTTAGTCGTGTAATAAAGGTCAATGTTTTAAGATATTGCAAACAAATGTTGGGTAAATATTTAAATATTTCAAGTCTTAGATAAATAATGTTTACAAAGAACATTGATTTGGACTTGCGCCTTTCTGCTTTTCTTCAGTAATCTGTGTCTGGTTTTTATCTCAATCGGGTTAATATCTTATTTCCTCCGACTTTATGTAAATGTGATAGCTTTACTGCTTCAAAACAGGGTAGATTTTCTGTGTTGCTTATATATATATATATATATATATATATATATATATATATATATATATATATATATATATATATATATATATATATATATCTAACACGCCCACCTACTACCTTCCAGCCGGTGGCGATAGAGCGTGAGAGAATGAATGCTCGTGAAGCGAGCTTTGAATTCTCAGGAAGCAGGATCTTTCGGGTATGAGAAAGGTCTGAACCCTTGACACAATGAATTAGGTAAAATTCTGGTAAAATGAGTATATTCTCATTGAAAAAAAAAATTACACAGTGGCACAAACATACAATAAAGTATGCACTTTGCGTAGATGGTCACTGCAAAGAAAACAGAAAACAAAAAGAACACAACCACAAAATGTATAGGCGTCACCTCGACTGCCTGAATACTTCAATAGTTACTATTCACAATTCTTTTGCTTCTACCTCTTTCTGAATTACTTTCGTGTACCTCATTCAACTCTTGCTATTCTTAAGTGTTCTCCGTGCACGGCCCTTTAAATTATTCTCTACAATTATTCTACCATGGACTGTTCACAGGTGTTACAAATAATGCGATAACAAGTATGCTATTGCAGCACCACTAGTTTTGTTCTCTCAAAATTTTTGTTTTGTACAGGACGAGTTGGAGCCTCCAATGGCTGTGATAATTTGGCCACCGGTGAAGCAGGATACATCAAGTACTGACGAAGAGAAGGTAAGATTAACAGGTTACATCCACAGTTGCCATTCTGTCGTCTGAGGTATTCTTTTTGTGGTTTATGGTCCATCCATTCCATTGATTCCTAGTGCTCTCACAATTGTGACTGTAGGACAGTATATCACCTTATAAAACGTTTCTAGATCAGGTGCCGCATTGACATTGTCTGAAAGAATCCGATGGTTCATTAATTCAATCCCGCCAGCTATCTTCCCCTAAGTGTTTAATTCGCAGTTATCTTAGTAATAGGCAAACTTCTCATTGCAGGAAAAAGTCTCTTATTTCATAGTTTGTGAGATAAATTTGGCGCAGAGTTACACGGAATCCACTAATATTTTCGAAATATTGAACTTGAACTTATTTAAAGATCCGTCTTTAAGGAACAGATTTCATTAAAGAAAAAAAACCCATCTTCAATATTACAGTTGTAGGATGAACACCTCCAAAATTTGCACTTTCTCAATTTCCACAAAATCTGTGATTTCAACGAACACGAGACTACCATCATTCTCTTAAGCATTCTTTAGGCTATCACAGGGCAATGTTGGATCAAATAATGTGGAGCAGTTTTTGAGAAAATTTTGGAAATGTTTTTGAGGCTTCATGTGAAGTACCATCAGAAATCAAAATAAAAATCCTTTGGAAAATCCGGAAGTCGCGATTTCATTTAGATCGATTGTGCAGTATCGATTTTGAAGACAATCGGCTGAACGCTGTAGGCGCTAGCGTGAACCTTAACCTCAGACGGACTGACACGTTTTCCCGACAAACGATTTTTCGGTATCAAGAACCAAAAAACATGGATTCTGGTTAGACGACGTGTTAAGAGGATTTTTTTCTTCTAAATTCAGATACAGGATTTATCCACTTTTTCGTTACCACAGCCCGACAATAAGAATTTTTCGGGCGAAAATTTTCCGTTTTCTGGCGCACAATTACACAAATTTCTCTTCCTACGAAGAATTCGTAAGGCGAGAAAGTAAAAACAAATCAACGAAATGCAAACATCTCAAAATTCGTAAGACGGAGGATTTTATCGAAGTAAGGAATTTGTTTCAGATTTTTTCTTTACAATTAATTAATATGAAACAACTTTGAGCTGTATCAGTCATGTGCAGTATACATCATTTAAATTTCTGTTATTAATAAGGCTCAAAATCAAACTGATAGTTGTCAATGCATACATGCCTGGTTGCTTCACTGGTAATAATCAAGCTTTATTGCAAAATACGAAATCAGAACACCTTGTTGTTTGTTGCAAGTTGTATTAAAATGGTGAAAATGGTATTCCCGGGGCGTCGGCTTTTGGGGAAATACCTGGATAGGGTCACCTCGCAAGCGGCCCTGGAAGTCGGCGCTGGATCTCACCATCCAGCTGGAGAAGAACACCGCCACCTCCCGTGGTTTTAAAGACATACACCACAGTTACCATACCTGATGACCATAGTTAAAGCGCCCGGAAACAATCAAGTCCATTGATGTCGCGAGAGTTGGTGCGCTTACGAGAAATCCATTCCTTCCTTTGAGAAGGGCCTCCGAACCCTTTCGAGGACGGCGCTCTCTGTGTTTGATATGCGATGCGCTATTACTCATTGCAGGCGGTTACACAAGTGCGAAGAACGAAAACTATCGCGTTTAGTTGATGCCATTCTAAAGTCCGAAAGGAAGCCCATTTTCGCATTTCTTAGAGACAGCGTCGCTTGTGAATCGATTTCAGCGGTTCTGTGCAACCAAAGTGAGAGAGAAGAGATAGTTCACTTGCATCCATTCCATTTATATCAGCAGCTACTCGTAAGTGGTAATATACATTTTAGTTAGAATACAAATTTTAAACGTTTTAATTATTAATTTTGAACAATAATTTCGTTTGAATGGTCAGTAAATGTCAATGTTTCGTAAAATAAATGCATAATCTTCCGGGCTCTAGTTATAAATTACGCACGTTACAAAGGATACTAGGTAGAGGAGATAGCAAAATCTCTAATATTTTTAGGATTCAAATTCCTAGAAGATGAAATCAGGTGGCCTCTAGCGAAAGACCCGGCTCTCTTCGTATGGAATCCTTGTGAGAGAGGAAAACGACAGGTGCTACACAACGGCACAGACTTTCTCGTAGCAAATTTCTCTGGCCAGCTACCATCTATCGTCGCCAGAAGTGCATTTTTTTGACAATTTCTCAACTTTTTGCTTTCCTACTAGTGTAACTGAATTATTACTTCAAGAGCATTAAATAAGAGTAAAACCTCGTCCTAAATAGATGTCATTGAGAAATTCGTTGCCATTTTTGAGAAAATTACGATTAAGCTTTACTGTAAATGCGAAATATGGAGCTCCTTTTCTAGGAAATCTATTAGTTATCGATAGAGTTAATTTTAAGTCATTTGAAGCACTTCTTCTGACAAATGTAAAAATGCTTACAAATGGATGGAAATGTCAATATTAACGGCATTAGAGGCATTTAAAAAAACTACATTTGTAACGTTTGAGAAAACAAAAGGATACCCCAGAATGAACTTAACTTCCTATTAAACAGTGCAATTAGAACTATCCATTAGAAAAATTAGAAGAAAACATTTGGAGCCATTTTTGAAAAAATTGAGTTTACGTGGTTCTGCTTCGACTAAAGAACCCCCTAATATTAAAGAATGTTTTTCAAAATCTGATAGCCTTAACTAGAACCAGATCGACAGGGCTTTCTTCAATTTGGAAAAGATTATACGCATGGTTTAGGCGCTAGCACTGTTCACAGACGGACGGACGTTTTGAAAAAAAAATCACTTTTTCGGTATCAGGGGACCCCAAAACGTGTATTTCCGTTAAAATCTCAAAATCGATTTTCCCAAGCATTACATAACTCTCTCTATACAGTACTTACATTACTCCGTTTACGAGAATGTATATGAGAAAGTAAAAAACGATTTTATGTTTATGTGCTTGGTTCAAGTTTCAATAAAATACTAGAGTATTCACTCCTTTTATTTTACCATAAATTGCTATTAGATTGAAAATCGTTATCATACGCATTGCTGCTGACATGTAGCGAATCATTTAGGTATCAGCCCTGCAGCACCTCTACTGACTTCTGGTGGAATGTGTTGGGATCATGTCTGCCCTTAGCGACAGGCGAAAAATAATCATGGTGGTGCATGTACCAACGTATTTCAGTTTTATTTTCCACATTTATATTGTATTCACTTTTACCAAATTTTGTAAAGGGCTCTGCGACTTTTACATGTCGTTGAATTAACTTTTAATAATACAGATTTTGTGGTCGTTTACAATTTTAGGACAACAAAGTTCACTAACCATTATTAATTTCTTTTGTGATACTAAAAAGTTGATAATCTTTGCCAGTGTAATCGGCGCCAAGTGAATGATAACCGAATATCTCGTTGGAATGATAATTTCAGGTGTAGTTATACAAATCATTAAAGATCAACATTACCAGGATTATTGAGAGTAATGTTGCACCGCCAAATGAATTTTCAAATTTTCCACCTCAGTGTCTTACTGTGTGGAGAAATTGTTTATTTTTTTCACTTTCTCTTTTAGGATCCACTTGCACCCTGGTGTGGTAGTGCTTCTATTGCTAAAATAAAACAAGAGATAATTTCATGTTCCTCGGGTAAGTGATTATTTTCTACTCTCTCGTATACGTACGTATATACGGAGTAATATAGTAGTATAGAGAAAGTTATCTAAAGTTACGGGGAAAAATGGAAGTAACCACACACGCACGCACGCACTCACGCACACACGCACGCACACACGCACACACACACACACATGTTAAAAAGAGTCGGCGATAAAGAACAGACCTGTCTCACTCCTTTAATAGTGGGAATATCTTCTGTCAATATTCTTCCAAATACCAATCTGATGCCCGTGTCTTTATACAGCACCTTGTTGCTTCTACTATGTGTTTTGGAAGTCATCTTTTTTCGAGAATGCTCTATAGTAAGTTTCTATTTACAATGTCAAATGCTTTTGTAAGTCTATGAAAGTCAGGTGAGTTGCGCAATTGAAATCCCGCCGTTCTTTAGTAATCCTTCTCAAAGTAAAAATGACATGTGTAGTTGATCTACCTTTTCTAAATCGCATTTGCTCATCAGAAATTCAATGATCGGCAATTATTTTTAATCTTTCGTTCAGTATTCTTGCATAGATGTATTATAAGATGTATCTAAGAGACTAATTTCTCTATAATTATTGGGATTTCCTCTATCTCCTTCGTTAAAGAGCGATATTACTTTAGTTTGCCGCTATTCTTAATTGAACAAGATTCCTGCATATTTTTAATGTTCTGTGTTTATTCGATTCATACTCGGACCGAGTTTGTCTTTGGAAGCTTCTTGTAGTTTCTCAATAACGGTTCCAAAATTTTTGTTGAAATTTTGTCCGATTTAAATGGTGCAGATCTCAAGTTCATTGAATTCCCTGACTTTTCATAAACTGTTGATATAAAATCATGCTCATATTTTTCGAAAATATAAGTATTTTCCTGTAACTTTGCGCGATAATTAGGCAGTTCTTAAATTTTATAAAACATTTTTTCTCGAAAATCCGTTTTAATTTTGTCATAAAATTTCTCGTATGTATCAAGCGACGGTAAAAAAATGTGCTATCATTTTGGGGAACTCGCCGAATTCCCGAAAGTGGAAAGAAGTAAACATTTCAAAACCAGAAAATCGAAGATAGACATTGTGGTCTTAGACAAAATCGCTTGCTAAAAAATATCCATTTTAAATACGATTATATACATTTTTTTTAAATGAGTATTTTTTGCGTGATTTATGCTATAAATAAGTTCAATAAAAATAATTTTCTTGAAAATATCACCATTGCTTCCCCGAATTAAAGGAACACTGAAAACAATGGCACGGGCCTCATTTTCGTTGAGTTGTCTAAATTTTCATTATTTGCGAATAAAGACATGACGCGAGAAAGTATGGTCTGTTGTGGCAGGGCAATTTTCAATTTCCCACGGGTCAGTTGTATTTCCATCTTTCAATTTTAATGAAAATTGGAAACGTAAAAAAACAAAAATAAATGTTTTTCAACTATTTGAACAGTGACTTTACCGTTTCAGACTATTGCACTTAATTTTATGTTCATTGTGTCTAATGTTTGATAGTTAAGTTTCAGGCGAATGTTGTTGCTAGTGTCCCCCTGAATTTATCTGATAAAAACTTTTTTGTTGATAGATGGAGAGAGTTTTTCCGCGGACAATGCCAGCACAACCAAGACACAACAGAGCCAAAGTGCAGATGTGGATAACTTCGCTAAGAAAAGCGTCACCAACTATGACCAGACCATTAACCTCGATCACGCACTCCCACCAACGCACAGAAACAGTGGGAAACTTTTTAAGTGTTCCATTTGCAATAAGATGTTCAGTAGAAAGAAGGTCTTGTTTAGGCACATACGCATCCACACTGGTGAGAAAACTTTCCAGTGTTCCGTATGTGAGAAGACCTTCAGTGGAAAAGTGGCCTTGGATAGGCACATTCTCACCCACACTGGTGAGAAACCTTATCAGTGTTCCATCTGTGAGAAGGCGTTCAGTCGAAAAGAAAACTTGGATAGGCACATTCTCACCCACACTGGTGAGAAACCTTATCAGTGTTCCATCTGTGAGAAGGCGTTCAGTCGAAAAGTACACTTGCATGATCACATGCTTACCCACACTGGTGAGAAACCTTTCCAGTGTTCCATCTGTGAGAAGACCTTCAGGCATAAAGGAAGTTTTGATAGGCACATGCTCACCCACACTGGTGAGAAAACTTTCCAGTGTTTCATCTGTGGGAAGTCCTTCAGACAAAAAGGACACTTGGATATTCACATGCGTGTCCACACTGGTGAGAAACCTTTCCAGTGTTCCATCTGTGAGAAGAACTTCACTGAAAAAGGAAGCTTGGATAAGCATATGCTTACCCACACTGGTGAGAAACCTTTGCAGTGTCCCATCTGTGAGAAGACCTTCAGGCATAAAGGAAGTTTGGATAGGCACATGCTCACCCACAGTGGTGAGAAAACTTTCCAGTGTTCCGTATGTGAGAAGACCTTCAGTGGAAAAGTGACCTTGGATAGACACGTTCTCACCCACACTGGTGAGAAACCTTATCAGTGTTCCATCTGTAAGAAGGCGTTCAGTCGAAAAGAAAACTTGGATAGGCACATGCTCACCCACACTGGTGAGAAACCTTATCAGTGTTCCATCTGTGAGAAGGCGTTCGGTCGAAAAGAAATCTTGGATAGGCACATTCTCACCCACACTGGTGAGAAACCTTCCAGTGTTCCGTATGTGAGAAGGCGATGAGTCCAAAGGAAAAGTTGCACAGCCACATACTCACATTGCAAACGACCTTTTCAGTGTTTAACCTACGAGAAAACAGTACATTCGAAATAATACTTTAGATGGGTAGTTGTGCGTCTTCTTTAATGAAAGTTATTCGGATTTCTATTTCTCTAACACATTCACTGAATAGGAGAGCTTGCTTTTATTAATGAACACCTACGCAAGTAAAACACATTTTTTAATTGTTCAATTTGAGGAAGGGCATTTTCTCTCTTTTTTTCTTTTTCTAATTATGACAGCATATTGACACCAATTCTGGTAAAATTGATTTTCATTCTTTTATTCTGGAGATTCCACTCAAACGGCAAGTTTGCTACTTAGCGTGTGCATCTACAATTCTGAAATACATTTTTGCTCCATCTGTGTGATCTTCACCGTCGGTGCGAGTTGCGTATTCACACACGGCCCAACACAGTCGAAAAACATCATCAGCGTTCTGTTTGCGAAAAGAGTATCCTCTTAAATAAGAAGTAAACACATTTATAAACTCCCAGTGGCGGAGTTCTTTTTCGTGTTGCTGTCAACGATGTTGTTTTGGCGATCTACACGTGCACGGCCGGTGTTTATCCGAGCGGACAAACATTCGTTTTTTAGAATTTTCTGTGACATCTCTTTGCACACTCCCCAGAATTTACATTTCGTTTCTATCATCACCACTGCACCCAAATGGTTACTTTTTGGTACTTGTACATTTTGCATTGGAATAATGAAAATATCTCTTTTGACATTTTATTCTTTTCTTTTTTTGTCAATATGAAATCAGAAGTTTTCAAGGATTTTTTGTACGTAGAAATCGCATGGATGTTTGGTAGTTTATCACGTTTTACCCCCAATTACGATCACAAATTGGTACATCTAAATATCAGGGCGTATAACAAGTTTCAAAACCTTGTAGGAATATTTTTAAACATGAAACCTCAAGATTTATGCTAGAAACTTCATTTGTTAAATTTTATTATACATTTTTCTGAATATAAATGTTTCGTCCACTCATTTCTTGAATATTTTCTTATTCGGTGACTACTTTTGCCATTTTTCTACATTGCCTGCCAAGTTTGGCAGGCGGTTTTTGCTGGACCTCAATTAACACTTCTTTATCAACTAAATACTTACGATTTCTGAAATAATAAGAGCGAAAATCATTCTAGGCTCACAGAAACCGCATCCCAAGTTCCGAAAGTATGTGAGTAATGATCGCTTGTCGCCTTTTTTCCCAACGCAACCGATCATCAAGGCAGAGAGGCGAACAAACGACTGTCGAAGGGTTGTGTGGGAAAGACGAACTATGCGGAGGGAAGCGTGTCCTCCGGTGCGGTCTCTCAGCAAAATATTTAGCAATTGCTAAGATCTTTTTGGGTGCACAATAATTTTATTAGGAGTTGAATACTATTATATTCTTAAGAATCTATATATTTAAAAAAATTAGGTATTCTGCAATGGCTTCGTTTAGAGCTTCTACTGAACCGATTGTTGTATTTTTTCTTTTAAATGAAAGAATATGATCCCTAGATGTGTTATCAGATATTGTTTGTGTTGATTCACCAACATTTACGGTGTAAATCAATTAATTAAATCATTCTTTAATAGTACGCTTATCAATAGTCAATTGTTTTATTTCAAAGGGTGGCAGTTTCAAAATCGATATACATGAGTCCACGATGCTTGATGTTTTGTTTTGATTGTTGAGATTTGTTTACAATTCATCAAGGTTTTGTTTCAGTGTAATAATTGCATTGTGGTATTGACAGTTTGCATGTATTTGCTTCTGTGGTGTATTTTGTAGCGAACACAGTGGGTTTTGCTCGGTTGTACTTTAGTGAAGTTGATTTCAGGTTATGTCGAATTCGGAATCGTTGTCCACGCGCCCCAAAAGACGCAAACGTACATGAACTGGACCCAGGGAAAGAGAAAGTCAACGTAGGTGTCGTGATAGTGAGATCATTTGGTTTTCTATTGGGTCATTGTCTATGAAATGTCAGTTTTGTTCTGCTTTGTACTTTCCATGTGAGAGAAATTCTGCAAACGATTTACTCTGTGTTGCTTAAATGGGAAAATAAGTTTACCTTCGAGTAATATGCCAGAAGAAATCAAACAGTTGGTAATAGGAGATGATGACACAACAAAAAACTTTAGAAATAATATCCTTCAGTATAATAGTGCTATATCTTTTGTGCCGATATTGCATTGCCACCTGGTCATGGGCCACACGTGTTCAAAATTTTTGGAACTCATCACCGAATATCTTCGTTATACCCTCAAGATCCAAACAATGCAATATATTGTGAACATTAGTCTGGGTACAGTATTTTACAATTATCTCAGATCTCACCGTCAAATTTTGACGGGTTCTCACTAGTTCTCTTTAAATAAAAAGAATTCAAAAATGTTTTGTGGATATATTTTAGATAGTGCTTAGGGCTTAAACAGTGCATCTGTTATTGGATATAATTTCAATAACTGTGTGGGTTACAACGTTTTGCACTTCGATATGAAATGTGTCATGTACTGATAGACTGAAGATAGAATTGAAATTTTGTAACACATTTGTACATTTTTGAAACTGAATTGATTTAAAAAATGGTATTACATGAATTTTATTCGTAATTGCGTGAAGTTTCATTGTTAACAGTGAATAGTTACTTTCATGTAGCGGAAAAATAATAAAGATTCATGTTCATTCATTACCATGCCTATTGTATTTATAATATACTAGCGTACCCCTGCGGGAACTCTTGCATGCTAAAATTCACCGTCTTCTCTGTCCTTCCATTTTCACAATAAGAGGGAAAGTTGTTAACGAAAGGTATTTACTTATGTATAAAGGTAACTTCTAATGTACTTATTTTTAATATAAAATTAAATTAACAATGAAATTAATGTTTGAAACGAATTTTCAATAAAGGATTATTCAATGATTGACAGTTTTCTTTCCACAATTCTTAGCAATTCCTTGAAAACATTTGAAGAAATTAGACATCTGCTGACAGTTAGCTTTTCACTTTCCTTGATAGTCGCAAAAAATCTGAAAAGCGTTTTTTTTCTTAAGAAAGCTACGTAAAGTTGTTGTAAAAATGTTAAAATTTACCCCGTTCTCTGTCCTTGCATTTGACTTCTTGTTTTCTTTTCTTGCACATTAAGAGGGAAAGTTCATAACGAAAGGTATTTGTTTAAAAGATGTATAAAGGTATTTTCCAACGTACTTATATATTATATCGCATAAAAATCGATGTTTGAAACGTATTTTGAGTAAAGCATTCAGTTATTGACTGATTTTCATTGAACAATTCTTAGCAATTCCTTAACAATATTTTAAAAAATTGGAAACTTTGGTTGACAGTTAGCTCTTCGCTTTCCTTGACAGTCACTAAACTATTTGGAAAGCTTTTTACTCACTAAAAGGCCAGTAAAGTTGTCCTTGCGAAAATACAGGGTTGGGCAAGTACAACTTTATTGTTCGGAGTATTAATTTACTTCAATACCAAACTGAGAGGTACGCCCTTACAATTTAATCGCTTTGGATATCAAGTAATTTACTTTAATTTCACATACAGTAGCAGATTCTGCACGTCTCTGACCACGTGGGCTAGTATCGACAAGCGCCAGACCAGCAAAATGTGATAGAAAGTCCAAGAAGCTCTCGTCATATATATTACAGAGCTAGGAACATTTTTTAGGCTTAGACCCAAGAAGGCTTTTTATTTATTTTTATTTATTTACGTCAAAAAACAGTTAAAAACTGCGTATGACGGGCTATGGGGAAAAGTGAATTGTGTGCACATTTTCAAAATTCTGTGATCCCTACACTAAATCATATACTACTTAAGTTTTGAATTTTGAAAGGGAGAAAAAAAAACAAAAAAACTCCCATGTAATAAAATCGATTTTCAAGGATAAATAAGCAATAAATTTTGAATTTTGAAAGGGAGAAAAAAAAACAAAAAAACTCCCATGTAATAAAATCTATTTTCAAGGATAAATAAGCAATAAATTTTGGCTCTTATTACTTCCTGCCGCGACAACGTGGAAACGATAATTTGAATAATTGTATTTCCCACTGAATTCTAGAAGACGTGCACAGAAAATGAAGTTACATTTATGTCCAGAAGCAAAACAAGGGGCCATCTCAGCATTTGCTCAATGGATCAGGGAAACTGGACGAAAAACCTGATCGAGATGGGGGTCATTGACCCGGAAGCGGTGTTACAATAGTTGTTACAGGTTGTTTATACTCATTTATACAGTCCAAATGGTAATTAATTATGTATCATTGTTAAAATTAATGTTACTTTTCTTGTGATGCTCAGTATAGTCTCTAATTGTATAGAAACAGTTATGCAGCAGAAACGATTTCACTTGGGATTTAAACTTTTCTATTGAATTTAATCGTTTAATGTCATCTGGCAAAGTGTTGTAAAATAATGTACATGTATTGTATGTGAATTTTTTGTAATGAGCTGTTGATACTGTCACCTGATGAATATGATTTCTACGTCGAGTGTTATAGTAATAGACTTCGGCATTTTCTGAAAATATATTCCCGCCCTTAAGCAAGTCATTTTTTACAAAAACCACTGATTCGTAAATAAAAGACACGGTAATGGTAGAATTCCTAGATTAATGAAGAGAGGCTTACATGAATCACGTGGGTGGGATTTGGTTATTATTCGTACAATTCGTTTTTGTAATCTAAAAGTCTGGGAGCTATAAGATGTATTTCCCCAGAATATTAAGCCATATCTCAGGCGGGAATGAACATTCGCGAAGTATACACAACGAGCAGTATGAAGGCTGACTGAATTTGCAAGAATTCTGAACGCGTAGCATAATGAACTTAATTTTGTGTTCAATTCATTTAAATGGACGTTCCATTTAAGGTTTGACTGAATTGAGAGACCTAAAAATTTTGTTGCATTAACATGAGTCAATGGTACACTGTTCATTTTCAATGGAGCACAGAATTGTTTATTTGAAATGGAAAACTGCATTAAAACCGTTTTCTTTTCGTTTACTATTAATTTGTTATTTCGGAACCAATTTGAAACATCTGATATTGTACTATTTACGGTTTCTTTATTGCAAAGGATGTTCGTATCATCCGCAAAGAGAACCGTTCTTCCGTTTCGAATCGTCGAGGGCATATCGTTTACGTAAAGTAGGAACAGAATAGGGCCTAAAATCGATCCTTGAGGAACTCCACATGCAACGGGCAAAGAGTCGGAAAGGTGCGTACGTAATGTTCCATCATTCCAGTAAGGTATTTCAACTTTCTGAGATCGTTGTTTAAGGTACGAACATAACCAATCTAGAGCAATACCACGGATTCCATATGAAGGTAATTTTGAAAGTAAAATGTCATGATCAATGATGTCAAAAGCTTTTGAGAGATCTAAAAATAATCCAATAGGTGCCTCGTTTTGATCTAATGATGAGGCGACATCTTTAAGAAAAGAAAATATAGCTGTTTCCGTTGATTTTGATTTTCTAAATCCATGTTGGCAATCTGAAAGCGCGTCGTGTTTAGTGAGAAAGGTTTCCATTCGTACGTAAAAAGTCTCTCTAATATTTTTGAAAAAACTGATAGAAGAGAGATGGGCCGATAATTTTGAATTTCATTTTTGTTGCCTTTTTTGAAGAGCGGCTTAATTTTAGCTGTTTTGAAAATATCTGGAAACGTTTCAGTGCATAAAGATGCATTAAATATGTGAGTTAACGGGTGTATAATGGCATAAGCACAAGTCTTTAACAAAGAATCTGGGAATTCATCTAAACCGGACGAATATTTATTTTTTAGTTTACCGATTATTTTGAGAATTTCATAGGAAGAAGTTTCGGAAACGAACATTGTGTCTAAAATTTTGGGTGCACTGTCTGTTTTTGAATTTTGTGCCTGAAGACCCTTAGTGAGATCGGCAGCAATTCTCGAAAAGTATTGGTTAAAGAGACTAGCCACTGTTGCCGGATCGTTGACATTTATATCGTTATATTTTAAAACAACATTCTCTACGGGTTTTCTAGTTGATTTGGTAGTATTTTTTATTATATTCCACATTGATTTTGTTTTATTATTAGAGTTCAAAATATCCTGATCGTTTTTCATGATTTTTGCCTGCCTTATGACTTTTCGTAACAATGTTTTGTAGTTTTTAAAGTAGATAAGGAAATCTTGAGATACGTCATGACGTTTAGAAATGAAAGAAAGAATTCGCTTGTTTTTACAAGATGTCCTAATCCCTTGTGTTATCCAAGAATTGCTTTTCCGTGAAATATTTAATTTTCGTTTTTGAAGAGGAAAGCAAGTGTTAAAATGAATTGAAAGAGTTGAAAAAAAAGAATTACATTTCTCGTTTGTATCAACAGTATTATAAACCGCTTCCCATGACTCCTGCATCAAGTAGTCTATGAATAATTTAATTTTACTTTTAGTAAACAATCTAGTCATACGTGTATTATTTATTGTGTCAGTGATCGCATTTCTTATAATGGTAAGAATTTGTGCATCGTGGTCACTGTATCCTAAATCTTTTGTTTCAACTTCATATCGAGTAGTAGTTTTGTTAATTATAATTTGATCAATTGCCTTCATCGAATTTTGTGTGATTCGTGTAGGTACATTAATTGTAATGTCTAAATTGAAGGAATTAATTAAATTGAGAAACTTTTCTTTCTCGCAAGATTCGACCAGAAAATCAATGTTAAAATCTCCGCATACAACAATGGATTCAAAAGAGCGATTGCTGACTTTGTTAAGTGTTATCTCCAGGTTTTCTAAGAACAAAATATAATCTGCAGTTCTCTTTGTTGGAGGTCTGTAAATGCAAAGTATTATCACTTTTAGTGAAGTAAGATGTACAACAGAAATTTCGAAAATATTTTCAATGGAATACACATTTAATTCTGCCAAGGGGATAGAATCAATATTATTTCTAACGTAAATACAAGAACCACCATACGTAGGACCTTTATGCGATTCTCTCTCTCTCTACAATAAAAGCCTGCGAGGTAAAAGTTTGGAATTTGGAAAATGCTAAGTTCATTAGGAGATAACCAATGTTCTGTATAGCAAAGAACGTCCGTTTGATTTAGATCGCTCTGTAGAGCTGCCTCGATAAACTCTGTTTTATTTGAAAGGGACTGAACATTATGGTGAAGAATGTTTATTTTTTGCAAGTACCTACACGAATGTTTTTCTGCTGCATCTGACTGTAGTTGCTATATATTTACTCCATTTTTACCTCGAGTGCGTGGTCGAAGGTTGTAGTGTGTCCGGGCAGTGACAGGTTGTGAGGAAGATGGGGCATCAGATGAAGACGAATTGGTAGTGGGAATGGGAGAAACGGGAGTAGGTTCAGAGGAAGAGGCAACAGGGTTCGAAATAAGGGTGGGGGGTGGAGAACGTAAGGAAGGCGAAAGGGACGGATTTTTGGCAGGAGACTGCGTAGGACTGGAGTTGATGATGTATTGTGCAAGTTTGTTACCGACTGCATGTTTTCCAGCAAGGTTCATGTGAAGACCATGCCGGGTGAAGTGTTTTGCTGAGAGGAAATTCATTTCAAAAAGTGTGACATTTGTTTCTCTCAGCTGCAGTTTCAATTGTTGGTTTGCGTGCTTAATCTCGCTGCATAGTGTTGGTCTGTTGTACCAGAAGGGCAGAGTCGAGACTACAATGTTAGTATTTTTGGCGGCACATTGTAATTTGTTAACATGTTGTTCAGGTGTAAAGTTACCGCCCAAGTTAATGTCATTCTGCCCTCCTATGATAATGACTGTGTCCTGATTGGTCATTGTTTTCGTGTGGGTGTCCAATTCTGCAGTCACATCTGCAAACCTCCCGTTAGGTTTAAAAATAGATGAGACTGAGAAATTGGAGGGTAACTTCCTACTGAGAATGGAGGAAAGATGGCGGCCATGACTGTCAGCTAAAATAAGTACCTGTTTTTTAGGCTCAGTAGGAATGTCTTTGTTTTCAAGTGAGCTAGGATGCGCAGCTTTACGTGTTTTGGTTTTGACGCGCTTCCTAGCCTGTTTGCGTTGGTTTGTGCATGTATTTGTCGATGGTAGAGAAGGGTGGTGAGGATCAGGAAGGCGAGGAAAATCTGTTCTACATAAGAAAGTAAATTTTTCATTTTTTTGGTATTGCTGGATACTGAATTAATCAGTTGATTTTGATTAGGAATATCTACATGTAAATTCCAAAAAATTTGTAGAAACAGTTCTCTGCTAAAAATATTTCCAAAAAAGGGCTGGTGGTGCAACCACTTAGTGCTGAAGTAGTCTTGAATCTCAGACTTTTCATTCAAAGCCATGTTAAGAATAACTCCTAAAAATGCTTTAAATTCATCTCTACTTATGTGTTTCCATGATGACCATTTACTTCTCTTTGTGAATGGCATATTTTTCTGCACTTTAATGTCACTGTAAGTGTTCGTTTCTTTTACAATGCCGTCAATTAAATTGTCAGTGAAAAACAACTCAAAAAAAATCAATGGAGTTGTAGGTGGATTTGTTCTTGGTATTTGGTAAACAGGTTTTAAACAGAATGGAAATGTTATTAATCTTTCGGCCACATCAGACCATTCCATCCATGGATCGTCATTTTCTTGGTGTGCGTCTTGATTGTCGTCTTCAGAATCGCTAACATCCTGACTTCTCCTCGGAAAAATTTAATATCTCTTCCTCCAAAGAGCTCAATTTAATATCTCTTCCTCCAAAGAGCTCAATTTACTTTCACTTAATTCCTCTGAGTCAAGTTCAATTTCACTGCCTTCTAAATTAGACTGAAAATACAAAAATCACATTCACTATCATGAAATAAAAAATCACGTTCAAACACTCGTCGTGTGAGCAGCACTGCACTGTCAGATAAAGATCTCGCCGGTGGCGGCGGCGCTAGCCGAATGCGTTTACTACGCTCCGTGAAGTCACGAAGGTTAAGCGTATTCGAGACTCGTGGGTTCGTGGTTGGGTGACCGGCCAGGAACCCCGGGATCTAACGCCGTCGAGCCCCTGGCCGAAGGGATAAAAGGCACTGACTGACTGCGACGTGACGAGACTTGACTAATATTAAAAAGTAAAAGCACGTTAATGGAGGTTTACTCCGAGAAGTGCAAAGCGCTCAACGCCCCTTAAGGGGCTTGGAGACGCGTTGCGTCAAGGTGTAGACGCAACAAATTAAAAAAAAAAAGATCAGATGATAAACCAGCCCAATTGAGAAGCACATTGGAGAAGCACATTGATGTTAGCTTGGGAAATATTCCCAAAATACAGTACAACGACAATGAGAAGTATAAAACAGATCTTATATTAGAAACACAAAATTGTTAGTTGCAAGTTGCATCCTTCAAATGACTTCCGATCCCTTGAGAGATTTCGAGATGCCTTCCGACTTGTAGGACCACCATTGTATGCAACTCATACGAGCTTGCAGCCATTCCTGAACTGTCATCTCACAGATGCCTTCCGATGTGTAGGGCGAGTATCATTCTCAAACCTTTGAGTGCAGAGTTAAGCTGTGGGGTAGGGGTGGGGAGCGCTCTTACTCAGGCGGAAATGGCCTGCAAGTCGGCAATTGTCTGCACGTGGGCTTTCCTGCTACCCGTTTTAATGACTATTGTACCATCTTCCGTCCAGACGCTCCGCAGGCCACATTTATCTATGGCCACTCTCAGAACCTCCAGACAGGATCTTGTTAGGTCTTCTCGTATTGTGACACAGGTGTTCTTCAATTGTCTTTTCTCCGGAAAGACTTCACGGCGCTTCCTGGAACTTACAAATTTTACAAAGAGCGGTCGTGCTTTTCCTGCGATCTTGGGTCCTACTCCATGTCATCGTTCAGGCTCAAATCGATGCTTATCATTTGCCACATCAAGCGCAATTTGACCTGGATTTTCATCATCTTTTTCCTTGACCCCAAAGATCCGCAAGGAATTCCGACACATATACGTCACGAGTTGATCTGTTCTCGCATCGAGCTCTGCTTTCAGATTTTTAATTTCTCTGTCTCAGTCTTCAATTTCCCTGCGCAAATTATTAATTAGCTCAGTGTTAAAATTCATGCTCCCCTCTAACTGCTTGGTGACCATTCCAGTGAGGACTGCCGCCAAGGAGTTGAGGAAGGCAAGGTTCCTTCCTGCACAATTGTATTGATTTCTACTTGCAAATTGTTTCGGTTACTCTTTGTAATTCGTCTGGTATTCGATGCCATGGTAACAAGTGAAGAAGAAAGAGAGAAAATCTATCTAAATTAAATAAAATAAGTATAAGAAGAGTTTAAAAGGTGAGATTCACAAAATATTAGAGGGAAATTCTAAGTCACATTAAAGTAAATAAATTTGAAAGAATGACTAAATTTGTTGAACTAAGGATTAGGTTTTACAGTTTTACATGCGGAGAGGAGCAGATTCAGACAAATTGCTATGTGAAGTAAATGGAGAGTAAAGAGAGTATGGTGGAAAGAAAAATTAGGGGTTTCAAAATACGAGTTACTTTTAAGAAAACAATAGAAAAGAGAATACCAGGTAAGCGATAGTATAAAATACAATACTTGTCTTTGAGTTTTTATGGTGCGACGACTGGGCCTGTGCTGTACTGTGTCGTTGACCACCTGCAGAAAACTACCTGCGGCTAAGCTCAGTGTGGCCTGGGACGATGTTCACTCGACAAGGGATATCCACAGACTCACTTGTTGGTATTTTTCTACAATAATCTGAACATGAAGTACACGTAACTATCACATTTGCAACTAAACCATTCCTAATGTCAATGATAGCACTCACGTTTCTGTTGTTGTGTGTTTATTTTTAGTGTTTCTGTGAAATACTAATATATTCTATTGGGATTTGTAAATATAAATCTTTGTTTTTGTAGGGCAAAGAATAAAACTTATTAAGAAATTTTACTAAAGTTTTCTTCATCTGAAAAGAAATGGAAAATGTTATTTTTACAGCTGTAAAGAAATGAAAAATGTTTCATTTAGTATTTTAGGCTTTTCATTAATTAATAGTGGTCGTAAAAGTAAATTACTTGAACTGGGAAGGCAAAGAGGCTTGGAGTTGAAATATTGTTACACCATCACAGGTGCATATGTTAGGATCCATTTGTTTACAAAGTAATTTGCTGTTGTATTTCACATCAAATTTGTCATCAATGAAATAATAATAATAATAATAATAATAATAATAATAATAATAATAATAATAATAATAATAATAATAATTGGTATGGTATATATATAAATATTGGATGGTGGTAGTGATAGTGATAGTGGTAATACGCGCTGTGTTTCGACTCTGGATGAGAAACGTATTATAGACGTCTGCCGGAAGTGTTCACAAGCTAATATAGCACTGAAACGTGAGGAAAGGTCCGGGAAACGTGGGTAAGTGTTAGCAACACGCGGGTCTCGAGCCTAATCTTGAAATTAGGGAATATCTACACGATGCCGCTGGAAAGAAGTGAGGTTAGGGTATAAGGGAAGTACGACAGATCGCCGCTACCTCATGTCAGCAGCACCATCCAACATGGCGGATGAGCGCTCGGCGGGAGCGCCAATTTCGAATGAAGCTGAAGAGACCTCGATTCAGACTTTAGGAGAAACCGTGGATAGGCAACTGGTCGTAATGGTAGAATTGTTGGAGACCATGCGACGCGCTATCCTTAGACAGAAGAACGTAAGCACTGAGATAAAGGAAAGCATCAGTCGCCTTGAGGAGAGTGTCGATCTCATACGGGAGAGCAGACGGCGCGAGACCGTGCCGATGCTCATTACACCGATGCATGCACAGGGAAACGAAGAGAGCAGCACGAACGAGCAAGACTGTGTTAATGGCGCCCCTGCTAGCACCAACGAACCCCAAGGGGAAGGCAACTGGACGGAGGTCCGGGGAAAAAAGAAGAAGCCTCCTACGAAAGACAGAACCCCTCGAGACCATAACAAGAAGAAAGTAAAAGGCCGCACAAACGCAGTTCTTATCAAACCGACTGAAGGCAAATCGTTTGCAGAAGTGGTCAATACCCTTCGCAGCAAGATCAAGCCGGAAGACGAAAACATCGAGGTCAGAGGCATACGAAAGACCAGAGACGGCAACGTCTTGGTGGAACTGGGCCGCCAACCACAAGAGTGCAAATCATTTCACAAGACAATGCAGGATGCACTAGGGGATACGTGCGTCGTGCGCAATCTGACGCCACGAGCACGCGTAGAGATACGAGATTTGGACTGCCTAACCACAGAGGAAGAGGTAAGGTTAGCAATTCAGAGAGAAACAAATGCTGACCTGAGTGACGTGAAGGTGGCAGTGCTGCAACCTAACAAGCGTGAGCAAAGGCTGGCCATTGTGGAGATGGAGGAAGCGGTAGCCATCCCCCTACTGCAGAAACAGCGCATTAAGATAGGCTGGGTCAACTGTCCAGTAGAAAGAAGAATTACTGTTCCCCGCTGTTATAAGTGTCTTTGGTACGGCCACGTGCAAAAAGACTGCAAAGGACCAGATAGGAGCAACCTGTGCTGGAGATGTGGTAAAACCGGGCACAAACGTACCGAATGCCAAAACAGCCCGTCGTGCGTACTATGCGCGACCCGAGTCGACGCAAGAGGGACAGACCACATACCTGGAACAGGAAACTGCATTGTATACAGAGATGCATTGAAACAGAGGAGAATAGCGAACGCAAGGAAATGAAGAGAATACTACAGGGAAACTTAAATCGTAGTACAATTGCCTCGGAGCTTCTCGAACAGCTAATTAATGAGCTGAAGGTTGACATCATATTGATCTGTGAACCGTACAGGGCTAAAAGTTCGACAGCATGGTTCTCTGATGACTCAAGCACTGCGGCCATATGGATTCCCGACACAAGTCGAATCCGAGTGGAGCGCCATGGAGCGGGCTCACACTATGTATGGACGAGGATAGATAGAATAACATACGTGAGCTGCTATCTGTCCCCAAATGACACCGTCGGAGAATTCCGACAGAAACTTGAGGACCTCGAAGACTGCCTAACAGGCATTCAAACTGAGGTCGTATTGGCCGGGGACTTTAACGCGAGGGCATTAGAATGGGGTATGCCTCGAACAGACACACGAGGAATGTTAATTCTGGAAATGGCCGCACGATTGAATTTGATAGTTATAAACAAGGGCTCCACCTCGACATATAGAAGACCTGGATTCGGAAACTCTATTCCAGACATCACGCTCATGTCGGAGAGATTAGCGACTAAGGAACGAGGTTGGCGAGTCATCGAGGATTACACTGGTAGTGACCACCAATACCTATTATACCAGATATGTAATAATGAAAGACGAGAGAGAGACTTCCACCTCACCAAAAGTTACAAACAATGGAACACCGCGAAAATGGACAAAGGAAGGCTTCAAAGTGTGATCCAGAGCGGACTGGAGTCTAGCCCTAAACGGCCAGCAGGGTCGCCGGACAGGGCACAAACAGAGACCCTCGTAGAGGCAACCATGAACCTCATCACTAAAGCATGCGACGCCTCTATGCCCACTAAAAAGCGAGGAAACGGAAAACATCCGGCCTATTGGTGGACGGAAGAAATAGCTGAATTAAGAAAACAGTGCCTCAGACTACGCAGAAAAGCACAGCGAGCGCATAAAAGAATAAATCCTGCAGAGTTTTTAGAGCTCTCAGCGGAGCACAAGGCTGCGAGGAAGATACTCCAGAACGCTATCAAGAACAGCAAAATTCAATGTTGGAAAAAACTATGCGCGGAGGTCGATACCGACCCCTGGGGATTGGGGTACAAAATTGTCAACCAGAAATTAAGGGCTCTTGGACCTACAGGCA
The DNA here is from genome assembly GCA_011170035.1 of Teleogryllus occipitalis. NCBI lineage: Eukaryota > Metazoa > Arthropoda > Insecta > Orthoptera > Gryllidae > Teleogryllus > Teleogryllus occipitalis. Next base: position 144,653 of record BLKR01002235.1, read on the forward strand.
TCCTCAACTCAGAAGATATGACGAGCATAGTGGAGGTTCTCTTCCCAACACACCCAGTGAGAAGCGAAACCAAAGATGAACCGGGGAATATTGAAGCACATATCTTCACCAAGGAGGAGCTGGTAGTGGCGGTATCCTCTCTGAAGAATAAAAAGGCACCAGGACCAGACGGCGTACAGGCAGAAGTTTTCAAAGCAATTGTGGAAACATCTCCACAATTACTATTGAATATGTACAATACCTGCCTCAAAGCAGGGGTCTTCAGCAGTCGCTGGAAAATTGCACGTCTGGCCCTTGTAAGCAAGGGAAAAGGCGATACGAACACGCCATCGGCGTACAGACCTCTCTGCATGCTAAACGTAGCGGGAAAAATCCTGGAGAGACTCTTAAAGCCACGATTACTTGCAGCAATCGAAGCTGCAGGAGATCTCTCTGATCAACAGCATGGATTCAGAAGAGGGCGCTCTACGATAGGAGCCATACGGGAAGTAATCGGAGCCGTCGACAGAGCGAACGAGGCATGCCACGCGGCCCGCCCAATCGTTCTTCTTGTGACTCTCGACGTCAAAAATGCCTTTAACTCGGCAAGGTGGGTCGATATTCTAGAGGCACTAGATAGCACGTTTGCAGTCCCAAATATCTTACCCGTATGGTAAGGGACTATTTCAAGGACCGTTTCCTCTTATACGAGACAACAAGTGGGCAGAAATCCATGCGCGTTACCGCTGGTGTTGCACAGGGATCAATTTTAGGCCCATATTTCTGGAACTTGGTGTATGACAGCCTTTTAAGGACACAGATGCCAGAAGGTACCATCCTGGTCGGATATGCTGATGACACAGCAGCCATTGTAGAAGCCCGTAGCGTTGAGCTGGCCCAGCTCAGGCTAAACCAGGTGATGAGGCGCGTCAGTGACTGGATGGAAGGCCACGGCCTACAACTGGCACTTGCTAAAACGGAGATCGTGGTCCTTACCAGAAAAAGAATCCCTACCATCTTACCCATGCAAGTGGGTAAAGAAAGAATAATGACAAAGCCGTCTGCAAAGTATCTGGGGGTAACTCTGGATACAAAGCTGACCTACTGGCCACACATACAGAAGACTGTTGACAAAGCCGCAACTACAACTGCAGCACTGAGCAGGCTAATGGCTAACGTAGACGGCCCACGGCCGAATAAAAGGAGACTCCTGATGTCGACAGTACAGTCAATGCTTCTGTATGGAGCCGAATTGTGGGCTGAAGCACTGACTGTAAAGAAATACAGAACACGAATCACAGCGGTGCAGCGTAGGGAAGCGTTGAGAGTGGCATGCTCTTACCGAACAGTCTCCGAAGACGCTATCCTGGTGATCGCTGGAGTTATACCTATTGACCTGCTCGCGCTGGAACGCAAGCGGATATATGATAGGAGCGGAGTCGAAGGAAGAGCGAAAGCGACACGAGAGGAACGACGTAGGACAATGGAGCACTGGCAAGAACGCTGGGACTGTGGGACCAAAGGAAGGTGGACGCACCGGCTCATCAAGCAACTGTCACCATGGATGCAACGGGAGTTCGGTGAAGTAAATTTCTTTCTCTCACAGTTCCTGACAGGCCACGGCTACTTCAGAGACTATCTCTACCGCATGGGGAAGGTTACATCACCCCACTGTAATTACTGCATAAATGAATTAGACACCGCTGAGCACACCATTTTCCAGTGCACGATCTGGGAAAGAGAACGCGATAGGCTGGAGGAAAAGACAGGTAGCCTCACGCCAGAAAACACGGTGGAAGTCATGATGAAAGATGAGAAGTCCTGGAGCGCAATCTCCCACTTTATAGAGCGTCCTGCGGACAAAGAAGAACGAAGGCTGTCTAGACAGTAGTGTATAAGAGGGAACAAACGCAGTGACACCCATCAAGAAAGGCCCCAACCCGAAGTAATGCGAAAGCGGTTCCAGGTTGGGGTCAGAAGAAGAAACAGGTGGTTGTTTTTAGTGCGGTCGCCTATCATGAGGTAATCCCACACTGTTGAGCAACCGGTTTTGCTCTTCGCCTTTTGAAGGTTTTTTTTCCACCTGCGCAAAAAAATAATAATAATAATAATAATAATAACAATAACAATAACAATAACAATAACAATAACAATAACAATAATATGCATAGTTAATACTCACTTCGTTATTTTTGTCGTTTTGCTTAAACCTTCTTCTCTATCTAATTAAAGTATTTGTGAACAGCACATCATTGAAGTTTCTTTACGTTAGCTTTCCCCATATTTCTCTTTATTAATGGATTTTTTTTAAAATTTATTTCTTACCTGGTACTGCCACTCATTTAAAAAAAAAAACATTTGTTAAATACTCTACCAAAGAAAAAAGAACAACATTTTAAAACTAAATAATTAAATGATCGTTTCTGCATTGATTCTTTCAGATGAAATAAATAAATTTTAAAAAACAGCGACCCTGCAGACACACGTATCACACTCCAGAATTCGTATTATCTTCGAAAAGTATATAGTTTACTACCAGTGTAATGAAAAGAGATCACAGAAAACAAACAGCTTTTTGTATTGAATGTTCAACGCAAACCCATCTTCTTTTCTATGGAGATAATATTGTCTGAATGAACTCGGTACTTCAAAAATATCAGGATGAAACAAGCGTCTTAAATCTCGGTTGCCAGTATCTTGAACCCAGGTGTATAAAAGAAATTAACTGTCATTGTGCTTACAATATAGCAGTTCTTTTCATCTGTTTAGTGGTTATTATTTCTAACCAATATTCCAAACCTGAAATAAAGTGAACTGTGGAATGAAGCTGTAATATCAGTTTGATCAGGATGCAACTGCAATTCCTGATGTATTTTGACTATGAAATGTTTGTAAGAAATGATATTCAATGAAGATGTATTATATCGAAAAACAAGGTAACTGAGATTAGAATTCCTGTAATGTATAAAGTGCCTGTAACTGAGGTCAATGGTATTTTAAGATCATTTCATTTTGATAATGTGTTGGAATAGGTTCAGCACATGTACAATAAATGTAGGTCATCTGTGACATGTCATATAAATGTAATGTACCAATGTTTTTACTTGTGTAAATGTAATGTTAATGTTTAATATAAAAAAGTATATTGTATCTACTTATTTTATTCCTTGATGCTTTGTATGTTGCATACTTTGTATTGTTTGTAAAGGGTTTATGCTCAGAAATACATTATTAAAATATGATTGTGCATATAATCCTTACTGATTCTCTGTTTGAAGTCTGAATTTCGTTTTTGCTGATTGCAGTTTTTAAAATAGAATTGTACTATGTAGACATATTTCTTCCTACATTATATTGTTAACATATTAAGGCAGTTTGAAAAGTAGCGCTCTGTCGTTAGTTGGTCAATATTTAGCTATTTTTTGTGCCCATGTAGATTTGGGTATTGCAAATCTCTTGCTTTTTTAATGAAACCTCATCGACGATTTTTGTTATGATTCAGAATTGTATTCTATTAACGAATATGATTGCAATAAATGTATGTAAAGGATGAAGTTGTGAATTCTTATGTTTACTTTTGACTTAATCCTTTGTTTTTTAATCACTTCCTTTTCACCACCACCAGTTTTTTAACAATTTGTTAGTAAATTAAGATTTTGCTGGAGTATATTTCTCATGTAAATTTTTATTTTATTGTTGTTGGTCAGTCATTTCTCTCATACTCCCTTTTTTTGTTTTGAGTGTAAATAAATAATAATAATGTGTAAATAAAAATAAATCCAACAGGAGGCAAAAGGGCTACAAAAAAGTGGGGGGAAATGGATTCTGCCGTTTTCAAATTGGCCAAAAATATGGCCGAAGTACAATGGAGAGTACATTGTGGATTTTTTCATTTTTCAAGATGGTGCTGATAGTTTTGTATTTTTGAATAAGATAGCTTTTTTTTTTAAATTTGTTGCGTCTACTTAGTTACTAGTTAAAAAATCTGAAAAAAAATTCTAATATGTGGTATAGATATTGATGGTTATAATAACAATAGCACGTAATTAAGGGTTTTCATAGGAGAACATGTAGGCATAATTCAGCTGTTTTCATATTTCCTTCCTTTTTCGATCCAGGTAAGTTATACAGTGTAATTTTGATAATGGAAATTTTGATTAAAATACAATAAAATAATAGCTCATTTTGAGACATTGGTGCCCAAAAATGATCGTATGGAGCAGTTATGTTGAACTGTATTTTAGTGAATCTGTGTGTAGAAATTAAAACAGCAATGAGTGAATACTCGAATTGAAATTTTCTATGTGGTCTGGCATTACTCCTGCCCCATCCTCTTGACAGCTGTCATCTATCGTCGCTCGAAGTACATTTTTGACATTTTTCGGTTTCCTAATAGTAGAAGCGAATTATTACTTTAAGAATGTTAAATATTATTATTTGTTACAAGCATATTGAGTCTTTTTTTTAAATTATACAATGCAAATGTAAACTAATTCATTATACTATATCTTGTTTTTGTCAAAGTAAACATTATTTTTCTTTTTGACGATCAGTATAGTCTCTAATTGCATAGAAACAGTTTTGCAGCAGAAAAGATTTTACTTTTAATTTAAATTTGTGTACCAATTTTATTTGTTTAATTTCATCTGGCAATGTGTTGTAAAGTAACGGGCATGTATTGTATGTGGATTTCTTGTAGTGAGCTGTTGATACTGACACTTGATGAACATGATTTCTACGTCGAGTGTTGTAACTATAAATATCAGTATTACATGAAAATAAGTTCTTACCGTTAAATAAGTCAGTTTTCACAAATACTACAGATTCGTAAATAAATAGGCAAGGTAATGGTAAGATTCCAAGCTTAATGAAAAGAGGCTTGCAGGAATCACGTGGATGGGATTTTTTCATTATTCGGATAATTTTCTTTTGCAATCTAAATGTCTGGGAACTAAAGGATGAGCTTCCCCAGAATATTATGCCACATCTCAGGCGGGAATGTACATTTGCAAAATACACGCAACGAGCTGCATGAAGGCTGACAGAATTAGAAAGAATTCTGAATGCATAACATAATGAGCGTAATTTAGTGTTTAATTCTGTTATATGTACATTCCATTGGAGGTTTGATTGAATTGAGGGACCTAGAAATTTTGTTACCTTAACATCAGCTAATTGCATATTGTTCATTTTCAATGGAGCATGCGATCTCCGATTTGAAACGTAAAATTGCATTGAGACAGATTTTCCTTCGTTAACTATAAATTTATTACAAAACCAATTTGAAACTTCTGAAATTGTACTATTTATTGTTTCTTTTTTGCAAAGAACATTCGTGTCATCGGCAAACAGAACTGTTCTTCCATTTTTAATAGATGAGGGCATATCGTTTACGTACAACAGAAAGAGGATAGGGCCTAAGATCGAAACTTGTGCGACCCCTCGTTCAATTGGCTAAGAATTGGAGAGATAAGTAAATAATGTCCTTTCGTGCCAGTACGGTATTTCTACTCTTTGAGATCGATGTTTATGGTACGAGGTTATCCAATGTAGGGCAATACAACGAATTCCATAAGAAGATAATTATGAGAGCAAGATGTTATGGTTAATAACGTCAAAAGCTTTCGAAAGATCTAAAAATATCCCAATATGTTCTTCATTTTGGTCCATTGATGAAGCAACATCTTTAAGGAAAGAAAAAGTTTTTCCTGAGAAAAGTTTCCATTCGCGTATAGAAAAGCCTCTATAATATTTTTGAGAAAACTGACAAAAGGGAAATTGGCCGGTAATTTTTAATTTCATTTTTGTTCCCTTTTATAAAAAGTGGCTTAAGTTTTTGCTGTTTTGAAAATTTCTGGAAATATTCCTGTCCACAAGGAATCATTGAAAATGTGAGTTAATGGGTGTATAATGGCATGTGCGCACGTTTTTAATAAACAGTCCGGAAATTCATCTAAGCCAGATGAATATTTATTTTTTAGTTTACTGACTATTCTGAGGATTTCGTTAGATGGCGTTTCGTAAATAAACATCGTGCGGAAATTTTTGGGGGAAGCATATGATTTTGAATTTTGTGGTTTTAGTCCCTTCGTCAGGTCAGCGTCAATTCTAGAAAAGTGTTGGTTGAAGATATTCGCAACTTTTTCTGGATTACTTGTTTCTCTTTCATTATCCTTTAAAACAACATTCTCTACGAAATTTCGTGATGACGTGGTCATATTTTTTACGATGTTTCACATTCCTTTAGTTTTGTTTCTAGCGTTCAAAATATCCTAGTTATTTTTCATTACTTTGGCCTGAACTATTATTTTCCTTAAAATTCTTTTATAATTTTGGAAAGAGACGTGGAAACCGGATGATACGTTATGATGTTTAGAAATAAAGTAGAGCGTATGTTTATTTTTACACGATGTTCTAATTACTTGTGTGAACCAAGTATTACTTTTTCGTGAAATGTTTAATTTTCTCTTTTTAATAGGAAAGCATGCGTTAAAGAGAAATGAAAGCCTTGAGAAAAATAAATTATATTTTTCATTTGTGTCAATAGCGTTATAAACTGCCTCCCATGATTCTTTCAGCAAGTAGTCCGTAAATAACTTTATGTTAACTGTAGTAAATGCTCTGCACATGCGTGTTTTATTTATTGTGTCAGTATTCATGTTGTTAGTAATTGTAAGAATTTGTGCATCGTGGTCACTGTAACCTAGATTATTCGTTATTATTTCATATCTAGTTGTGGTTTTGTTAATTATAATTTGATCTATTGCTGTTTGTGATTTAAGAGTATTCCGTGTAGGTACGTTCACTGTAATATCTAAATTAAAAGAATGAATTAAATTGAGAAACTGCTCTTTTTCGTGGGATTCGCTCAGAAAATCAATATTGAAATCTCCACATACAACAATGGATTTAAAAGAGAGATTACTAATTTTGTTCAGAGTTATCTCTAGATTTTCTACGAAGTTGAAATAATCTAAAGCTTGCTTTGTTGGAGGTCTGTAGATGCAAAGTAAAATAATTTTGAGCGTAGTAAGATGTACGACTGTTATTTCAAAAACTTTTTCAACTGCATATAAATTGAATTCTGACGCGAAGGTAGAATCAATATTATTTCTTACGTAAATACACGAACCTTCGTAAGCAGGGCCCGTATTTGATTCCCTCGCTCTACAATAAGATCCTGCAAGGTAAAAACCATGGTGGAAATAATTATTTCCACCATGGTAAAAACTAGGAATTTGGAGTGTGTTTAGATCATTATGACATAACCAATGTTCTGTAAACAAAAAAGAACATCTATTTGACTCAATCACACAGTAATGCTGCCTCGATAAATGCAATTTTATTTGAAAGAGATTGCACATTATTTGAATCTTTTGCATGTACCTACACGGATGCTTTTCTGCTGCATTTGACTAGTTGCTATTTATTTATCTTATTTTTACCTCGAGTGCGTGGTCAAAGGAAGTATCGTGTCCCAGCAGTGTTAGGAGGTGAGGAAGGAGAGGTTACAGATGTAGGAGAATGGATAATGGGAGAGGTAGTACAAGGATTAGGTTCAGGGGATAAGGTAATTGGGTCCAAAGGGGTTCCGGAGGATGGAAGAGAAGTAGGAGATGTAGGTGGGGATGAGTTTTGGGTGGGATACTGCTGAGGTGTAAGGATGTGTTGTGCAAGTTCGCTACCGAGTGAATGTTTTCTGACAAGATTCAAGTGAAGACCATACCGGGTGAAGTGTTTTCTGAGAGAAAGTTAAGCTCAAATAATTTAACATGTGTGCCTCTCAGATGCAGTTTTAATTTGTTGTTTGCGTGTCTAATTTATTTGAACAGTGTTGGTTTGTTATACCAGAAGGGCAGAGTCGAGATTACAATGTTCGTGTTTTGGGCGGCACGTTTGTAGTTTGTCAACGTGTTGCTCAGGTGTAAAGTGACCACCCAAATTGATGTCATTCTGCCCTCCTATGATGATAACTGTATCCCGTTTAGTGAGAGTTTTTGTGTGGGTGTCCAATTCACTGATTACGTCGGCAAACCTCCCGTTAGGTTTAAACTCACACATGACAGAAATTAGATGGGAGTTTGGATTGTGGATTGGTTTTGGATTGGGAGTTTGGAAATTGGATGGGGGAAAAGGGATGCAAAGTAATATCACTTTTAGCGAAGTAACATGTACAACAGAAATTTCAAAAACATTTTCAACGGAATAAACATTTAATTCCGTCAAGGAGATAGAATCAATATTATTTCTAACGTAAATACAAGAATACCCATACGTAGGACCTTTATGCGATTCTCTCTCTCTCTCTCTCTCTCTCTCTCTCTCTCTCTCTCTCTCTCTCTGCAATAAAGACCTACGAGGTAAAAGTTTGGAATTTGGAAAATGCTAAGTTCATTAGGAGATAACCAATGTTCTGTAAAGCAAAGGACATCCATTTGATTTAAATCGCTCTGTAGACCTGCCTCGATGAACTCAGTTTTATTTGAAAGGGATTGAACATTATGGTGAAGAATGTTTATTTTTTGCAAGTACCTACACGAATGTTTTTCTGCTGCATCTGGCTGTAGTTGCTATATATTTACTCCATTTTTACCTCGAGTGCGTGGTTGAAGGTTGTAATGTGTCCCGGCAGTGACAGGTTGTGAGGAAAATTGGGCATCAGGTGTAGATGAATTGGTAGTGGGAATGGGAGAAAAGGGAGTAGGTTCACAGGAAGAAGCAACAGGGTTCGAAATAAGGGTGGGGGTGGTGAACGTAAGGAAGGTGAAAGGGATGGATGTTTGGCAGGAGACTGTGTAGGACTGGGGTTGATGATGTATTGTGCAAGCTTGTTACCGACTGCATGTTTTCTAGTAAGGTTCATGTGAAGAGTCATGACGGATGAAGTGTTTTGCTGAGAGGAAATTAATTTAAAAAAGTGTGGCATTTGTTTCTCTGAGGTACAGTTTTAATTGTTGGTTTGCGTGCTTAATCTCGCTGTATAGTGTCGGTCTGTTGTACCAGAAGGGCAGAGTCGAGACTACGATGTTAGTATTTTGGGCGGCACATTGTAATTTGTTTACATGTTGTTCAGGTGTAAAGTTACCGCTCAAGTTAGTAGGGAGTTTTAGCATCACTCGTAAGGTAGTGACAGTCACGTGACCGACCTTGAAGACATAACCTTAGTCCTAAGGTACGACCTTATGGCTTTATAAATAGTGCACGTCTTTAGGAGTCTCTACGGTCACCTTACAAGCAGCAAAATGGCCGCCTCAAACAGGGAACGTTGGGGATTTTTCCATTTCTAGCAAACCGATTCTCGTTCCTGAGGCAGTTACAATTATTCTTTTTTAACTCCACAATGCGGGCAAGAATTAACTGGTAATGTTAGAGAAGTGATAGGAAAGAAATTCGCGAAGAAGAAGTTGAAATATCTTCGGGATAGGTTATGTCTTACTCTCATAATGAACGCTGTTTGATATTTCCTACGTTATCAAGAACAGTCGATTCAAAATTCGAGAGTACATACTCATCGCAGAGGGCTACAAAATCTAAAACTCCGAACACAATGTACATTTATTACACGCTTATCTGGTGTCGTGGTTTAAAAGTCTCACCGCTAGCCTCCTAGACTCTCTGATATATTATGCCACTTCTTTGTTCAACGCTTGAAATGTTTCTTTTCTTATAATGCATAATGCAATGTTGTAAAACTTTTCTGAACGTGGTTCATTATGACCGTATTAAGTCGTTAGTCACGTGATCAATAGAGTTTAGGGATGTCTCCTTACGCCTGGCGCTAAAACTCCCTAATGTCATTCTGCCCTCCTTTGATAATGACTGTGTCCTGATTGGTCAGTGTCTTTGTGTGGGTGTTCAACTCTGCAGTCACAGCTGCAAACCTCCCGTAATGTTTAAAAATAGGTGAGACTGAGAAGTCGGAGGGTAACTTTCTACTGAGAATTGAGGAAAGATGGCGGCCATGACTGTCAGCTAAAATAGTACCTGTTTGTTAGGCTCAGTAGGAATGTCTTTGTTTTCAAGTGGGCTAGGATGCACTGCTTTACATGGGAGGACGTGAAAGAACATTCGCGAAATATACACAACGAGCAGTATGAAGGCTGACTGAATTTGAAAGAATTCTGAACGCGTAGCGTAATGAACTTAGTTTTGTGTTCAATTCATTTAAATGGACGTTCCATTTAAGGTTTGACTAAATTGAGACCTAAAAATTTTGTTGCCTTAACATCAGTCAATGGTAAACCGTTTATTTTCAATACAGAATTGTTTATTTGAAATGGAAAACTGCACTAAATCAGTTTTCATTTTTTATTAAATTATTGTTATTTACTATTAATTCCTCCATGTATAGGTGGTATTGGTAGTATCGTTAAGCACCGAACCGGCAAAAATGTAATGGAATGTCTAAGAATATCACATCCTATAGGTTACGGTGTGAGAAACGTTTTTTGAAGCATTTGGCCTCAGAGGTTTAGTTTTTAAGGCCCTAGAACGCTTCTTTTAGGTGTTATTTAACGATGCAGATGACCGAGTGTTGCGGGTTGCATTTGGCATGAATATTTAGATTTTTTTCCAAACAAATCCTTGATATTTTTAAAAGTTAAGAGTTTAATTCGTCACGTCTCCGTGAAATCCTGTTTCTTTAGAGACCTCATTTATAAGGATCGGTTGTGTGTGAGAGCCACAAAAAGTATGTACACTTCTGAAATAATAAAGATGAAGAACAAATTTATTAAGCTCTTAGCAAATATATTAAGTTTCCCTTTCATTAAGGAGACGGGTTTCCCTGATCCAATTCGGCTATGATTTTAACAAGAAATGTGAAATGGAACCTGATGTAAGCTAAATCACGTGGTATAGATTGATCTTGAAACAACTGTTTTGCTGAAGCTACTCAAGCAGCATCCTCGGGTAGATCATGTTGATTTTGTGAAAAAGTATGGTTTATTTACTGCTTGCATCGGTGATCCCCAGCGGGTCAAACTAGGTTGAGGTGGTAGAGAATTGTCAGGAAGCTCTTCATGAAATGTATTTGTTATGTATGGAAAAACAGCAAGTTAACAATAACAAGATTTTTATTACAGTTTCGCTGTCGTTACAAAATGTACCAAAATCCAAAAGAGAGAGAAACCAATATAACGTAGCCGAGTCACCAGATGTTCCGAAGAAGTCCAAAGCCAAAGTCGCACAATTAATCAGTAGGAATCGCCTAATACACTGCCGGGTCACAATCACTATACTCACACTATCAACTCTCAAATTACACTCGGTACACTGTTCTGCCGCTACCCCGGCGGCTGCCCGTTATATCCTCCTGCGCGCCGAAGACTCGTCTCCTCGTAGAGGCTTCGCGCGCCGGCCGTTCCGTCCCCATTGGCCAGCTCCTTCTTTGCTCGGCTGCCCAGTTAACGCTCGCTGACGTCACAGCGCGCCGACTCTGCGGCGCGCTTTTTGGCGTGGCGGACACCGCCGCAACAGTATTCTTGATGGAGCCTTTATAAAAAAAAATCTTTACCCTAGAGATAAGACTGTTAACTTTAGGAAATTTTACTCTTACTTGCTCTGCTTTACGATTCAAACCGTGATCAAGGAGTGTCGCATGCACCATAGAAGGGAATAACACCTTCAACAGCGGTGTAAAGTCTTGCAGTTGGGTATTCTGAAAATCTTACCTTGCACTTTTTTGTAAATTAGCTTCATTTATCTTTATTTCGTTGAGCAAAAAATTGATATTTTTTAAAGCTATCGTTTCTTCGGAGTTAATTCACTTTTTGATAGTCAGGGTACTCAAATTACTGACCCTGATATTTCCAAAGGAATTTCTCAGGAGTGGCTTCATTCACGTTAATGTCATCGTATTCCTTTCACATAACGCTGTAGAAAATTAGAGTGAGGGGGAAGGGGAACATATCAACTGGACTGTCTCTTAATATTTTTTTCTCTAGATCAAGTTGTCCAAGAAATATTTCAGTAACAAATCTTCAGACATGTAGTTTCCAGTATCAATGTATACATTTGTCAGTTCATTTTGAAGGTGCTCATTGTCAAAGAATGGATATTATTATATTCGGAAATGAAACTTTCCTGAAAGAAAGGACGCTTTGTAAGGGAAAACTGCTTTTCGTCCAGAAATTTAATAAAATGGAAGTTTTCAAAATCTTCTGAGTCACTTCTGTATCAATAATTTTAGAAGAGTCAATTCTGGGTTTTTCAAATAATTCCGATTCTGAAAGTTCATTCATGTCGGCTTTAACGCCGATATCAATAGTCTCTTCATATTGCACTGAACCCGGTCTCCCAGACCTACCTTTGCTTACCTGGGCTCGTGTGGCCGGCTAGCTCAGAAACCATGTAAATTAAAGAAGAGTAGATGGTGGACGGATTTTAAAAAAATGATGATGAATTTAAAATAAAATTATTGAGAACACAAATGGACTTTAATGAAAAACTTAAATTTTAAGCATACAAAAAATCAAGGTCTTAGTAATTACTTCTTCTATTTTATGCTATAAAACTAATGTATTACAGGGAACTTAGTAATGTAAGGAAGTCGCCAATGCGCGGCGAGCACTTCCTTGATAAGAGTTTCTTTAAACAAGCGTCGCGCCTGAAGGGCGCACTGAAGATCTTGCCGCCGCTCGACAATCAAACACAGTCACCGTTCGCAGGCAGGTCCGCTGGGATGGGCAACCTCTACAGGTCGCCGAACCTCACACCAGGCGGCGTGTCCCGTGGGTGTCGGGGAAGGCCCTTTGAGTCCCGCGTCGGCGGCGGTGGTTGCGGTGGCGCAGCGTGACCACGGCGACGCGACGGCGGCAGCGGCCACAGCGGCGGCGCAGTGACGGCGACGATGAAAGCGACGACAGCTCAAAATTCAGGTGTCCAGCAACGCGATTATACTCGTCGCGTGAATTGGGACGGGCGACGCAGGCGTGATCGGCAGAGATCAAAAGATAATATATTCGAAAAATGAGCAATAGGAGGAACTACTCGTCCTCAATTTAAAGCAAAAAGGGGCACTGCCCTTCTCCGGCTCTACTGCTCTGCGAGCTTAGCGCACCTCAGCGCTCACCTCTCCTACCCTTCTGCTCCGCCTACCGGGATCTCTCACACCGTTCTCATCTGCCTGCTCGGCGCATGCCGGCGCTCACCAGCCTTTTCTCCCCCCCCCCCCAGTTTCCCAAATGTTCTAGAAGTTTCCAAAAATTTTACTAAAATGTGCTTCTATTGGCGAAAGGTTCCTACGTCTTACTTAAATTTGGTCCAATAATATCTTACGTTTTGTCGGTGTGTCGAGCGGAATTTTTCATGAGGCGCTCTCACTCGCACACTTTTCGTAAATAAACGCAGGTGGTCCCTCCCAGAGTTTCCAAACTGCGCAGCCCCCCTTCCCAGCTAGATCCCCAGGGATTGACCCGCGTCGGTGTTGGCGAAAACAAACACAGTTTCCCCCCTTTTTTGCTTGGCGCCGAGATGTCGCGACAGCAGTTGTGCGTAACGAATCAGCCGCCCGACGGCTCAGAAAAGACGCAAAAGCGCCAGTGCGTGATTACGCAACACTTTGTTTTCGATTAGCCTGGGTATAATATTCGGTATCGTTACAATATCTAAACGGCATTTTACTTCTATTTATATCTAAACGGCATATCCCTCGCCTCGTGATTCCTCATTGGTGAACGAAACCTGCATTTCGATAGTGTGAGCCATTTGGAAGTTATGGGACTGGCCCATAGTTAGTGGGACATTCTCTATAACACTAAATCTTTAGCTTCATTAATTGTTTCATAAAGAAAACGCGAACAAAAGTCAAACAAACAACTCATTCTACTTTCCCACAACGTCAGGTGATGAGGTGAATTTGCGAGGCCGAGACGTGGACGTGCATCGCGGTACAAGTTCGTACATGCTGTGAGCAGCTGAGAGACTATTTATAGGCTCCCTGCCCAGTGAGTGCGAGAGAGAAGGAGATAGCCGCCCTCTTGTGCGCATGCGCGGCAGCGCCAGCCGGTGTCTATCTATTGGCAGGCTCCTCGCCCAACCACCTGATTATCTTCGCGCGTAAGTGGGAGAAAAGGAGTCTTTTAATTTTCTTTAACAATTCCTTTAAAAAATACTGAATAAACGGCAGACATAACGGCAAATATTGTTAAAAAATAATTTGGGTATTCTAAGACTCCCAGAATGTTTTCTGAACATATTGATACTGAAACTAAACTTCACCATTGACCTGCAAATATCTCCATTGCATCTACCATGTATGTTGCGTCATCTGTGAGAAGCACTATAGTTTTGCCAAAATTATTGGAATACAGTACTTTCAATCAATTGTTAACAAAACGAGTGATTGTTTGCTAGTTGATTTTGTGGAGCTCCTTGGAGCATAACCCCCCCCCCCCCCCGAGATGGCATATCTGGGTCCAAATTTCCGACATTACATTTGCAATGAATAGATAGAAATTTATTCTACAATTGGGCAGATGATGCCCGGTGGCAGAATGCAGAAATACGAAAGTACAGTTACAATTACAAATAAAATAATAATGTATAAAAAATCAGTATAAAAAACAAATTGACTTGTTCTTTCCTAGATATGCAGATGGCATTTACATTCCTATACTACAAATGAAAATGCATATACATACACGCGTATATACATAGACAGACCAAAGAACCCTCACATACACACCAATCTACACCTTTTTATTCACATTCAGACAAACATGGATAAACATTTTTACCTAACACCACGGGATAATAATATATAATACTTATAACAATTATTACATTTCTAATACGTAAAAACACTCGTTACTATAAACAAATAAATAAATAAATACCATTTGTCAGAATAGCCTGTAGAAAGACGTTTTCGACTAGCGAAACAAACAGAATGAAATGAAATCACTTCCCTTCCCTTCCCTTCCCATCACTGCACTGCATATCACTTTATATAAATATTAACTGTTCAATACTTTTTACTGTAGACTACGCATAATCCCACCTTTCACTTCACTTCATTATACTTTTTCACCCTATTGACTAATTTCCTAATTATTTTTTTCTAAAACCTCGCGCTGCGCAAGGAAAGGGCTCAAGAACTGCCGCAGGCAAATCGTTCCAATCTACTGTTGTTTTGTTTACAAGGAGAATTTGCCTACGTCCGTTCTTTGTATTCTTATTCTAAGTTAATATTTGGGATCACATCTATTTAAATAATCCAGTATTCCCCGAATTTCCTGCCATGCAGAGCCAACGTAAGATTTATACAGCGCGCAAAGTCGTGCCCTCTTCCTCCGGCGTTCTGATTATTCCCAATGCGCAGGTGTGTTCCTCCGAAATGTATAATTTGCCGCTCTATTTTGTATCCTCTCTAAGCTCGAAGTCCTATTCTTTACAGATCCCTACAACTAGCTCCGTATTCCATTACCGGCCTAACAAGCGAGGTATACGCGACTTCTTTTGCTTTCGTATTACATTTTTTAAGATTTCTCACGACGAAATGCAACGACCTCCAAGCTTTGCCCTCTATGTAGTTCGTTTGTTTCTCCCATTCCAATTTATTATCCAGGAGGATGCCAAGGTATTTACAGTTCGAGACTCGCGGAACTACGTCATTATCTAGCTGATAAGGTTTTGTATGAAAAGCTCTGGCCCTACAAAATGTGATCGCTTTACTTTTCTTTCCATTTATAATTATTTTATTAGCTATTGCCCAATCATAAATTTTATTTACATCGTCCTATAGTTGAATCATATCTGTTCTGCAATTTCCCTATATAATATACAGTCGTCGGCGAAGAGTCGCATTTTTGACGTTATATTTCGCGATAAATCATTTACAAAGATAAGAAACAGCAGTGGGCCTATGACACTGCCCTGAGGGACCCCGGAAGTAATGTTACCCTTTCCCGTTAAATTCTGTCCAATTCGAACTTTTTTATTTCTATCGCGAAGAAATTCACTTATCCATGCTGTTACCCGCCTGTCAATTTTAGAATAAATAAGTTTCAGTATCAATATGTCATGCGGCACTATATCAAATGCTTTAGCAAAATCAGTAACTATTGCATCCACTCTTCCCCCTACATAAATTACTTCAGACAAGTCTTGAGTAAGGAAAATAATCTGATTTCACAAGAAAAGCCATTTCTGAAGCCATGCTGTCCATGAAATAACCATTCTGTTTGATCCAAATGATTTATAATCGAATTACTGACTGCTTACTGACGGTCTTACTAACGTAAGACTAACGTGCCAATAATTTTGCACTTTCACATTTTGGTCCATTTTTGAAAATTGGCGATATAAAGACAGATTTCCAATCATCCGGTACACTTTCGTTGTTGATTGACATATTGAAAAGTCAATATATGGATTGATATATTGAAATGATATGCGAACGATGCGTTTTTGAAACAAATCTTTCATATTTTTAAAGTCAAAGTGCAATTCGTCACGTCTCAGTGAAATTCTCTTTTTGAGACCTCATTTAAAAAGATTAGTTGCGTGTGAGAGCCACAAAAGATGTGTATATGCTACTGAAATAATACATGAGAGGATTGTACTTAACACCTCTATTAGTCTTTAAAGACTTGGATGGAAGATTAATTACCCGGCTCCGTCTCGCAGAGTACTTTCTTGCCTCATCCTTAAACACTAAGTTAGAGGACTTGTTACAAAAATAACTATTTTTGGAAACTTGTTTATTTGTCAAAAAAGTAAAAAAGGATACCTCTGTATTAAATTAATATTATTTGTACTTATATATTTGACAGTTTATATTTCCATGTAGTCTGTTTCTGGCCTTAATTTTGGAAACATGTAAGTAGGTCCTATATTAAGACTTCTTCAATATTCCTAATTCTTCTGGGAAACAATTCTCACCTATTTTGGTCCAAAAAGCTCGTTTAGATCTTCGCGCGCTGGTATGTTATTAAAGAAATGCCAACATATTTCGATGTAGTCTGTGGTGGGCCTTCATTAAGGAATCATATGCAACTTGCCTCTAGAGCTTCTTCAATATTTCTTATTCTTCTGGGAAACTACTCCCACATTTTTTGGTTGAACAACTTTCGTTTACATCCTCGCGCGATGGCAAGTTATTAAAGAATTGTCAATGTAAGTTTCTGAATATATTCGGCCAAATCAGTGTATTCGTGAACGTTGGTACGATAAGCCCGCGAAAAGTAATATCCTAACCATGAACGAACAACGTAACCGTGTGGTGCCCGCTCAATGAGCATTAATTATAATATTTTAAATACGCAACGTATGGAGTGTTTTGTGTGGTTCTGTGTTCATCGTGTTGAATGGTGTTGAAGTAGTTGAAGTGACTGAAAAGTGACGTTTGTGCACTAATAAGTGGAACTTATTATCGGCCAGTTCTAACGTACTCTTCAAGATGACGTCGCGTTCTTCTCTTGGAGAGGAACTTATTGAAAATTTCCAACTTTTGTTGCAGTTTTATCCTAATGACGATTGTGCGTCTGTTGTTAAAGAGGTAACGATTTTATACTCCAGATGTAAATAGTTTGGTAATGCAACATAATTATGACACTTGTTGCGAACCCTCATTCGTTTCTTACATTTTATATTTCAGAATATGTTATCCTTGCCAGATAAGCGAACATTTCAGAATGTAATGAAGTTCGTTCTTGATATCCTCAAACCAGCTTGGCGTTCTGAGATTTCGGATCGCTTTATTACACCACAGGATGAAAGACAGTTTAATAACATGCTTTGTGATCATTTCAAAGCTCTGCGCAAGGTAATGAGTTAGCTATGAATTGAGTAAGTAACAGAGAACTTGGGCTTACAATAATTTTGGTTGTAGGAATTCCCAGAAGTAGGCCTTCCACTATTGACCCCATCCAGTTTGATTTGTTTTCATGGTCAGAGGTGCAGAGAACATTTATTAAAAATAACAACTTGTCTCATGCTTTTTATCATGAGAAAAGAGAAATATCGTAAGTTGGTTATGACTTTTCTTTGTAAGTTTCACTAATAGTATTTTTAATCATGAATAATTATTTCCCGTCTAAATTTACAGAGCCAGATGAAGAGGTAGACAAAGATATACTACAAGAATACAAAGACCTTACTGAGGAGTGTGATAATCTGAGGTAATATTCATTTGTAATAATATAAGATCATTTACAGATTTGGTCAAGGTTTAAATTTACTAAATGTTTCTTAAAGAATTCTGTGGATTGGATTATGAGAATTACATGGAGAATTTTCAATTGTTTCTCTCCATTTTGGTATTTTTAAAACTTCCCAATAACATGTTTTGTGCCGCTGTAGAAAGATGATTACTAAAATTCTTATTATGAACCAACTCATTTTCTCTTTTGGCATGGGTGTTCTTTCTTAATAAGTGAGTAAAAAGAGTTTTTTTAATTGAATCTGTGTATTTCACTGACTCCTCAAAAGATATGTACAATTTTTATAATAGTTTTGTGGATATTGGATTATATAGCTATGATACAGTATTTTTATTATTTAATGAATCTACATAAACATAAATACTACATCATAAAAATATCTGAATTCTTTTTTGTTGGAATGAAAATGAGGGCCAGGCAAAATAATTATGGAATTGTACTTGAAAATACATTTAGTAATTTTGTATGTGTGATAAAAGGTTCACTGTGTCTTTTTTCTTCCTTGTCCTGTATTTACTATGTAGGGTAACGTAGTGTAATGATACGGTGATATTTTTTTTTATTTTCAACATTTGCTGAAATAATTCCTTTCATTGTGTCATACTAAAACATTAAGATATTAACAACTTACATTTTTTTTAAATTATAGAAATTGAGGTAGTTGTTACAATAAATGAAAATATTTTTTATCAATGATAAAGTGATTGAATCTGTTAGATTACAAAGAAAATATTCGAACTGATCTGTAATATATTCTAGAAGCAATTATGCTACTGAAATAGTATGAGAGGATTGTACGTAACACCTCTAGTGGTCTTTAAAGACTCGGATGGAAGATTAATTACCCGTCTCCATCTCACAGAGTACTTTCTTGCCTCATCCTTAAACCCTAATTTAGAGGACTTGTTACAAAAATAACTATTTTTGGAAACTTGTTTATTGGTTGTCAAAAAAGAAAAATGATACCTCTGTATTAAATTATTAATATTATTTGTACTTAATTGCCACAATAGTCTCTTGCCTATGCATGATCCATGACGGCATGCTCGCAGCTTGTCAGAAATTGTCTTGCCCATGTATCCTTCTTTTATTTCAAATATTTTTTCTAGTCTAACTTTTAGGTCCGGTCAGCATCACCAACTAGTTCTTACTTTATCATCAATTTTGATATAAAACACAATTAAATTAATAAACGCAAAAAATGGTTTTTAGTTGTATAATTTATCCTCCTATATTATTTCAGTAGTGTAGATACCTTTTGTGACTTTCTCATGCAACTGATCTTTATAAAGTAAGTCTCTAATGAAAGAGACTTTCACAGAGACGTGACCAATTGCACTTTGACTTTAAAAATATGAAGGATTTGTTAAAGAAAACAAAAAAACATATATGCATGCTCAAACCAACACCACCTAGTTACTGGGCTTTTATGTTGTTGTTTCTCATAGTCAATAAGATGAATAGATCTTGTTCGTGTTGTAATGCAGCAAAGTAGGCAGTTTCTGGAAAACATGAAAAACTGATAAAAATCAGGGAATTTCATTGCTTTGAAAAGTCAGAGAAAAATCAGGGAACTTCATTGCTTTGGAAAGTCAGAGAAAAATCAGGGAATTTGTGGAATTTGGAAAATTTTGAGATATTTATAAAATCAGGTATTATTTTAAAACAAATGATACAGCATTATTTTTTGCTCAATTTCTATTTGTTGAGTTTTTTAATTTTATAATTTATCATGACAAAATCAGATAGCTGATTAGTTTCACATTTGCTTTAATGTTGTCTTTAAATAGTGTCAAATACTCTTATCAGTGAAAGTTTTGAAAATGTTCAGGAAAACCAGGAAAAGTTAGGGGAATTTGTTTTCGGAAATGAGTGGCCACCCAGTTGTGTAGCATTTGTGACAATGTGATACAGCTGTTTGGATTAGCGAGAATCGTCCTGAAAAGTTCTGCGTCCCTAAATTTCCTAATTGCATCCAAGCACAGTATGCAGGCAGGCAGGCAGGCAGGCTGGCGTGAAAGAAAAAACAGAAAAGGTGTGTTTAAAATACCAAATCATTAAACAGGGTGACCACTTTCTGGAAAGCAGGGTAAAATTAGGGAATTTCTTTGCTCTGGAAAAGTCGGGAGCAATTCGGTAGATGAAATCAGAAAATTTGTAGCAAAATCGTAAGAAGTCTGAGAAAATTTTCAGAGGATTATCGAACTAGATAATCTTAATTTTTAAAAAAATCCATGATTTTCTAATGTTTTTGTATAACAGTGATATCCTTAGGATTTTTAAAATATAAAAGTGGTTTGATTATCTTTAAAGTGTTCTGAGGGTACCACTGCCTTACAGAAACTAGGTAGTATACCTTAAAAACATTAGTACAGTAATACAGCAACAAACCTTTTTTATTCAGTTTGGGTGTGAGCAAATGGATAGCTTTGATATTTTCTTTAAGTGACATTACAAATCTTATTAGGAAAAAATAAAAAAATGTTTTGGAAAACCAGGAATAGTCAGGGAAATATGTTCAAGGAAATTAGTGGCCAGCCTGTTAACCTCATTGGGCGAGGTGTAAAACATGAGAAGTTCTCATCTTCTAATGCTATTTTCTGCAGAAAGTGGAACATGCTTCCCATCGGGGTGTGAAAAGTATTCTTATTTCAACAAAGAAAGTGAACGTTTGTTGCAAAGTCAGGAAAGTAAGTAGATTGAATGTAAACAGCGGGTGACATGCTGTACATTGAAGGCACGTCTTTCACCATTCCCAGGATTCATCAATGTACCTTATTGATAAGATTTGGTTAATTATTGTTCTAGTAGCTATATTGCTCATACTTGCCCCCTGTTTTTTGAAGAAGTGCAAGGAAACTGACAGAGGAGACTAAGAAGGAACACATGTATAATCTTAGTTGACTTCTCTGAGAATTATACAGTCCTAGTCCCAGATGTGATTCATGGCTATCACAGAGCAAACGAGAGTGTGACTCAACACTGCTAGTTTGATATATACTGCCCTGTTCCTAAGCCAGCTCATCACATAATAAGAGGTTGGTCCTTGTAATGAGTGCTTTCTACTTATTTCCAAAAAGTAGTAAAATAGCTTATCAAAAACTCGGAGGAGAAAATGCAGAAAAATGTTGCCTATTGAGCTGATCCTAAAATAATTTTGAAATACTTGCCCAATAATACCTTTGTGGATAGGTAGGTGGGCTTCATTAATTTTTTATATTTTTATTTTTTGCTTTTCAGCTTCTGTTAAAGTGCCTCGTGAAACCAAACAGATTGTTTTAGCACCAGTGTAACTGAAAGAAGTTTTGAGAATTTATTTTTCAGGGTAATCTTGATGAATTATTTTCTTCCTTTCCGGCAGAGCTCGAAAGAATTGAAAACTACTAAATACTTTATGCATATTTTTTTGAAAATCACTAATTATATTATAGATAAGAAAATTCTTTTTTGTGGTACATAAGTAACTGTTCACTGAAAGTCTTTATGCAATTGAAAATTTCAGTGGGACAGGTTTTTGGTGAACTTTATTGATATGACAGGGAATGACTTGAATTAATTAAAGGACAACAGTATCTTCTTCAATATTTATGCATTATTTTCTTCTTCTTAGCAAATATTACACTTGTATTCATTCACTGTGATCTTTGTACAGTTGTTGTTTGTACCAACAGTTGAATCTGAACAATTGTATTTTGAGGAAATTTTCTTTACTTTTTCATTTTACCTGTGACACAGAGCACTAGACATATTCACAGCTTTTTTGCATTTTGATATTTCCACAAAATGAGTTTTCTTTGCTTGTTTTTCTGACCTATGCAGCTTATTAATTAGATTCAGTTACTGAATTAAAATAGAAAATATGTGAATATTGAAAGTATAATGTGCTATGAATTCTGAAATGTGTACACTCTGTTTTGCCTACAAAACTAGTTAGAATTTCTCAGAGAAGAGGAACAATGAAATAGGGCTATATGGGTATTTTGATGCCTAATATCTTTTTACAATTAGATAGATTTTTCTGATGTTAAATATAAAACTGCTTTAGATACATCATCATGCCAAGTGTAAAGTATTTAATATGAAGAAGAAGAAAAAAACATGTCTTGTGATCGTCATTTGGTGGTTGTTTCAAAGGCGATGCAGTGACTTAGCAAATGTGTCCTCATTTTAGAAAGCCCTCAATCCCAACTGTAAACTATTGAATTTGATGGTGAAAACTCGAACCTTATTGATATATTTGGATCAATTAATTGAGAATCCTGAAGAATGTGATTTTTTAAAAACCATGTTTGAGTATCAAAACTCAATGCTCTGCCTTAAGCAATGTAAAAAATTCCTTTTTGTCAAAGTTTCACCTAAGCAAACTTTTTTCTAACTGAAAGTTTATCAAGGTGAAGAAAGAAAAAAAAAAATGGACTTTTGGAAAGGGTTGTCTTTGCAAAGGTAAAAATGATATTCAATTGAAAAGCATTACAATTGAATTGTTTGTTGTTTGTTTGTGTGCAGTAAACAAATTCAGCAAAAGAGAGACGAAAACGAGCAAGCTGTTTCCCACCAGATAGAAGTTCTGCAGCTTGTTGTTACAGCAGGCTACTGGAACGAAGATACAAAGAGAAGATTTCTTGATCTATGTGACAAAAATATAATTGCAGGTGATTTTTATCCTTTTACCATTGATCCAATTTATATTTATGAACTAACTATTTTGTTAAGTATTTTGCAGTGATACAAAATGGTGAAGATCTGCTTATGATGGTCTTACTAGCTCACATAAAATGTCTTGGGGTATCAGTCATCTTGTATTGTTGCATTGATGTTAGCCAATTATTTCCTTCCTTCATGTGATATATGTTAGGAATGGTTACTTTTATTGTTTCAACCAATAAAATTCTGATACTATGTTAGGATCACCAGATTTTTTATGACAAAACAGGACACTTCTGAAATATGGAAGAAGAAACAGGACATGAGCTTACAAAGGAAGTGCTTCATACGTGACTGTTCTGCTTCACTGAGACAAGTACAAATTACTTTTTATACGTAAAAAGACGTATTTTAATAACCAACTTATGAACAACCTGCTCAATATGAACTTGCAGCTTCTCATTTAGGAAGATTTGACATCTTGCAAGTTTTGAATTACTGAATAACATGTTGTAGAATTCCTTACAGTTCAGGTCTTGAAAATGAGTTTTTAAAATTAGAATTGCTTAAGTAGTTTTGGTAGTAAAACTTTTCATTTTCATCAATCCGAAGGGAGTTCACAATTGAAAATACTTTCCACCTCAGCAGTTTTGCCTGTTACAACCTAAAAAAAAAAACTCACAACCACCTCTGTTTTTACATGGATTGCCTCTACTTTTAAATGTGTGGAAAACATCACACAATTTTTTATAATCTCTACATTATCTTTTTCCCATTCCTCAAATTTTCTGGATGAAAGTTTGTTGAAATGTACGAGCTAGGGAAGTAGCGAAAAGTAGAGTGTGTCTAGGGAGAGTGAGATTATAGCCAAGAACGAAAAAATCGGACTTTGTGCATCCCGTTAAACTTTTGTCGGGACAGCGGGACACATAATGAAAAAAAAGGACAATCCCGTTAAAACTGGGATGCCTGGTCACCATTTGCTACATTCAGGCCTTGGAAATTCCAGCATCTGTCGTATTAATTGTTCCATCGCTGCTATCTGTCACCACTGCCTTGATTGGTGCATTCTCTGCTGCCACTGCTTTGACTGCTATCATGTACTGCCGCCATCCCTATCGCGTCCCTGCCATCTCCTCCATAATATAATAATAATAATAATAATAATAATAATAATAATAATGATAATGATAATAATAATAATGATAATGATGATAATAATGATAATAATAATATTAATAATGATGATGATAATGATAATGATAATATGTATTGAATCACATATACAATTTCAATCGTGTATGACGAGTCAGATATGATGTATGCAGGTGCACATGTCTTTCTGGGCTCCAAATTCCCTACTTTCTCTTACTGCACGCTATTACGAGTAAAGGTAGAAAGCAGCATTTTAATATAAGAGATATTCACCTCTATGTGAAAGAACTGCAAGTGACTTTCAATTTTAATGTTCAATACACTACTAAGAAATAATTATCCCTCCACTCTTTATCATGTCTAGCAAAATGTCGATGGTCAATATTTCTCAAATCTGCTGTCTTCACTGTTAACACTTACACTTCTTCTGCCCTTTGAGATTTGGCCTAGCTGGTTTTTTGCAGATGAAAGAAGTCACCTTGCTTGTTAGTGTATCACTTTTATTCATTTATTTAAAGATTACGTGTATAATAGGGATCAAGTACCCTATAAAAAGTCTCGAGAAGTTAAATACGATTAATTTTAAGTTTTAATTTTTAAGTTTAAAATTATAAAACTGTAATAATGAAATTGATGTGATATATTGAACTATTGTAAGGATTTATTGCACTAATGTAAGGTTTGGTTATTTTCTGTTTATGATGAAAGTTTATTTTCCTGAACATTTTGCCTTGTTAATATGTCCAGGGTTTTATCATAGAGTGGATTTAATGAATGTACAGTCGACTCTGGTTATAGGGAACTCGGATATAGTGAACTTAAGTCAGTGGTCCCATTTCACTTAAATTACAAGTAAGCATAAGAAGATTCAGTTATAGTGAACCTGAACCTTGGCTGCAGTGAATGTACGCAATACAACGTCCTGGAAATGAATTGGATCTCCTATGTTATTAGGCGAGTTGATTGGTTTTCAGAGAGAGATGGTGTTCCAACGGTGCACAAGGCAACGAAAAGTATCTAGATCACATTTCAATACTTAGAGATAGAGCACGATGCAGAATCAAGTACGGAAGGGCATAAACTCTGGAGAAGGATCTAAAGAAATTACTAATGAAAAATGTACAAAGGAAACATTTGAAAATCATTCATGTTTTAAAGACATATAAAGAGATTGAAATTTTCAGTTCATGCTGTTAATGAATTTTGCTGTATCTGTGTATTAATAAAATCAATCGTTGTGGAGTAATTCCATTTAATTTTGATATCATCAGATATAATGAACCTCTGATGTAGTGAACCAAAACAGTTAGTCCCCAGAAATTCACTGTATTTGGAGTCGACTGTATATGGTTGAAGAAGTTTTTGTTGTTATTATAATTATTATTGCTGCTGCATTTATGTAATATGATATAACATTGTAGTTATTTATTCATGTTAATTTATTGTTTTCAGAAATGATAAAAAAGAAAGAAAATTCTTTAAATGAACTAAAATACTTAAAAGAAAAACTACAACCTTATTTCGTACATGTGCATCACATATATAACAAAGTGGACTGTGCCTGCCAACCAGTATTCAATCTTCCTGATGAAAAGGTTTCAAAGATCAGCGAGTTTCTTTGTGAAGTCGATAGGGTAAGTTCTGTTTTTGATAATATGAATGAAAAAGCTTTAATGATGTTATTTATAATAATATGCTTTGCAGAATCGCATATGTGTTGACATCATGCAACTGAAATTGATTTCGGCTGTCAAAACACTGAAGATAAAATATGTTAAAAGTATTGATCCAAATGTTCAATTTGATGAACATGTACCTTCTGCCCTTATTGAGAAATTGGAGGAACTTGGTAAGATAATTCAAACTTCATAATTCAAACTTGGTAAGATAATTTAAAAGGTTATGTCTGAGTGGTTCATTACTGAAGCTTTTGAAAATATTTGTGATAAGATAGTTTACTCTCGCTCATTGGTGCTATGTGGTGAAATCAAAACAGCAGCATCAGGACATGAATTTTTTGAAGAGGTAATATCCAAAAAAAAATAAACCACACTTAAGTCCTAGAAGTTCAGCATCTGAATTACTGAACACAAGTTAATATTTCTTTATAAAATTCTTTACTTAAACTCAACTTACTGTATTGTTCAATTATTTCTCTCTACTTGCTAGCTAGCGGCTGACTGGGGAGAGGGATTCCATTATCTAATTGGAAGTTTCAAATGCTGTTGCCGTCATCGTAGTTGCTGGTACTTATTAAAAAAAAATGAAGCAGCTATGAATTGAAGAGTGCCATTGCTGCTTTGATTACGTGTTGTGTGTGGTTGTGTGTCATTTACCGTTGTATGCTTTTATTGCCATAGTGTTTCTTGGTGCTGTTGTGATCTGATGCAAAAACAACCACACTCCCATGTATCTGCTGCCTGACTAAGTGTCTAAGAATCACTCTACCCTCACCCCAGCTGACAAGTGGACAGAAAGAGTATTCTGTCAATAGGCCTACTACTCTTACGCTGAAGTCACAACTTAAATTTTGATAAAGGGAATAATTCATACAGGCAAACCTTTTTGGAAGTTCATCGGAACAGTGAAGCAGTTGCGAAGAGCATGATATCAATCAGTTCAAGAGTATTGAGTTTTTTATCAGAAATTCCCAATAATTTTGTGCGATATTCAATTTTCTAGATAGCAAGATATAGTACATCCTCGCACACTTTGAACAATCCACTGAGGATATGTCATTTGATAAATCCTCAAAACGTTGAAAACAAAGATGTTTAATTTGAGTTGTGAATATGTATTAATGTAAATTGGTTAATTTGAGTTAAATTTGCAAAAGCTCTCTTTCTACTTTCTCGTATTCATACGTATATGCGGAGTAATATACATAGTGTAGAGCTTATGTAATGCTGTGGAAAATCGATTTCAAGATTTCAACAGAATTACACATTCTGGGGTCCTCTGATACTGAAAAAGTGTTTATTTTTAAATATCTGTCTGTGAATACCCCTAGTGCCTAAACCTTGCGTATGATCTTTTCCAAATTGAAGCAACCTGTGTTCTGACTGTAGCTGACGCATTGAAATTTTGAAAAACCTTGTTTAATATTGCACACACACACAAGGCTTGATTTCTGGCAGAAAGCGACGGAAAGGTGTTGGGGGGGGCATGTACAGTTTTTACTCTGACCTGATCATCATTATACACAAAATATAATGTTGACAAATGTTCTTAAGTTTCAACATTAATGTGTTTTTGTAGTTTCAGCTGATGTCGATGAAAATACTTCAGTTGACATAAATACATTGCTGGGATCTTCTCCACTTGTTGTGGACCTGAATTCACCTGCAGAAGATACTTCCCTTGGTTTCACCCCTATTACACATGTGACACCAATTGGTAAGTTTTAAAATTTGTTTTCAAAGATGCCTTCGGTTAATTTCATGTAGTCTTGAATTACTAGTATTTATTTTTCATTCATATTTTCTTTTTCCATTTTTTAAATGTGTTTTTCAGCCCGCGATTGGATGAAACTTAAGAGAAATCCTGTTAAAATGGATCTTGAGTCTTTAGCAGAATGCATTGTGCCCGCTAAGGTTTGTGCGTCTCCAGTTCGTATTATACCAACCCAAATTGTGAGCGATCAGTTCGAGAAACCTAAATCAAATGAAACAATATTGTCAGTTGTTGAAAGAATGCGTTCTCGAGTGGCAGAAACACCAAGCAAATTTGCAACACAAAGATTCAATTCATCTGATTTAAAGACTTCTTTCTCATCGCTTTGTTCAACTACTGGTGAGTTTTCATTAAAAATCTACTGTGAAAACAAAAATGTAAATGTATAATATCAATGTAAATTGTAATATATGAAATTCCCGAAATATTGGCAATTGATTCACAATTAAAATGTTATACCTCAAGAAGGATTAGTTAGTGATTTTTCCATTGGCAACTTGTTTTGTAAATACAAATTCGTTCTTATAGGAAATAAATATTTCTCAGTACATATAAGTCCATTAAGTTTGTAATTACAGTTTTTGTAGAACATCTTCACAAAATGTACTAGATTAAAGAGTACTTTTCAATATACAGCATTCTGTTTCAGGGCTGGAAAAAATCGTGAATTTTTTTAAAAAAATCTATTATTTTGATTTAAATCAGATACATTTGATTTAAATAAAAATTTTCAAATTGTATGGGATGTCTTGACTTTAAACAAAAATCGTTAAGTGATTTATTTATCCTTGATCACTTTAAAAGCAGAGAAAAGTTTTTAAATTCATCATCAAAGTATTGTAATTTTACTCTAAAGAATAAAGAGTTACTTAAAATTTTCAGTTACTTATAGTTTCGTCCTCTTGCAATAATTATCTTGTGTCTACATTACTGAATAAGCTTAAGGCACCATTTATTAGCATGATTTAGAAAAAAAGACTTCATTCAAAGAAATTTTAG
Source organism: Teleogryllus occipitalis (assembly GCA_011170035.1). Classification (NCBI taxonomy): domain Eukaryota; kingdom Metazoa; phylum Arthropoda; class Insecta; order Orthoptera; family Gryllidae; genus Teleogryllus; species Teleogryllus occipitalis. The sequence continues at coordinate 173,047 of BLKR01002235.1, forward strand.
CCCCCACCCCACCTTTTTTTTTGTGCAATACCACCTTAATCAAAAAGCACTTAATGTTGGAAACAACTGATTACACCAAAAAAATGTTGACAATCAAGACAGTTTTTGAAATATTATTTTACTTAATAGTTGTCCTATTATCAAAAAATACCAGGTATAATGGTTATTACTGTCTCAACCCTTTTAAGGATCAGTGAAAACAAATAGAGATGTCCTTAAGTAATCTAAAACAAGTATGCTTCCCATTAAAAAATTAATTTTATCAAAATACACTTAAAGAAAAAGATTAATATTACTAAAACTAGTAAGGTAAATGTAGACTGTTTTCATTAGCTTTAACAATATTAATTTTATTCTTTAAACAGCTATTAATAAAATTCCGTTTTAATTAACACTCATCATCTTTAAGATGTACTTGAAGTGACTTTTGGAAACCTTTTAATACAAATCTGCAATTATGGACCCAGTTCAAGCTAAATGTTTTTCCCGAAACTAGTTGGGTGTGTGTTAGGGTGATATTGCTGCTAAATTAGTTTTTATCTACAAACAAATGCTGGATAGAATCTAAGTCTATTAGTACATTACTTTTACTACAAATTGTTTATTGTTTTTAGTTTCATAAGTTTCTTCATTTTGTTGTTTGTTATATTGTATTTTATTTTCTCAAAATTGTTCAGTTATTTGAAAGTTTATAAGAAATGTAATGTATTATTTTTTTATCAATTTTGTAATTGATTTAAGTCTTTTTATCTGAGTAATTTTTAATTTACAAATATTTAAAATACAAATCTATTTTCAAATATAACAGATAATAAGTATTGATTTAAATCATTGATTTTCTGAAATAATCATTTAATTTAAATCGTGTTTTACATAAAAGATTTAAATCATACTGGCCTTTATTTGTTTTCCAGAATATTTCATAATAGTTTACAAATAATATTTAAGTAATCTAAAACAAATAGAGATGTCCTTAATTGAAATCAATTAATATAAATTAATTATATAAAAATATAATTGAATGAAATTAAATATAATCAATTATAATAAATTACCATGATCACACTCTTTATTTATATTGCTATACCTCCCTTCCATACTCCCCCTCTCTTTCTGTCTCTAAACACAACACAAACGCACACCATTTCCTTCCCTGACTTCTCTGTCATGTAGACACCTCTCCCTTTTCTTTCTCTCTCCTCATCTCTCTCTTTCCCCTAATTCCTCTTCTCTCCCCTCCCTCTCACCCCCTTTATAGTTGTGAGCTTCTCTGCTGTGACTCCTCTCTGTCAATTCGATCGGTTCGATGCTTAGCTCTTTGAGAGGATTCTATATAATTAGCTGTCTGATCTATGAAATTGCACCTAATTTTACCTGTATTTTTGTGCATTATTTATTCTGCAATTTTGCATGACACCTTTATTCTTATTATTTTGTTAACTGTACATATTTGAACAGAACATAGCCCATATAGTTCATTAATGAATTAATAAGTAAATAAAATCCATCGCCTTGCCCAATGTGTTGCATTTCTCAATTTGTCCCTTTCTGGCTCTTTCTCTCCCGCTGTCATATATTCCCCCCTCTCTTTCACATTTCTCACAAACCCTCTTTTGCCTCTGTAACACCTCCAACCCCTCTCTCGTCTCCAATTCTCTCTCGAAAGATATCCCCCAAGTCTCACTTCTGCCTTCTTTCTCTTCATCGCACACAGCTTAAAATATTTTGAAAAATTTCATTACTTGATTTCGGAGGCCTTTGAAATCCACTCTCTTCATCTTAAAGCCATTTGTTCATTTCTTTTTTATAACTTCCAGATGGTGGTGCAATGTTAGGTTTTCTTTGTCAAATTATTGACTCGCTTGATTCTTTGCAGGCCGTCCCTTACATTGTCCAATGTCAGCTTTAAAATTTGAGAATAGTACACCAGTCTCAAAAACTCAAGTGCCAACTTTGTCTCACACAACTGGCAGAAGACAAAGTATGGGTTTCGTAAAACCAGCAAATTGCTTGGTACGAAGGCAGTTGGCTTGTACGCCCTTGACAAAACAAATGAAACCTCCTACTACTTCTGAAAAACCTAAATTGATAGCTGGAACAAACGTAGACAAGATTTTAGATAAGGTTAGTATGGATAAGGATTTGATTATATCTGATTTTCATTTGCTATGATAATGTATTTAAAATATAAAAAACAAAATACAAATTTGGATTTGGTATATTGTTTATATATGTGTGTGTGCGTGCGTGTTTGTTTGTTTGTTTTATAATAATGATTTCCTTTGAATGGCTTTTTGTTTGAATTCTTGTCATTTTATTTTTAAAGCTTGTCCAGCAATTGGTAGAAGACAAAATTAATGAAACTTTTGGTTCAGACAGTAACGCAGGTAAGGTTCACATCGATTACTTTAATCTTACATACATGTATTTGCTTGACCTTTATAATATTCATCATCAGAATGATGAGTAAAGACACTACCAAGTCCTGAAATAAGTAAGCAGAACATGTGCTGTCTAATAGCCAAATTTTAGTACCAATTTTAATGTTTAAATTTTTTTCCCTTTTTATTTGTGAAACAAACAATATTTCCAGATTTTCTTTAGTTGGATTCTTTTTGTCTGAAAAAATGTTTTCGAATTCAGAAAATGACTTTTCTTGCACACAAGAAATACAAACAGTAAAAGAAGTTTATTTATTTATTTATTCGTGGTATATTCCTTTTGATACAATAATCACTATTACAAAATTTTAGGCAACTTTAACATTTTTTAATTAGGAACAAAAAGTCAATTGTGTTAGCACATTGACGGCCAAAATTGATTCAAATTTGGCGCCGTACTTTGAAACCTATCATTATAACAATTCCTTGCCGCTATTTAACAGCAAAGAGCATGCATTTTTAAACGTCCCGCATTGGACTTATATTTTTTCTCCAAAAACGGCGTGCTTGCTTCCAGAGGGAAAGGCAAAAACATCTTTTGCGAGAAACTCTTTGGAAGAACAAAAACAATTGAGTTGAACTGTTTTCGCAAATGCCCGGTAGGCAGCGCCAGGTACCGGAGACATTGTGAAGTATCAAAATTTCAAAGTTAAGTCCTCCAAATGAAAGCGCGATGGAATAGTTTTTTAAAAGGGTAGTGGCCAAAGACAGCTTTGTGGTTACTCGCCTCGCCTCGCGCAAGTAAAACACTGTTAAGATCCATGAATATATGCTACCGACTATTAATTTAATTATGTAGGGTTGGTATTGTGACATCAGCTGAGAGGTTTTGGCACACACAAGTATTCTCGTTGTCAAGATTTCGAAGAAATACAACGGCTTTATGATCGTATTATTGAAGAATCTTGCAGCAGTGTGTATACACAAAAGATCGCCTTGTCAGTTATTAAAAGGCATTGTAATTCACATCCGGGCGGCATTGAAGAAATTAAATTTGACTAGTGGTAGCAGTGGGTGTTTGAGCGCATAAAGGCGATAGCAAGGTGAAATGGTATGTTGCATGAATTATAACAGTAAACAATCTTCTGTTTGTCTAAGGAAACATTGACAACAAGGTAAAATTGACAAGCTTCCTACATCATCAATATTTATCACGCTGAGATAAACTAATAGTTTTCGAATAATTGTTTTTCAGTATTTTCGCTAGTGGCAAGCTAGGAAGTGAGTAGTCATGCTTTGCAAGCAACCCATACATCATTCTATTGCTCTCCCAAACAGTTCTACTGAAGCGATCTTGCAATGTTAACAAATTGTATTTTCATAGCAATTGGCAGTTCTAGGTAGTCTGCTAAAGGTATAGTAGCTGTACTCTGTTGAAAATGATTCTGAAAATGAAATGAAATTAGACAAAAGAGGTGGAGGAGTTTTGATTTATGTAAGACATAAAATCGGAACAACGAGTGAGAGTAATGACGATCCACAATCTTGAAGATCCTGTAAGAGAAACTGTATGGCTGAAAGTGCAGATGAGTAGAGTGAAATTGATCATTGGAGGAATTTATGGACCACCCTCACCTGGGACAAAACCGTCACAAATGGACATCAAAGTCTGAACAGATTAGCAGAGTTTCAGAATTACATGAACCTGTCATAATTATGGGCGATTTTAATTTCCCCGCTATCACATGAACTGGAGAACCTATATCCAAGATTGAAGTGGAACAGAAATTCCTACAACAGTGCACTGATTCAAACCTTAGCCAGAACATCAATGAACCCACGAGATATAGAGGGAACCAAATCCCTGCAACTCTAGACCTGGTACTGGTGAATGAAGAAGATATTACTACTCCCCCCACTCAGACCAAACATAGGACAAAGTGATCAGGTAATTGTTACTACTTTCCAAGTGGAAACGCCAGAAACTGGATGTGTTTCCAATAATGCCAATGAGAAATTAAACTTTTTTAAAGCAAACTTTGAGGCAATAACAAAATACAGAAAATCATTATCAAATTACAGAACATCATGTGTCTTTGACCCTGGGAAAAGAAGAAAATGAGAAAGCCAGTGTTAAAGATAACTACAGAAAATATTGTGATATATTCCAGAATTTATTGTCTACCTATTCACCAAAATACTGGAAGAAGAAAAACTTAAACAAACCATGGATCAACCATGAGATAAAAAAGCGAATCAGAGCTAAATGCAAGGCGCTTCAAGTATAGAAAATCTACAGTGGGTGAATGTTATGAAGAATTTCCAATTGGCTCACATCAGACATACAGATGAAAAGAAAGGAATACGACAAGCAAGTGGTGAATAAGGAGCAAAGAGTTTCTATTCTTTTATCAGGAAGCAGACTTTATGCAAGACAGGACCACCTAGAATCATACAATGCAGGGGGCTCACAGTAACTGACCCTCTGGAAATTGCAGAACACTTCACAGACTACATAGAAGAGGTTTACACAATGGAACCACTGAATCAACTACCAAACATAAGAAAAAGATGCACAGAAACAACAGAAAATATTGCATTTACAAGTATAGAGGTACTAAACCCTCATCGAACTGGAAGAAAGCTCCTCTCGTGGCTCAGACCATATTCCAGCAGTCTATTTAAAAAAATGTGCAACACAACTGGCCCCAACTCTTAGTAAACTTTTCAGTCACTTGACTCGGTGAAACATCTGCATGGAAAATAGCTGAAGTTACATCTATTTTTAAAAAAGGTGACAAACAGCTAATGCAGAATTTCAGGCCAATAAGTCTGACAAGTAGAGTTTGGAAAGCGATGGAAAGACTGATAGTCGAAAACCTCCACGACCACTCACAAAGCAACAATCTAGTCCCCAGAGAGCATCACAGATTTGTACCAGGAAGATCAACCGTCGCCAACCTGATCAGGTCACTTGATGTGTGAACTAAAATGTTAGACCGGGGACAATCTAATTTACCTGAACTATGCTAAGGCTTTCAATGTACTCCCCCTCAAATGACTGATTTATAAACTAGAAGCAGTGGGCAAATTATTAGCATGGATCAGAGATTACCTCTCAAATAGAACTTTTCAAGTATGTATTGGAGACACTGTATCGATATCCCAAACTATTACAAGCGGGTTTCCAGGGATCCCTTTTAAGACTGATGCTGTTCATTCTATATGCAAGTGACCTGGCTGAGGAAGTAGCTAAGGATGGAATTGCTATGCAGACAATGCAAAACTCTTTGCAAATCCATTGAACGATCACCATGCATTACAGAATGATGTTACTACAATGGAAAACTGGTCTGAAACATGGTTACTCGCATTGAACACTGAGAAATGCAAAGTTCTTGATATCAGCAGAAAAAAAACAAACACTTTCCTTTGTGATTACAAATCACAACTTGGAGACCACAGCACAACAAAATGATCCAAGTGTATTAATTTCGCAAGATTTGAAATGTGAAAGTCAGCTCACCAATGTTGTTGAAACAAGCAAGTAGCATACTATATATGAAGAGGGAGGCTTTCTCTATACTGCACAAAACAACGATTAAGAGAATCCATACAACCTACATCAGACCTATGCTTGAGTATGCAATCGTGGTCTGGTCCCCATATTATGAAAAACATAAATAACTTAGAGCTTGTCCCGGCTGGGGTGGTGCCCTGCTGGTGGGAGAGTTCTGGTTAGGGGGAAAGCCCACTAGCCAACGGTAGGTCAGCTCCGGATCTCACAATCCAGCGGGGAAAGATCACCGCTGTCTCCCAAAAAAACACACACACTACACTTACAGGACTAATGATCAAAGCAGTTGATGCGCCTGGAAACACAAAAAAATCAATCAATCGAAAAAGCCACCATTATTTCAATAAAATAAATTTAGTATTAATTTGTTATTTACAAAACCAATTTGAAAATCTGAAATCATTCCACTTATGGTTTCTTTTTTTGCAAAGAACATTTGACGTGTGCAATGCAGAAATTATCAGGAAAATGCAAAGAAAATAAATGCATATGTCTAAAAATGGGCAGTGGATTCGAGCTTGACCACTGGCACTGCCTTGAAGAAAGATTAAAGTATTTATTCATTCATTCACGGGATATTCCCTTTGATACAATAATCAGAATCAGAAAAGTTTGACAAGCACAAAGCTTTGACAATTACAAAATGTTATTTAAAGTGCTCAAAAAATTTAAAAAGAAAAATTGAAGTAATTTGTAACAGAACAATATATTTGCAGTACTCGTTAAGCGATTAAAGATGCCATTATTAGAGTATTATGTTTTACCCATTTTGACAAAGAGCATAGGATGTTTCTAGTGGTACCAAAAGACCAATCAATACACCTGAAAGGATTTTGCATAAGAATACAAGACCAGAGGGGCCTTACATAATTTATAATTTGAATAATCATGACAGAATCTGTGAATAGGTTCATTATTACAGAAAGCTAAGTTACAAAGCAGCTTGGACACTTTCAAAGTGATCAGTAGATATTCGATATTTTGAAAAATGCCTATTTTATTTGAATGAAAATATTTAAATGCAGTTAATACATGTATATGAAAATTAAACATTCTGATGAATTTTTATTTAGTCTTTTTTGGTGTTTTATGATGGTAATGTCTCTTTAGACAGATTTTTCTATTTAAATGCTTAATTCCTTAAAATGTGTGTATATTTTTCTTCTAATATCAGTAACAAATAAAAGTTTCAATCATTGTCAGTCCTACTAATCATAATAATTGTCTGCTGATAACAAATCTTAATTTTTTGTCTAGACATTGGGTGACATGTGGCTTTGCACATCACGTTGAATTTTTGGAGTCGAAAGGCTTGCATTGTGGTGTCACATTGCGTTTCTTTGCACGACTTACAAATATCTGTGATTTCAACAAACACGAGACCACCACTATTCTTTTAAGTGCTCTTTACGTTGGGCAAAGACAGTGTTTGATCAAAAAATTTGGTGTCATTTTTGAGGAGAATTTGTTTTCATGTAAAGTACACTTTAAAATCAAAATGTCTGTTTGAAACTCCCAAAGCCTTGAGTTCATTTAGACTGGGGAATATCAATTCTGAAGAAAATAGGTCGAACAGTTTAGGTGTCCTCAGACAGTCCATTGTCCTCAGATGGCCAGACAGACAGATGTTTAGCAGTCAATGGATTTTTCGGTATCAAGGACCAACAAAACATGGATTCTGGTTACACAACGTGTTAGAGGAATTTTTTTCTATATTTAGGAATTGGATTTATCCGCTTGCCAAAATTTACTGTTTTTCGGCGCACGATTTCTTAACTTTCTCTTCTTATGAAGTTCTTTCTAAAAAGCCAAGCAAGGCACTCTGGAAACTGGGTTTAGTGGTGTGCGCTTAGGTGAGCGCTGAGCACATAATCATGACGTAAACCAAGCACTTGTGTCTGAGGGCAAGGCGATGATCCCGACTTCTGTCATTGGTACCTTTTTGTGGCAGATACTCTTGTGGGATGTAGGCCGTTTATTAGGATGTACATCTTGTGTGGTGTGTCTTCATTCTGCCTGCAGTTGTCCGAGTTGTGCACCACACAAAGTACCTCACAATACCTCTCAAGTGTAGTAATTGAGTCATTAACTCACTAGTGACTCATTAATATTCTCTCATGTTGTTTTGTTTTTTGACATTTGATTATTTTAGCAAACACAGTGAAATGTATTAGTTTTTATTGCCTTTTTTTCTCAATATTTAAACAATTTTAGTGCCTTTTTAGATATCTAAAACAAGTTTTTAGTGCCTTAACATCTTATGTCTAGTGATCAAACACCAGAGACTTCTATCTTCTTGTTCATGTTAGGCAGTATTGTGTATTGCAACTACTGATCTTTCCATCTCTTGGATTGTCGACCAATATCTCTTCTTCCTTGAGAGGTATAATTGTACATTGCGTGTGGAACTCTTGAGGCTTTCATTCTGTTTACATTCATAAAGCCATTTTTCTCTATATGTTGTTATTTTTGCATTGATGGCATATATATTAAGGTTTTTCTCTTATGCTATTGCTTGTCTTAAAGTCTAAGTTTAAATATCCTCCCACCCTTTCATTTCACTAGTTTCTAATCTTATTTTATCTATTTTGGTTGCAAATGTGATGAAAGAACTGACCCAGCCCTTTGAGCAACAGAGAATACAACATTTTGGTGGATAATTTTTTTTCACGTCCCTACTCCCGGAGTTGTTCTTTTATAAAAAGCTCTTCTTTTTCTTCTTCACTATCAAGGATTAGGCTAATAGCCTGTTCCGTCTTCACTCCAGCCATCTTGTTCTTGGACGTCCTATTTCTCTTCTTCCGAAAGGTGTATAAGATAATACTGATTTTGTTATTATTGTAGTATCCATTCTATATATATGTTGTATCCAGCGTTGTTTATTGTCTTTAATACGGTCATTCATGGAAAATATGTTTAGATCAGATATAATCTTCTCATTTCTTATTTGATCTAAAATCAAGCAACCTTTCACTCTTATAAAAAGTTATGTAGCTACAAACATTACATCAAAACACAAAAAAGATTCCAAAGGAATTGAAGACCAGTAACAAACAATATTTTTCTGGTGTGTTCGCTTTGATTGTAATTTCACTTTTGTCTTCCAAAGCAAAAGATGGGGGGATACATGCTTAAGTCCATACATCACATTCGGAAATTTATTGTTCTTGAAAACATGAAACAAGAGATATGATAGTTCAGATGTTTGATAACTATACGTCAAACATGTAGATGACTATTGCATCTCTTGTACAATATAAGAGATATTGCAGCACTGAATAAACACATTGTTTACAACAAGGTGCACAAAAACTGGAATGAAATTGTCAGTTAGTAGTAACAGATTTTCCTAAGCAAATTAGCTGAAAGAGAGAGCGAGAGAGAGAGAGAGAGAGCGCGCGCGAGAGAGAGAGAGCGAGAGAGAGAGAGAGCGAGGGGGAGAGAGAGAGAGCGAGAGCGCGCGCGCGCATTGGGGGGAAACAACCATTGACGACGACAACATGAAATCAAGGATTCACAATCCCAAAACACACAAAAGAACATTGAATTGTCTAAATGTTTTTGGAATCCAGAATACATTTCCTTCACAATACTTTTCTTGATTACTACTTTAATTTTAAAAAACAAAAAATCTATGAAATTTTTCAAGTCATTTCAATCGCTCTTTCATCTATATGTAAATGTTTTTGTAAGAGGAAAATTGTGTGTTATGTACATTTTGAATTTTTGAAGTGATAGCACTATTCAGTGAAACCGGTTACTACATCAAATCACATTTTATTAACTCAAATGAAGAGTTATCTCATAGAAATAGAAATTCAAAATATTGATTTCTAGTAATAGAGTGAAGAAAAGTGAAAAAATTGAAAATGGGTGCTTCACTGGCAAAGCTGGGACAACTAAAGAGCATTTTGAGCCCCATAAAAAAAATAGAAATAATAGAAATTTAAAACTAAGTTTTGACAACAAAGTTTTATGAAGAAAATTATTTTTAAACTGGAAATAAATTGTCTAATTTGCCATCATCTAGGGCCTCATTTGAGTATTAATACACCACTGTTTGTAATCGTTGCATTGAAATGTTGCAGCAGCTGTATCGAATGATAAAATTTCAAAAAAGTTACCTGTAAAAGATGCTACGTGAAGTTTGAAGCAAAGTGCCTGCTTTTATTTGTACATAGTAATAAAGGAAACTCGGCTCTATTTTAAAGAGGATATTCTTTCACATTTGATCATTGAGGGATTTTTTTGTTTGTTTGTTTGTATTCTTACATAATTTGATTAATGTTTAGTTTCCTGTGCTTTCAGACGACTTGGACTTATCATTGAGTGGTGTAGAACGCATACAATCTCCCTGTGCTGGAAATGAATTTCCAATGCAGATGAATAATAATCGTAAAATGAGTCTGTCAGCTACTCGACCAGAACATACTACACCTCTTCTTGAACATCCCATTTTATCAGAAGTAATTGAAGATGATAGAGAACTTTCCATTCTAATTAACAGTATATGTGAGGATGAATGTCCAAATACTCAAGTTTTGGATGAAAAAGAACAACTAGATATCTTTTTAAGTGACAAAGAAATATCAAGAATGTATGATTCACAGCAGAAGTCGCAAAGAAAGCCAGAAGTTGCAAAGAAAAGTGGAAGACCGTCTCTAGATTTACTAATTGAACGATTTAATGCAATTAAAAAAGGACAACAAAAAAAATAGATGCTGGGTGAGCAAACATTTGTATATAATTTTTATTATTGTTATTGTAATTTTTATTTTATTTTATTTTATTTTTCTATTTAACTTTATGGTCATTGATCAGACAAGTTAAAAATCGAGATAGCCAATATTCATTTACTCTGGACAAATTGAATTCACCAAACATCAATTTGCCCAATTTTCAGTCTCTTAAACGAGAAAAATAGATGTACAGAAGAATCACATCTTGACTTCGCAGGCTAAGACAAATAAACAATGTTCTACGAGAAATTCAATACAAAGTTTTTATACCCGCTCTTCACACTGATAAAAACACCACCTCCTCTAAACCTCTCATATTTTCATTAAAAAAATTTCAAGTTGTCCCTACTTATACATTTCTTCATTTTATCATCTATAACAAAATCAACAAGTTTTTGCAGACTATTAAAAAAATTGGTAGTTTTAACTACCATTTTTATTCAAAATATCAAGTTGATTCCATATACTTCGTAGTTGATTTCACTGTAATATAGTTAAGTCAGTTAATTTTAATTGGCTCCATGTATTTAATCTATTAATTATTTAATTACTGATTATATTAAATATTGAATATTTTTTTTACATTTGTAATTGCATATAAACTTGATCTGACTTCATTATAAATTTCATGAACTTTGGACTCTTTCTTTTAGGTCATCATTGCAGAGAATATAAAATAATGTAATTTTTGTAGGAATTAATTTTCATTTATTATTCATTGAATCATTATCAATTGTAGTTTTATGAAAGTTATTGAAGAGAAATCCAAGATGGATGTGTGCAACTTCAAGGAAATCCAATTTGGATGCATTTATTTTTGATAAAATTGATTTAAGTTCTTTTCCACCTTCATGTAAATAAATGTATGAAAAACTAAACTTTTTGATGTTTTCCAGTTATTATATTGGAAAATGTTCCTCATTTATACTATCCCGTCCCCACCAATTATTTTCAGAGATAGTAGAGGTTAGCACACCATTTCACCAGCCTACCAAAGAACCAAGAAGAAACGTTTCCTCTTCCCCAATTTCTTCACAGCTGCCCAACTGGTTTGCACCAGTTCATGCAGACCAGTAGTTGAAATTAAAGTAGTTAGCAGAACTAGTTGTTTAAACCCAACCAGTCAAAATAGTGAAAAACGCAGAACCAGTTAACATTTATCACAAATTCAGTATAATGTATGTATTTATTGTAGTGTGTAATTATTATAGCTCTAACACCTTTTGTTTGAAGCAAAGTTGTTATCATATGGGAATTCTTACTGTTACCCTTTCAAGTTACCAATTTTGTTAATAGAATTTTCTTAAAAAATACAAAAAAAAAAACACACACACAAATGAAGGGGCAACACTTCCAGCATTACTGCGATTGTGAGAGAACAAAATTTATGTTGTTTTTTTTTTTTGTTACAAGTTGTAGTTTGTGCTACCAACCTCATTTGTGTTGCTAGCATTCCTACTGACAAGGTGCCACTGTAGAGAGACTTTCGTGGTGGACTGTACTTTCCAAAGCGGCAAAAATATAGTGAAACAATGCAAGCTTGAATCTGGTCCACGTACAAATGGAAAAAATATAAAGCTGGTTATTTGGTAGTTGGTTCAATGGTTTTGGATACTAATGAACGTATGAAATGTGAAAAATGCAGAATTCCCTCAAGTGTTTCAAACAATTTGGCTAAATTGTCAGATGACAAACAAACATTTTTCATAAACCAGAGTATGTTGTTAAAAGTGTCATGTCATGACAATTGGTTGTAAAGTGTGTGGATGTTTGATGTCCAGCAACATTAGTGGAACTCCCAGCTCAGGAAGTGTACAAGGGCACTAGTGTCTTTGCAGGATAAATTAGTGGTGCTAAAACAGCTCACACTTTCATCCAAAATTACCCGAAAAGTACTCAAATTTTCGAAAAATTGTACATGACCTTATTTCAAAATCTACCTTTAAGGAACAGATTTCAGTCTGGGACAGAATCTAATATTTTAGATGAGGGAAGACTCCGAAAAAATTTTATACTTGCAATTTTCGGAAATTCAGGATTTTCAACAAACTGGAGACCTGCACCTTTCTCTTAAACGTCCTTCACACTATTCAACAAAAAATGTAATAAAAAAATGATGGACCCAAATTGTTTTGAAAATGTCCCATGGGATTCGTGTTAAGTACCCACCAAAATTAAAACATCAGAAAAAAAATAATTGTTTTTGTGCCATTTTCCAGAAAATTTTAAATATTCAATAGGATTTCATTTAACGTACCCCAAAATTAAAAGTTTTATTTTGAATAAAGAGGAAATTTAAAAAATAATAAACAGCATGAAAGTAAATAAATCAACTGGGACAGATAATATTCCAAAAATATTATAAAAAGAATCTCTCCCTATATAGTTGAACCATTTGTACATATTGTAAATAAAAGTATTGCTGAAGGCATTTCTCCTGATCATTTGAAAAAAGCGGAAATAATATCGGTAAGGTAACGGGGGTAACATTGCCACATCTTTGTTTCTTTTCAAGTTTTACTTTGTTGCATCAATCTTTTTGATTTAATCCTTCACATTAGTATGTTTCTTCAAAATATTGAAGTCACAGCTTCCGTAATTTGAAAGCTTTTATTATTTTTTTAAAAGCAAGCAAAGTGGCAGTATTACCCTGCAGGGGTCAAACATTGGCACCTCTATTTATTTCCAAGTCTCTGGCAATGTTTATATGTATGAGAGTTGGATAGGAAACAGAACAAACAAATATGCATCAAAACAAATTTTATGATTATTAGTATTTGGTTTTAGATTTTAAATACAATAGAGATAAATACTGCTTTGAAACTTAGTCTAAAATAAGTTTTATTAACTGTTTTACATTATGAAAAATTACAATGGGAAAAAATTGCTTTTTCCTTTTTATATTTGATCTGGGAAGCTCAGCAACTATCATATTTTGGCATAACACACTCATCCATGTCATTTAAAGTGACCTGATAATCCTATACAGTTTAGTAGCTTTTTCCATTTTAATTTTCCACTCTACATTTTCCATTGCTTGGTGCATTTTAACTTCATCTGAGGTTTGTAAACCTTAGATATTGGAATTTTTATTTGTCTATGTGGCATTCTCCAAAAACAAGACAAAGAGAATGATGTGATTCTTAAAGTTGCACTGCAAGCAAGGTGACAACAAAAAAATAATTTTGTATTAAATGTAATTTATAAATGTTTACAATTCAGAAGTCATATGCTTTAGAAATGATATATAAACCCACAAATGTCAATTATTTCAATGTAAGAATATGGATATAAATATGAGAAAAACAAGATGGCCAGTATGGCAATGTTACCCTGTAGGGGTTAATGCTAATAATACATTTTGTCTAGTTTATAATGAATAATTATTAAATCATGACATAGTATGCCTTGGATATGACACATTTACTTATCTGTGCCATTTATTTCAACTCAATTAATCCAAAATTGACGAAGTTTCGATTACGAGATTTGGCTGCGTCATACACCATTCCTATTTATGGACATTTTAGGTTACAACTAACTTAACGCAACAAATGATTGTATATAATATTTCTAAGAGACATAGCTAACTATGGGAACACAGCCAGCAAATAAATTTACAATACAGACTGCACTACTTAAATTTTTCAAAGTTTTGGCAATGTTACCCGTCGTTACCTTATTTAAGACGGGGATACTCGAAAGATGACAAATTATAGGCTAATATCACTGCGGTCAAACTTTCCTAAGATCTGTGAAAAAGTGCTGAAAAATAGAATTTCAGACTTTATCACCAAACACAGTATTATACATAAATTTCAATTTGGTTTTCAAGAGAAAAGTACAGAAGGTGAGGTGCATTAATGTATATCATTATCGACAGCAAGGATTAGACCTCTTGATTTGTTCCGTCTCGAAATTGTTCATGTCAGCTCTTCAAGGGACGCCCAACACTTCTTTTTCCTTTAGGTGCATATTGAAGGATAATTTTTCTTATCGAATGTTCTGGCATTCTCAGGACATGACCTTTCCAGTTTTCTCGATATATCTGTATATAAGGGGGTCAACTAGTTAACAGAGTATACTAATAACCCTGGCTAGTAAACCAACTCCTTGGTGGTGACCTCCGGGTAAAACTAAAGGTTCACAAAACTATCGCATCACTACTTCCACTTACTAATGCTGCATTTCTATAATCTTTTCTATTTGGTCTCTCTTGACTCCTTGACATGACTTCGTCCCCGACGCTATTAGGTTTCGAGGGCTAGGGTGTCATTCATTTCTTAGTCTAATCTATTCTCGACTTTCAATTCTTGTTCTCCGTCTTATTCTCCGTTTCTCTTCAATTTATCTGTTTTTTCTCCGGTCTCCTGGGGTAGTATCCCAACCCAGCACAGGGTATGTGTGAAGACTACAACCAGTGCCGCTTTAACGCATGGGCGAACCCGGCGGCCGCCGGGGGCCTCGGTCTCTTAAGGGGCCTCAAAATATCCAACACAAAACTCGAACACTCCATTCAAGAATTATATATTATATTTATTTATTGGTAAAGATATCAAAGGCACGAAGACATTCAACGAAGCGCATGTGACGCCTTTCGACGTGTGGGGTCTGGCAGTCCCACGCGTCGCGCGCGGTCGGAAAGACGAACTACGTGACCTATCGCCCTCCGGTATATCTTGCGGTAACCTCGCCACCGGATGCAGAATCGTTCAACACAAGATGTCATCAGATTTAATCTTACGCCTACGACACAGCGAGATATTGAGTTCTTAAAATGCAACTAGTGAGAACCCGTCAAAATTTGACGGTGAGATCTGATATAAATGTAAAATACTGTACCCAGACTAATGTTTACAATATATTGCATTGTTTGGATCTTCAGGGTATAACGAAAATATTCTGTGATGAGTTCTCAAAATTTTGAACACGTATGGCCCATGACCAGGTGGCAATGCAATATCGGCACAAAAGATATAGCACTATTATACTGACGGTAATTATTTCTAAAGTTTTTTGATATGTCATCATCTCCTATAAGCAACTGTTTGATTTTTTCTGGCATATTGCTCGAAGGTATACTTATTTTCCCATTTGAGCAACACATAGTAAATCGTTTGCAGAATTTCTCTCACATGGAAAGTACAAAGCAGAACAAAACTGACATTTCATAGACAATGTCCCAATAGAAAACGAAATGACCTCACTATCACGACACGCTGACTTTCTCTTTCCCTGCGTCCAGTTAATGTACGTTTGCGTCTTTTAGGACGCGTGGGCAACGATTCGGAATTCGACATAACCTGTAAACAACTTCACTAAAGTACAACCGAGCAAAACACACTGTGCGAATGTTCTCTACAAAACACACCACAGAAGCAAATACATGCAAACTGTCAACACCACAATGCAATTATTACACTGAAACAAAACCTTGACGAATTGTAAACAAATCTCAACAATCAAAACAAAACATCAAGCAGCGTGGGCTCACATCTATGGACTCATATATATCTATTTTGAAACTGCCACCCTTTGAAAGAAAACAATTGACTATTGATAAGCGTACTATTAAAGAATTATTTAATTAATTAATTTACACCGTAAATGTTGATGAATCAACACAAACAATATCTGATAACACATCTAGGGATCATATTCTTTCATTTAAAAGAAAAAATACAACAATCGGTTCAGTAGAAGCTCTAAACGAAGCCATGGCAGAATACCTTATTTTTTTAAATATATAGATGGGTCTTCTAGAAACATGTGCGCCTAACGAAGAGTTATTACTAAAAACCCATTTTAATATTTTTTAATTCAAATTTTATTACTAATTCAATTAACAATATTTTCCCTAAAAAATATATTTTCTAAATTTCTTGAAGTACCAATCTAGTGTGTTAACATAGTAGTTATTACTATAAAAATCTTTTAGATGTGTGACATTATGCAAATATGCAATTTCACACTCCTTTGTGATATCATTTTTACGATGACAACAGCAAAAGGATTTTCAAGAAGTTCAATATCCCTATTCATCGTCTTACAATTATTAAAATTATTCAATTGCTTTCGAGTTCTATTCGCCGTCTTGCGTGTTTACACACACTGTTCCATACGAAGGTCGGAAAGCGAAAGATAATTCGCATTGTCCTTCGTGTCACGCGCTTCGGATCCGATAGCTGGAATGTTTCTCCTGCCGGTGAGTGACGATCATCTCCTCGTCGTCACAACGCAGCTGGCCGGCAAATTTCCGGGCTTGGGGAGCAACTGATAGAGTTGGGCAGGCCTGCAGCCACTCAATATCCTACAGTATTCATTTGTCTTTCAAAGTGTTCGTGTCAGTGAGAGCCTATTTGCCTAAGTTTTCTAATTTAACACTCTTTCCAGTTAGCGTATCAATTTCAATAATTTATAATGAAGCGTTTTGAAAGTGGTTGTGCTAAACGTAAGAAAGTTAAGGAACGAGAAGAAAATATTAAGAGAATACCGAAACTAATTAATTATTTCAATTATACTGTCAACAAAAATGATAATACTGCTAATGTACCCATAAATCATATTCCTGGCCCATCAACATCGAGTTCATAGAAAAATAATTTCCAGAACCAAGCAGAAGTAACAAATAATGTGCTAGAAAGTAAAGATTTTATGACGTACAATGAAGAAGATAATCAGGAACAGGTGAAGATAATCAAGACAGAAGACCAGGATTCAGGAAATTATGTAAGTATCATTAATTCAGAAAATAGTCACTATATAACATCAGACCCCGGTCTTTGGCCACATACTGATGACATCTTACGTGATTATTGGGTAGAAAAAGGATCTTCTGCTTGTAAAAATAAAGAAAATAATTTTGATAAATCGGCCCGCATATATAACACTGGTGATAATATGAAAGAAAGACGACTTACTCAAGCAATGTTCTCGCGACAATGTCAAACAAAGAAATTGTACAAAGGGAATGGCTCATATATACATCTGCGAAGGGAAAAGTTTATTGTTTTGCGTGCAAATTATTTTCTCACTCCAAATTTCCATTCAGCAGAGATGGTTTTAATGACTGGAAACATGCTCTGAAAGCTGCATCAGAACATGAAAATAGTCAAGAACATAGAAATTGCATGGTAGCTTATTGTAGTCGATCAAAAACACTCGGGCGAGTAGATACACAATTGACCGTCCAATATAATAATGAGCGACAATATTGGAAAGAGGCGTTGAAAAGAATTACTGCAGTAATTAAATTCTTAGCATCGACAGGACTCCCTTTAAGAGGTTCTGACCAAAGACTTGGTTCAGTAAAAAATGGAAATTATTTGGGTATTTTGGAACTTATAAGACAGTTTGATCCATTCTTACACGAACACATAAAGAAATATGGTTTATTTATTTTACGTCAAAAAACAGTTAAAAACTGCGTATGACATGGTAATGCAGGGAAAGGGATGCCATCGTACTTGTCAACCACCATTTGTGAAGAGTTCTTGGAAATAATGGGTACTAAAGTTCTTTCAGTAATCATTTCGGAAATTCGAAAAGCAAAATACTATGCTATTTCTGTAGATTCCACTCCGGATGTGACTCATATTGATCAGCTTACTTTTATTGTAAGATATGTGATAGATGCTGTCCCAAAAGAGCGATTTTTGCAGTTTATTCCCATTCATGGTCATAATGCAGAACATCTTACAGAAGTTGTGACACAAAACGAATAACATAGATATCCTGAATTGTAGGGGCCAGTCTTATGACAATGCAGCAAACATGTCAGGGCGATGTTCAGGCTTACAAGCGAAGATAAAAGAACTAAATAAGTATGCTCTGTATGTGCCATGTGCTGAACACTCACTCAATTTAGTAGGGGTACATGCTGTCAAGTGTGTTTTAACTGTGACAATTTATTTTGATTTGGTACAAAATCTTTACACCTTTTCATCGTCAACACACCGCTGGGAGATACTTTGTTCATATTTAGGTCCTCGTCGTAAAGTGGTGAAACAACTTTCAGACACTAGATGGTCTGCGCAGGCAGATGCAGTAAATGCTTTGTGTAAAGGATATAATGAAATTAGATTATGTCTTCAGTCTATAAGAAATGATGTGACAAATCAGTCGTCAGAGACACGTCTTAAGCCTCAAGGATTAGAGAAAAAACTTGATAAACTTGAAACAGTTTTTTTTAACAATCTTGTGGAATGAAATCATCAGTAGATTTAAGGCAGCGAGTAAACTACTGCAAAATGAAAAGGTTAATTTGTCGGCAGCAGTTAAGATGCTGAAGTCATTAACAGTATTTATTAGGGAGAAGAGATATGATTTTGACGATTATGAGTCCAAATCAAAAGCGAAATCAGTTGTGAAAGAATATCATGATACACAAAGGCGTCAAATAAAACGTAGCTCCATTCTTGCATTTGCAGATAGTGGATGTAGTAATGAGAAACTTCTGGGAAGAGAAAAGTTCAGAGTAGAGACATTCCTACCAATAATAGACACTCTGGTTTCTAGTCTAGAACTCCGAAATAAAGCATATGTATACATTGTTGATAGGTTTGGTTTTTTGGAATGTCTGCATGAGTTAGAGAATTCAGAAATTTCAAAATATTGCGAAAACCTTGCAAATTTTTGGTGAAGACTTGATAACTTCAGAGCTAATATCTGAATGTCACCATTTTGCTGCATATCTTAAAACAAATATAAAATATTTTCAAGGATATGCTGGAGATAATGAAAAAAATATCAATATTCAAAACCTGTACAGTTACATGAATAATGAGAATTTATTATCAGCATTCCCCAACATGGAAATTGCCATGAGAATTTTCCTCACTTTATTTGTAACCAATGCATCTGGAGAACGTTCATTTTCTAAGCTGAAAATAATAAAAGACGAGTTACGAAATAGCATGGCACAACCACGATTGAATAATTTAAGTTTGATGAGTATTGAACATGACATTTTGGCAGAAATTGATTTTGAAGACACAATTTATGATTTTGCCACCTCGAAGTGCAGAAAAGTTATTCTCTAAAGAAGACTAATAATAATTAATAAAGGAAGAGTGGAGTGTTAACTGTCAAGACATCACATAGATGCGTTTATTATTATTACATTGAAGTCCCTTAATTATTGGTAGTAATGCAGCTATAACTTCCGGAGGTGTATTGTGCGCGCGCGTGTACAGGTGTTTGGGGGCCTCAGCGGTCCAAGAGGCAATGTGGACCCAGGTGAGTATCACAGTGGCTCGAGGAGCGGAAGTGGCAGCTCTCTCTGCAGGGGTTTATGCGCAGAGGAGCTGCGATAGAAGCTTCAAGATGGCAGCCCATTGCTATCCTTCCTGTGCGCAGCGCTTGTACTGCAGCCAGGGGACATCACCCCACTCAAAGTTTCATGCGGGACTGATTCTTCTATGCATTAATGTATATGACAGATCAAAATTGTAGTCCAGTAGATGAAAACCTTCCATACTTCTCGGTGTGTGTGTGTTTTAATACGTACTTGGCAAAATCATGACACAGTGAACATAAGATGTTGTTAGTTAAATTAAACAACTATGCATTTAGAGGGGATAGTGCTAAAATTGATAGAAAGCACCGTACTGGTAGGAAACAAGTACAGTGAAACTCTGTTTATACGTATCTCACTTAAACGTTTTTCACGTTTATACGTTTGTTGTTGGGTGGTGTTAAGACCTAGATAAATTCCTATAATTCCCATTCTAAATTATTTTAAATTTGCGTTTTACGTTTATACGTTTTTCGCAGTTGTGCGTTCGTAACAAAAGTCCCTTGCAGCCCGTGTAGCGCTCAACTCATCCCGGCGAGGCGCAGCGCGACCTGTCGCTGGGCCTCTGAGGCCACTGCCCGTCAATAAAGCTTGCAATATCGACTCGGCCAGAGAGTATACTAATAGAGACGGCACTCAATGTTAATCCCAAGGCTCTTATTCAAATTTCTAATTTTCATGGAGGGGGAAGCAGCCATCTCAGACCCCGATTGAGCCAATAGCGTCGAAGGGCGTTCTACCAATGGAGGTGGCGCGTATTGACGACCGGGACATTTAAAATGAAGTTGTTTTCAAAATGGCGTCAAATGAATACATTATTTTTATGAAAAATACGCTTGGCAATTAGGAAGACTAAAATATTAGGATTTGGAATCCTAAGTCACTGAATGGAATTATTGTCCAGGGAGTGCAAAATAAAAAGTTATTTTATAAACACAATATTTATTTCTAAATTATATAAATAGTCATACACAATATAAACAATAATACAATTTTTTACAAAATAAATGTGAGCAAGTAATCAGACATAAAGATTATTTTACTTTGCCATTGACTAAATATTGAAACCATGAATTTAGACAATTGTCCAAATATAACTAGTGACCATTACTTCTGTAATATTGCATCATTATTAAAACTAGTGAGAACCCGTCAAAATTTGACGGTGAGATGAGATAAATGTAAAACACTGTTCTAAGGCTAATGTTCCAATATGTTGCATTGTCTGGATCTTTATTATAACCTAAAGATATTCTGTGATGTGTAGTTCCCAAAATTTTGAACACACGTATGGTCCGTGACCAAGTGGCAATGTGGTTGCCCACATATTCCAATAATACACCAAATGACACAAAAGAAAGAGCACTATTATACTCACAGATATTATTTTTAAAGTTTTTTGATGTGTCATCATCTATAAACAAAGTTGATTACTTCTGGCATATTGCTCGAAGGTAAACTTATTTTCCCATTTAAGCAACACAGAGTTTGCAGAATTTCTCTCACGGGAAGTACAAAGCAGAACAAAACTGACATTTTCTACGTTGACTTTCTCATTCTCTGCATCCAGTTAATGTACGTGTGTGTCTTTTGGGGCATATGAGCAACGATTCGGAATTCGGCATAACCTGTGAACTACTTCAGAACAAGTGAGCAAAACCCACTGTTCGAATGTTCTCTACAAAATACATCACAAAAGCAAACACATGCAAACTGTCAACGCCACAATGCAATTATTACACTGGAACAAAACCTTGACGAATTGTAAACAAATCTCAACAATCAAATCAAAACATCAAGCAATGTCAGCCTTTGGAAGAAAACAATTGACTACTTATAAGCGTACTATTAAAGAATGATTTAATTAATTAATTTACACACATTAATTAATTTGGTGAATCAACACAAAGAATATCTGATAACACATCAAGGGATTCTTTCATTTAAAGGAAAAAATACTACAACCAATTCAGTAGAAGCTCTAAACGAAGCCATGGCAGAATACCTTATTTTTTTAAATATATGGATGACATTCCAGCTATCAACACGTCAAATGTCAGCCTATTATCAAAATTGCAACTAAGGTACAATACAAATTAATATTATTGATAAGTTTTATAAATAAACAAGAAACTGCATAAATAGTCCACAAAATCTATCTTTTTTTACTTGCTTTCTTCAAAAACGCAATATTACACATTAAACTGCATTACAATAAACATGTTTTACCTCCTACCTAGTACAAGTGATGAACTAAGTAAAAAAAAAAATTACGTGATTCTACTTCAACTTCATTTATCTCAAAGCAGAGTTTTTGGACTTAGTAGGTTTCACTAATATTCCGATATCACAGGCCACATATTTGTCCAAAAGCATGGCTAATTGCTCAATGGATCGTGGATCAAAATCCAAAGGCCAGAATACTAATATAATAAAATTATATTACAAACTACTAATATATACAAACTATACTAATATACACAAACAAAAATTAAATATCAACAACAGTTAAAAATGAAGCAAATGCAAAATATATACAAACACTGAACCTCAATAATACTAAACAATTAATAAAATAAATAATAAATTGAAAAAAAGGTAAAAAATATCTACAAAAATGCATGCCCTTCCAATAACCGCATATTTACATCACAGCAATACGCCCTGATTACCAATCTAGATATGGTGTCTACCATGACGGATACCATTTTGCAACTGTGATCTGGACAATTAAGCCAGCTATAGTCCAAATTTGCTGTTAGGAAACTAACAACATCACCCTTTATGCTTCTTGAGTGCAAACTTCGAGATTCAACAAAATTTGACACAAAAAGATTTCGGGCCATTTGGACCGCACTCCACAACTGCTTATTTGCATATATCAAAGCTGGACTATGAGGATCATATTCCAGACTTTGAGTATACATCTGCCCCAGGGATGGCTCATCACTCTTAATCGCAGTTAGGCATATTGAGCAATGTTGGTCCTTCAAAACCCCTACCATGCACTTGCCAATGTAGCCAGCAACATAGTAGGTCCCAATGTTTTCAGGTCTTGCCATGTCCTCCTCCGTCAGAGCATTGGCCTCTGCTGTATCATCTGGAATACACATGGTATTAGCAATGCAATAGACATGGTATTATTGACACACAAAACACAGGGCAAACATTTATCTTCAATTAAAAAGGAATTTTCACTCACTAGAACATGTGGGGAGGACATAAGAAATGTCCCCTTCCTCATGTTCTTCATGAACTTCTCCGCCAGGTGTAGAAGGATCTGCAATACAAAGAGACATGGTATTATTGACACACAAAACACAGGGCAAACATTTATCTTCAATTAAAAAGGTATTTGCACTCACCAGAACATTCGGGGAACTCGGGAGAAATGTTGTCCACTACATGCAGAGCAGGTAGAGCAGAGCCTGCAAAAGAAATAAGGATGTTTAATTAAATTAAAAAAGAAAGTTTTCTTATTACACCTTCTAGTTGCTTAAAAAAACCTACGCCTTTCTTGTGGTAATCCTTCTAAAAACGACCTGAGTGCTCCCTCCGGCAACTCAGGACGCACATCAGCAAAAATTATGGGCTCCGCATTATGTGCTAGTCTGCCTGCTGCAGTGAACATTTCCGGCGTGAAGTGCTCCATACATACATATCTCAACCTTATGAGAATTTCCCAAGGGCTAGATGCCAAAGTCGGGTCCCCAATTGCCTATAACCATTTCATACACCTGTAATAAAATTAGTAATGTATTATTGAGCTATTATAGTTATATCAAAATCACCTTAATGTTAATATAGCTATTATAACTTATAAATTACATGATTATTAAAGCAACCAGTGCTTTCATGACTTCAATACATTGGATGTTCATAATAATTGTGTTTACAATATCCTCACATATAATTACATTATTTAAATTAATTTCATGTATTATTTAGTGACATAGTTAATTTACTATGTCACTAAATAGTACATGAAAAATTGTTATAGAACCATGCTAAGCATTTCATATCGCTTACCTTTCAGGATCTCTTGGAAACTTAAAGAATTGCTGTTCACTCCTTCTATTTTGGTTGTATCGGCAATTGGGTACCCAACAACGCCTAAATTAGGGCATTTCGAGAAACACAAACGCTAAAACGGCTATAACACACAAACGCTCTCGCAAAAACGTTCAGATGAAACCGTTTCGTTTACACACAAAGCATGTTCATAATTGCAGGGTCCGGCCTGTAGATTTCGCGCGCCGCGCCTTTGCGCCCTTCGACGCTATTGGCCCAGAGAGGGTCTGACATGGCGGAATTCAAATTCAAATACAATTCAAATAAGAACAGGCCCAGGCCTATCTAGTGGCAAGGGACTGGACTCGGCCTAGCTGCGGGCCGAAGACCCGCGAGCTCGCGGGGAGATAGCGCGAAGTCGGCCTCCGGGCCACCTCCGGCAGCGAAACTTCATTTCAGTCGGGTGCGTACGGGAGCGGTTTGACGATCTCAGGGGGCGACAGTTAGCTCCCGGGGAAGGTCAAAGGCAGGCGCGGCTCGTCATTAAAGGCTGTAAAGGCCCATTCACAATGCAATCACAAACATAAACATAACACACAGACATAGACATTAACACAAGCGAAGAGTTGGCGTATTCACAATGTCGAACATAAACACAGGCAAAATAAGAGTTTCTATTGGCTATGAGACGCAGCACACGAATCGACACGATCGACTTCGATACTCGATTTTGAGTTAACGAATTGTGATTGGCTCATTCCTTATGTCTGACATAAGCATAGCACAGATGCTTGAAGCTTGCAAGCTCTTAAGTTAACGTCTTACGTGTTATGCTTATGCGAACGCATTGTGAATGAGTCCACTTGTAGACGTAGTCCTAACTTTTATGTTAACGCCATGCTTGTGCTTATGTTTGCATTGTGAATGGGCCTTAAGGCTGCGTTTATGTTGGAGCTGCGACAAACGATGAGAGCAGCGATAAGAGCGAAGCAACGAAAACGTCCACATGGAAACAGATGGAAGTGTTCATGTTGACAGCGCGCTGATCACGGGATCAGCGCTGCGACCCGCGATAAGAGCGAAGAAAACCCTTTAATAGGTTTTCGCTGCTAGTATCGCTGTTCCGCACTCTTCACAGCTGGTCCACTTCAGGTGTTGTACATGTCGGATAACATGAATGCTGAGAAATTGATCACTTGTGTTATTGTTAGGAGTCAATTTTGGGACGAAAGGGACACAAATCGCCGTAATAGCTTCGTTTTAGACAAATTGTGTGCCGCAGAAATGAGTACAACATGCAAGTTTTAGAGGTTAGGTTACATTCGTTTTTTACTGAACGACAAGTATACAAACAATTACGGGATAACTGCCATTTTTATTGTTGTGTTGTGCAAAACTAATTGTTAACTTAGGTAAAGGACATAATCATCTGCCAGTGATAATGTTTTGTTCTAAATCATTTTTTTGTATTGCAAACCCTCAGAAGGTTTGTTCACTTTGTTTGCCATAATCACCCATTTCATCTGTTAATGAATTTGTAAATTGCATCCACACCTTGTAAAACTATAGAAGAGAATTTATTGTAGTTGTGAGATATTGACCCAGAATGATTGGGATGATTAATTCTTGTGTGCTTGCTGCCCATGGCACACAATGTGGGTGCAATTCAAGGAAGTATAATTTATAACAGAAATTTTAAAATGAAACAAATGAACTTATTTTTAATTTTGTTAGTTTAATTAAACGATTGGGATGTTTTATCAGTGAATAACTATCACTGAAGAGCAATATGAATAAAATGAAATGCCAGAAACAGAATATTTTTTTATTTTTAAACTAGAAAATGTATTGAAAAAGAATTATCTAAATTATTACTTTTGATAGTACATGTATCTCATTTCGTAGCACAACATTTCGAAAGGATGAAAATTGAATGTTTGCAATTAATTCAAAATTGAAGTGATTGAAATCAGCTAGTCCCAAGCCACAATTTGGCAAAATATTGAGAGGTTGCACTCTACAAAGCCGTCAGCCTTCCAGTTTTGTCATAGTTTAAGATTTAAGAAACAATTTTAAATAAAACAAATATGCCAATTACCTTTATCACTTCCCTTATAATCTGTTTTCCTTGGAATTCAGAGTAGTTTTTACTTCAGAATACAAAATCATTTATTTACCATGGTCTTTGCAAAACTCAATCATTTTAGAAGATATCCCTTGTACACTTGGATAATATTTCATGAAAAACTTACAAAATTTTGGGAGAGAGTGATTCAGTCAACATGAACAGAGGACACCTAAAATATTAATCATATGGAAATGTTTTTAACATTAGATAGTTTATTGTACATGTAATCTTCAGACTTTACATTCAGTTAAATTAAACAGGCAAACCACCAAAATATAGGCTCGGTACAGACACAATAGGAAACAAATACTGAGAATTCAATTAAGATTGGTAGAACTAACAGCAAAATTATTGTCTTAGACAATATTAAAATGAGAAGAGTCCTTCCTTATATCAAGACAATAACAATGAATTTGAAGATGTTTTAATTTTTCTTATTTACTCCATGACAGATATTTTTCTTATATTACAGAATAAACAACAATAAAAAAACTACTTCAAATTAATTATCTTTAAATAAAAAATTATACTTCTCCTTTTAAATACTGAAAATGTACCAAACTGAAAACTGTTTTATAAGATGAAACTTGACAGACTAATAAAATATTAGAAAGACTATGAATAATAGAAATTGGCAGAATGGGAGAGCACTGCACACATTTGAAATTTTCTGTACATAGTCACTTTTCTTCACACAATTTCACACTTGTCTTCACTGTTTTTATTTTTCATACAACCGGGCATAAAATACTATTATGTTTGTGAGATTCACATAGGCATATAGTACACTACATTTCCTTTCCTTCTTAGAAGACCCAATTCCATACTTTTTTCTTAAACATTCATTCACATACAACCAAATTTCTTTCAAGAGACTAGGCTTCTTCTCTCTGTAAAAAAAAAGGAAAGGCTATTGAGTTCCTCAAATGAAATCCATCACTAACCTCAATACTAAATAGTATACTATAGTTATAACCCTGCTGGAAATATACATCTGTTTCTCTTTAACAGTCAATGTAAATATGTTTATATGTATGACACTTAATTTTCCATAAACACTAATGTGCATTAACAGTCATTATTGTAGCCATGGCAGCTTACCTTCATAATCATCGCCACTTCAGCCAGGATATCACTTAGGCAATTTTTTTACGTGCCTGACGTTCTAAAATTCTCTTCCTTATCACATTCATTGAAGAGTTTTTCGTCAAATGACGACGCATCGATGACAACGCCAAGAAAGATATAAAATAACAATACATTTCCAAAACAAATCACTATTGAATTCGCTCGCAGTATAAAAACTTCGAAATACGTACGCCCTAGGACTAAGTCTCTCGACTGCACACAGCTGTTTGCTGCATGTTGCAGAGTCGAGAGAAATTGACACATCTCTCTCACCAAGCATGCCAATATCAAGCCAAGAAAAATACTTAAGGTGTAATGCTTCCATTGCATAGGGGAATGATGTTGAGACTCCTACTGCGCTTCAACTTAAACGGTAACCAAAAGTTCCTAAGCCAATTTAAGTAAATATGGTGGGTGATTTACGTAAGGTTGGTATTGAATTGACAAGTTAGTTTCGCCGAATGTCCTGTAGATGTCTCTGGTGGATTCGGAGTGGCGCTGCTTCGCACTGCTCCGACATGAACACCGCAGCGCTGCGATTTCGCAACACCTACTCTCTCGTCGCTCTCGTCGTTTATCGCTGCTCCAACATAAACGCAGCCTAAGGCAGAGCCTTCCCTACAAAAAGCGCCGCCCAAAAGAATGTAAAAAATATTTACAAATGTATTTATTTATTTATTAATAATGGCTTTCTGAGTTATATTATGTAATAATCGTATCAACATTTTTATATGACAGTGCTACAACGCTCGTTCGCAACGCATTTGAAGCTGTTGACAGGGAAGAGAATAGCGTTAGGCTCCCACTTCATTCTGCCATAAGCCCCTGTGTAAAACGAGGAGGGCGTGACGTCATGCATTCACTGCACAGGCTTACGGGCGGACGAAGGCTGCGGCCTGGCAGCCTTCAAGGGTCGGGACCTGGGCGCGGCCGAAGCCTCGGTGGGGCGTAGGGTCTGAAGAACGGCGTGCTCACCAGATAGCAATACTATGCAGCTCCGTGAGAAGCACTGAGCATTTACTAGTTGTTTAAATACGCGGTAGGAGCGCTACTCCCTTATCGGAATGTGTATAGAAATACATTAACTAAAAACCAAGTCCTCATGAAAAAAGGTAGACAAAACTCTGTCAAAGAACACGTTCCCCTGCTGTCCCCATAAATGAAAATTAGTACTACCCCCGAATTAACTTCATGAACTGGCGGGAAAAACGACACGCCCTGCTTTCTGAAGCGCCGTTAGGTTAGCACCACACAGCAGTTTGTGTGTGGTACGAAAGTTAAGTGATTGTCTGTTGTCTTGTTAGCGGTGAAGGTGAATTGTGCGTAAGTCATAGTGTGACATTGTGTAGCTGCGTTTGCTTCATTTGGGGTGTTGGGTAGTTTTGTGGGTTTTATTGGTGTTGGTGTATTTGTTGTAAAGATGAATTCAGTGAACATTATACGTGGTAACAATTTGGATCTTCATTCGAGGATACAGGTGAAAACCCTTGCAGAACGTTGCTTTTCTACTCTCAAAAAGGTGAAGACTTTCATTCGAAACACAATGAAAGAAGATCGACTGTGCACGTTGGCAATGTGTTCCATTGAAAAGGAATTATTATCATCACCGAACGTCAATGAACTCGTTATAGACTACTTTGCAGAACAGAAAGAGAGGAGAGCTGACTTCATTTACAAACAAACTAAGGTAAGCCAAATATTATAGGTATAACATAGTTGTGCTGCGGTGCACCCCACCCCCAGCAATTAAACAGTTGCAGCCTACCCCATTTAGAAACCCACGAGCCGCGACTGATCCTATCGTAAAGTCTTGCTACTGTGCACATTACGCTTATCCCACGATAGTTGTTGCAGTCTCGCCTACTTCCTTTCTTATAAATTGGAGTAATGAAGGCCTTTTTCCATTCACTTGGTGGGTCACTTAACTGTAGACTCTTATTAAAAATTGTTGCCAGTACTTCCATCACACTATCAGGTGCTGACTTTAAGAGTTCTACACTGATATGACCTGGCCCCGGGGCCTTTCTGTTCTTCATGAGGGCCAAGGCTGCTCTTATTTCATTTGGGACAATAGGCATTGTAGGTGTTTCTATGCTTTGCATCTCTTCTTGAGAGGCTTGCAAAAATTGCGTCCTATTTTCAGTTAAAAGACCTCTGAAATGGTTACTCCATTCCCGCATACTAATTGGAACTATTCCTGACCTGTCTTTGTTTTCCATTCTCATTCCTTTTATTATTCTCCAAGCTCTGTTAGACTTAGTGTTCCCTAGACATCTATCCACTTCCTCACAAGTCTGTTCCCAGTATTCATTCTTAGCTTTACTGATTTCTCTTAGAGTTTCTTTCCTGACTCTTTGATATTCTATTCTATCACTATCCGCTTTTGTATATAGCCACTTCCCGTACACTTGTTTTTTCTTTCCTACGGATGCCTCTGTGGTTTTGTTCCACCACAATGGGCATTTTCTATTTTTCTTCCAATCCTCTTTTTCGCCCAAGGCTTCATAGGCAGACTGGTGGATACACCGTTTCATAGATTCGTACATTGCGTCTGGTGTTCCTTCTTGTACCGATAAAATTTTGTTTGCCAGTCGCAGTTGACATAAAAATTTTGTAGTCTTCCTCCAGACTTTCAAGATTATACCTTGTTGCCGACATCACTTTCTCCCCGCCATAATTTTGGTTATACGGCTCTCGACAAGGTGTTTTTAATGGAAAGTACATCTCAGATAACAATGCATAATGGTCTCTATAACACTCTAGGCCCCTCTTTACTCGTACATCGTTGACTTTTATTTTAGTGCATTGTTTCACAATAATATAGTCGATAATGGACCTCAGCTTCCGAGAATGTTGAATCCATGTGCACCGATGTATGTCTTTATGTTTAAACCATCCGTTTGTTATTTTCAAGGCGGTTTGCTGACACAGCTCAATTAGGCGCTCTCCGTTATCATTTAATCTGTTTTCGCCGTATGGACCCACTACCCGGTCACACACATGACAGCTACCATTGAAGTCTCCCAGTAAAATTATTTCCTTACGTTTACTGATTGTTCCCAGCAACGTTGTCAACTCATTGAAAAAAATCATCTTTAACACTTGCAATGACATCGTCATTAGGGCGTAAACAGCAATTATTACAACTGCGTAACTATAGAGTTCCATTTCAACTTGTAGAATTCGATCATTTATCTGTTCCCAAGATTTGATGTTTCTGTACTTTTGCCTTATTGCCAATGATACACCACTACGGTCTCTCTCATCCTTTGATACCCCTGACTAAATATGTATACATCCCCCTTCTGTTCTGAACCTTTACCTTTTATCTTTGTTTCTGAAAATGCTACAATATCCATACGACCCTTATCAATTTCTCTGAATACTTCTGTCTCTTTGGTTGATAGCCCTCGAATATTCCAAGTTCCAATTCTCATAGTCCTTTTCCTTGCCCAAAGTCGTCGTATATTATGTTCCGCGGCTTTGCTGAGAAATTTTGCAAGTGTAGTTTTTTCCGAGTGATGAGGTGCAGGCCCCCGTACAGGAGGAGCAAGGCATTTTGTTTCTGGCTTCCCATGCCATAGGGAGGTTGCCTTTTCCAGGCTTCGACGCCTCCCTCCCCGTACGAAAGGATAAATAAGTTAAGAAGAAAGAAAGATGAAGAAAAGTGAAGGTGAAAAAATGAATGACTTCCTAGCCTTCGCAACGTAATAGCGTCGGGGTCGAAAAACACGAGAGGCCTAGAGCAGCCAATAGTACAGATAACAGAGAGAGCGATGACGTACAAGTAAGTGGAAGAAATACCACGTCCGAGAAGGGGACCGCTAGTTGCGGAGGAAGGAGCATAGGAATAGGTGTGTCAGGACACAAGGAACAGGATTGGTGTGACGGGTCGATGTAGCACACCACTTTGTCTGGCTCCTCTACTGAGACCTGTACAGCATGGGTGACCCTACCAGTAGCACGCTATTCATTAGCCGTGCTACCGCTGCATGAGCCCTCAGCTACATTGGAGCACTCAAACCTCCCCGCCCGCACGCACAGTGCTGCTTTAAGGCGGCGTCCCCTAAGAGAGGTGTATTGCAAAAATTGTTTTATTTACAATTTCAGAAGTTTGAAATTGGTTTTGTAATAACGAAATAATAGTTAACAAAGGAAAAACTGTCTCAATGCAATTTTGCATTTCAAATCGGCAATCGTATGCTCCATTGAAAATGAACAATATGCAATTAGCTGATGTTAAGTTAACAGAATTTCTAGGTCTCTCAATTCAATCAAACCTCAAATGGAATGTACATATAACAGAATTAAACACTAAATTAATATCATTATGTTATGCCTTCGGAATTATTTTCCAATTCTGTCAGTCTTCATGCAGCTCGTTGCGTGTATTTTGCAAATGTACATTCCCGCCTGAGATATGGCAGAATATTCTGGGGGAAGCTCATCCTTTAGTGCCCAGAGATTTAGATTGCAAAAGAAAATTATCTGAATAATGAAAAAATCCCATCCAAGTGATTCCTGCAAGCCTCTTTTCATTTAGCTTGGAATCTTACCATTTCCTTGCCTATTTACGAGTCTGTAGTATTTGTGAAAACTGACTTATTTTCGTGTATTAACGGTAAGAACTTATTTTCGTGTAATACTGATATTTATAGTTACAACATTCGACGTAGAAATCATGTTCATCAAGTGTCAGTAACAACAGCTCACTACAAGAAATCCACAAGTACAAAACATGTACGTTACTTTACTACGATTTGCCAGATCAAATAAAACAATTGAAATTGGTACACAAATTTAAGTTAAAATTAAAATATTTTCTGCTGCAAACTCTTTCTATACAATTAGAAACTATACTGATCGTCAAAAAGAAAAACAAATGTGTACTTAAACAAAACCAAGATATAGTATAATGAACTAGCTTACATTTGCATTGTATAATAAAAAAAAAAAGACTCAATATACCTGTTACAAGTATTGTACTTCAGCTTCCGGGTCAATGAACCCCATCTCCATCGGGTTTTTGTCCAGTTTCCCTGATCCATTGAGCAAATGCTGAGATGGCCCCTTGATTTGCTTGTAGACGTAAGTGTAGTTTCAATATGCGCACGTTTTGTTGAACTTTCCTATTGCTTGTAGTGGTAGTAGAGATGCTTGTAGTGGTAGTAGGTGAGTTTCTATTTTGCTAACAATACAGAAAAATAAAATCTGTTCGTTCCTTTACCGTTAAAAATGAATTTTCTATAATTCGGCAACGGAAATGATTTAAAAGTAAACATATATTAAAATTTTATTAAAATAGAATGTTCACCTCGAAAATATCTGTGAAAATGAGAGAAGGCTATTTGTCTGTAAATATTATGTATTAGCATAACATAAAATGTTATAATCTTACGTAGGTTTGTACTCAGTTCACGTATTATGATGTACGTACATGTACGATGTACTTATGACGTACGATGGTGTATATATGACGTACGTATGATGTACACCAGAAATCTCTAAGAAAATTTGAGGCTGTGAAGTCAAGATAACATCCATCGATTGTTTGTGACCGGAATTCAAAATAGAAAGGAACATTGTACATTCGCCAACAGACAGTATAGTAGACGTTTTTACGTTAGTTAAAACGAAACGTGGATGCTGATAGGCGAATTTCAGGATTTATGTGTGATCGCAGTTAAAATCTATGTATAATAATAATAATAATAATTATTATTATTGAGTCACAAATACAATTTCAATCGTGTATGACGAGTCAGATATGTATATGTATATAAAACAAAGACGGGTTAGTTACAGCATTTGTAACCTCAGAACTATATTTATCATGTAGTTTTTTAAACAATTTGACATATAAAATAGTTTCTATTCATATAAATGACTAAACGTTTGCCTGCAAATTATCTGTTACAATCTCCTATATTATTTCAGTAATATAGCAGTTCTCACACGCTACCAATCTTAATAAATGACGTCTCTAAAGAAAAAGAACCAAGCGGGGACGTAACAAATTGCATTTTGACTTGAAAAACCTGAAAGATTTGTTTAAAAAAAAAGTC
This sequence comes from Teleogryllus occipitalis, assembly GCA_011170035.1. NCBI lineage: Eukaryota > Metazoa > Arthropoda > Insecta > Orthoptera > Gryllidae > Teleogryllus > Teleogryllus occipitalis. Next base: position 206,371 of record BLKR01002235.1, read on the forward strand.
TCTAAATAAACCCAACGCAACCCGCAACGCTCGATTGAACTGCCAAAGGCCTCAACATTTTTTTCTTTGAGGCGTTTGACCAGAAGGAAGCGTTTCTCAAACCGTAATCTACAGGATGAGCAATCAACTAATTTTTTGGACATCCTTTAAATTTTTGCCGGTTTAGTTTATTGATACAACTAATGCCACCTATTTTTAGCCCTTGGTGCTGGTGGCCATTGCTGTCATGTCACACTTAACTTCCTCTATCTAATATTTACGCTTTCTATGCATATTACAACGTGCAGGTATAAATGACGGGATTTATTTGCATCATCATTGATATTCTACATCAAAAAGAAGAAAGAAACAATATTGATATTCTAGATCAAAAAGAAAGAACAATATTGGTAATGGACGATTGTGTACAGTTAGGAGAGAAGACTGTGTCTTGTTAGGTTTGATTTATGTGTTACCGGTGTAAGTATTTTCGTTATCAGCAGTGATACCGTCAAATTTTCAAGTCCGCAAGCTTACTTATAAAAAGGCTGGGAAATAATACTTTCCTTAGTAATTAGATATTTTCAAGAAATTATATTAATCGCCTCTCTTGGACAAGTTGAGGTATTTGCAAAAACCGAGGACAATTCTGGTAGTACATTTAGGGCTGCAATTGCTATTTCAAAAAGGTTCCTAAAAGGTCTAGATCATGTGTGCAAGCAAGTTAAATATATTAAACAGATTGAATTATTAATCACTGAACAAAAAAGTTGCACAAAGAATGCTGATTTGTCTGTTTACTGCCGTATTGTTTTCTCTTACACGTCATGCACACAAATGTTAAAGAAATCAGGATATGTTCTCTCTCCACAACTGGGAATAGTAACAGCAAGCAGATGAGAATTTTTTCAAGAGTGCTATGGAGAAATTAAAAAAAAAAAAAGAACGTTGCAGTAATCAGAGTGCATAGTTTCATGTTGGATGGAATTTGCACAGCGAAAGTGGAAATATAGTTGGCATAGCATACGATAGTCCTGATGCTGCTCCATCAATTTATGTTCTATTGTTTATATTATATGAATTCCCCTACAATACAATTTCAGTGGTACAGATGAGTTTTTGCAGCTCTTCAACGCAACCAATTTTTATAAATGTCTCTAAACAAAGAGAACGTCACGGAGGCGTGACCATTTGATATTTGATTATAAAATATGAAAGATTTTTTGAAAAAATCTTCAACGTCAAATGTAATTCGCAACACTACGAGAGCATTGTTAAAATCTATTTAGGTAAATATTTCCTAAACTAAGTGTTCTTGGGTCTAAGCCTAAAAAATGTTCCTAGCTCTGTAATATATATGACGAGAGCTTCTTGGACTTTCTATCACATTTTGCTGGTCTGGCGCTTGTCGATACTAGCCCACGTGGTCAGAGACGTGCAGAATCTGCTACTGTATGAGAAATTGAAGTAAATTACTTGATATCCAAAGCGATTAAATTGTAAGAGCGTACCTCTCAGTTTGGTAATGAAGTGTGACGTACTAGAGTGAAAAACACAGACGACTGTTCTGATTGAATAAATACAATATATTTACAGATTTTTACAATTAATGTACAATGATATGATACAAAAATCTAGCCCCTTGGCAACCTTTCAATTCTCTTAGCCGCGAAACCCCGCGACCGTCCCCTAGGCCTCGCCCAGAACCACTGCTTCGGGAGCAGCAAAAAGCAACGCGAAGTGCGAAGCTGTCGGACATAGAGTCCCGTAACTACACCAGTTACATGGCTTGTTGCCAAACCGATCTTCGACCTGAAGATCACGTGCAAGGATTGCACTGGAGATACCTCACGTCTTTCGACACCCAGCGTATCCCCCGAGGCTCGTGTCGGCGCGGCCTTAAATATCCGACGGCTCGCCCCCACCCTACAAGCAGCGGGCGACACACGGCTCGCTGGCCAGCCTTTCCAGAGCTACAACCGACACCTCCTAGACTCGCATCCGCGCGCGTCCCTTTGAAGGAAATCCCAGCCGGGATTCCTGAGGGCTTTTCACCCGGCGCAGCGTGGCGCCGCCACCCTCCACCCACATCCGGCTTTATGCGGGTTTCCCCGAAGCGGCCCGACGCACCGGCGCCGGACCAGGCGACGCTACAGACCCTCCCATGCCGGGGGGTGAGAATTTTTTTTCGCAGCAAAATATGCCCAGGAAAAAAATTCTGCTAAGTTACCTGGTCGTGAGACCTCTACATCCTAATTTTTATATGAACATGAACATAATTATACCAAAATATCAAACCCTATTTAATCGAAATGTGTGAAATAAATCTCTGGGCTGTCCCCCTCCCTTTTCACCTAAGCTATGTTGCCAGTACATTTAAACCTTACTCCTATATACATAAATATACATAAGTATTCTTGACGCATCTTGAATTACATATTATCCTGAAATACAAACATTTACTTTACATTGAAATTTTACATAATAATTCTTGACGCATCTTGAATTACATAAGATCCTGAAATACAAACATTTACTTTACATTGAAATATTACATAATTGTGGAATTCGTTACATACATCATGTGCCGTTCTTAACTGAATTTATTGACACATGTATGTATCTACATATAAAAATATCAAAAAAACAACAAAACAATTTTACCCTTGAATTTACAAAATTATTTACATAGAATTTCACCGACATTTATACATGTCATGAACGTGCGTGTTCCCTATTCTCGCCGGTGGATCAATTCACATCATCAAACATGCGACTAAGTGCATCTGCATAAACATTCTGAGCTGACCTGTACTTACAAATGACCGTATTCAGAGCGTCGCGAAACTCCGGTTCGACCTCAGTCCCGCTCAGCATTTCTTCCGCGTCAAAGTCGCAACAATCCAATCTAAGCGCATAGCGATCTAGCGCGTCTTCGTCACCTGCGTCTGTCACAGTCGTAGAACTAAGCACATTTAAGTACTCTGTCCGCTGGTGGTATCTTTTAAGCATATTAATGTGATAGACGCGGGGTTCCTTCCGCCCCGGCATCTGGACCACATAGTTATGCTCCGAACTTTTCTCGCGAATCTCGCCCGGCCCTATCCACTGAACCGCGAGCTTCCGCGTCCTGTTAGGTGCGAGAACCAACACCTTCGCGCCTATCTCGAAAGTACGTGAGACCGCCTTCCGGTCATACCACACTTTACGTTTCTGCTGTTCTTCAGCCATTCTATTGTGAGCTAGATCACGGGAGCGTTTCAAACGATTGATTAATTTGAATACATGCTCAACTACAGAATTTTCTTCACTTTCCGCAGTTCCCGCAAGCCTTTCATAAAGAAGTGTCATGGGGGTACGGAGATTCTTCCCGTACACCAATTCGGCAGGAGAGAAACCTAATGATTCGTGCACACTCGTGCGCAACGCGAACATAATAGCGGGAAGCTGGCATTCCCAATCCGTCCCCGCCTCCAAACACAGAACCTTCATAAGCCGGTTCATAGTTCGATGCATTCTTTCGACTGCGTTTGATTGAGGATGATACGGCGAACTTCTCACCAGTTTAATGCCAAACCGCTCGGCGAATTCCGCTGTCAAAGCACTCGTGAAGCAAGTGCCCTGGTCAGTTTGCAATTCGCGTGGAAATCCTATTCTACTGAATAATTCTAGTAATGCCTCAATTACAGTGACCGAAGTTAGGTCCCGTATCGGAATAGCCTCGGGATACTTCGTGGCTAAACACATCGCCGTTAAGATAAACTTGTTTCCGGTGACCGATTCTGGAAATGGGCCACACGCGTCGACATTCACTTTCTCGAATGCCTCGCCCGTTATAGGAACAATTTTCAAAGGCGCGCGAAGTTTTTCGCCGCCGTTTCCTACTCGTTGGCAACTGTCGCAACTACGCACATAGTTTTCAACATCCTTATAGCAATTCGGCCAGAAGAAATATTTGGCCATGGCATCTTTGCTTTTTGTGACCCCCAAATGGCCGTGAGCAACTTCATGACAGAGTTTTAAGATCGTGCCACGATACACCCGCGGTATTACTAACATAGTGAACTGCTCTCCGCGCTTACTATGCCGGACACGAAACAATAGGCCGTTTTTCATAACATAATCGCGCCGATCCGTCTCGGGTCCTTTCGCACGCTCAATCAACGGCGCGAGCTCCTTGTCTTGTCTCTGAGCTGTAGCAAATTCGGTGGGGTCCAAACGAGCCAAAGCAATGCTACCGAAATCTAATTCAGATTCCTGATAGTGTGATTCTGAGTTGCCCGGGGCGTCGACCTCGCCCTGACCAACTCTATTGTCATCCTCGGTTTCCTCCGAAGCGGTTACCTGGAACGCGTCCTGATCTCAGCCGTTTCCTGTACTCTCGGCAGGCTCTACCGCCTCTATTGTCTGGGGCCCTTCCGCCCTTACGCGCTCAGCCACTGCTTGCGCCCTAGTCCGCACAGCGCAGATAGGCTGTGGTTCTAAGAAACCTTGCTTTATTTCTTTCAAAATCGTAGCAGAACGATTACTAAAAATGTAATAAGGCAAGTCGCAGTTCTTCGCGACTGCGGCCTCTGTAACAAGAGTACCGAATGGCCCTACAATCTCTACCTTGGCTACCGGTAGGTTTTTCGGCGCTTCGTCCAGGGGCTGCTGAACCCATACGGACTCGCCGGTGTATTGTGTCGGCGTGACGTGCTTTGCGTTGATGACGTCAATCGTCGCACCCGTATCACGGAGACAGGTGACTGTTTCGCCGCAAATTTTGGCAAGAAATGTGTGTGGAGACAATAACTCTGGCGCACTAGCGTCGGCCACGTGACACATCTTCTCGCTAGGTTTATTGTTATTTTGAGGACAATATCTTTTTATGTGACCTGGTTTTTACATAAGTAACACGTCCGTTCTTGCGGCTTCTCGAACTCCGCGTTACTAGCTACCTTCGGCACTGCCGTTTTGGAAGTGGTCGGCGCGCTTTCCGTCGCCTTCGGCCATTTCCGTTCGCCTGCCTGCTCTTTATTGCCGAACCGCGAGAAATCCTTCTTATATCCGCCAGCCCGGTTGTTTTCGTAGGTGTCCAGCCTTCGTGCCAAATCTTGGGACGCAGAAACCTCACCCCACACATCAATGAAATGGTCACGCATAACCGCCGGCACCTTTCGCTTCATCTGGTCTGTTACAATGAGATCTAGCAATTGCTCAAATGTTTCGATCTTTAAACCTGAGACCCATTTTTTACAATAACTAGCTAATTCACGTGCATAGACGTTCCAAGTGGTCTTTGCACCTTTTACGTGACTACAAAACATCTGCCGGCACTTTTCTGCCGTGAACTTGTACATATCTAATAATTGTTCTTTAATTAGGTCATAATCTTGTTCCGGTGAATCGGATCCTACTACGAGCCAGTTGTTCACTTCATTAGGAAGTAAACCCATTAAATGGCTTACCCATTCGACCGGCGCAATGCCAAGCTGGCGAGCATGCGCCTCGAAAACACTTAAAAACAACGTAATATCGTCGCCTTCGCCTTTGAATTTGTCCATGACTTGGCTGATACGAATATTAGTTCGATTTCCCGTGTCGCTACTACCGATGGAAACACGCGTGGGAGCCTGATTCGTTAGTTTTAACTTTTCAAGTTCAAATTGCCGTTCTTCGCGTATTCTTTCCTGCTCTCTCTCTTCGCGTATTCTTTCCTGCTCTAACACTCTCTCTTCGCGTAATCTTTCCTGCTCTAACACTCTCTCTTCGCGTAATCTTTCCTGCTCTCGTATTTCTGCAACCTGTTCTTTTTCTTGGTCAGCGAGTTGTTTCACGAATGATTCCTCGTACTGCTCGCTTTCCGTAATGATTGATTTAAGTTTAACAACGGTTTCGTTCCCTTCTAAAGTTTCCCCCATCTCCATCGCGACCCTAACAAGCACCTCTTTCCTATAACCCGCTAAGAAAGCCATATTGCCTGAATTGATCTCCGGCCAGAACAAAAAACACACTTACGTTCAGTTG
>BLKR01002236.1:0-212346 GCA_011170035.1 Teleogryllus occipitalis
GTCCCGGCTGGGGCAGTATATTTTTTTCAACAGTCAAAATCATTTGGAATATTTGTTATACTAGTAGTCACCCAGTGATCAAAATTCGACCGTAATTATTTTTTTTTTTTAATTTTAACATTATTGAGTTTGTCCAACAGCATACCTGTATAATTATTCCATAAATTATTTTTGTTTATTTTTCGTTTGTTCTATTTCGTCATCTGCAAGCGTGTACAAATACGTCATTGACATTATTGTTTGCTTTAATTCACCGCAATATCTATGAATTTTGAAAAACACTGAAAATAGACTGATCAGTGTATTAGTGTAAATTGTATTAATGAATTATGGAATGAATTATTAAAATTAAAAATTAAGCTGACCGTGAAAATTATATTATTTGTTTACTCAATACTTTTACTTAAAACAGATTTAAAATATATTTTCAAAATCTTTTTCTGGCTTCAACGTTGGAATTTTTTGTTTGTTGAAATAGTATATGTATAGTATTTTGATTGAAACTGAAATGGAAAGTTAAACATTGTAATATTTGTTTTTATAATTATCAATCTATGTTACCTCACTGTAGTAGCCATTGTGCCACTTCTTGTCATAATGCAATTTTTATTCTTATTTTATAGCTTTGTTATTTAATTTAACCACTTTTATATTACCATTGTTTTCTAATTAATGTATGTATTTTTGTCAATGTCCTTGTCCTTCAGCCGCCATCCTAATTGAGGTTTCTTGGGTTTCCTCAATCGCTTAAAGCGTATGCCGGGATGGTCCCTAGTTTGCTCTCCCAGAAGTACATGTAAAGTTCCTGCCCCCCTCGATCTTCTTCAGAGTATAAGAAACAACGTAAATATTTCATGTGGTTAGGCTGAAGAGCAGCCTAATAGCTTGAGCCTCGCCACTAATAAAGACACTTTTATTATTATTATTATTATTATTATTATTATTATTATTATTATTATTATCATCATCATCACTATCACAATTTAACTTGTTCCCACTCGTGCATCTCGGTTACCATGAACAAGAGATACACGTTCCAACTGTCATATTTAGCACTGGATCAACCATCAATGTTCAGAAACTTCCTCACGATGTTACATGTGTCCAGTATGACAATCTTTTGCATCTGGATGTATAACCCCTTCTTCAGTTGCAGTTCAGCTAGGGATTCATGTAGGAACTTAGGAATTTCACCAGTGGCGCCTAGAATTATTGGTACAATCGTCACCATTTCCACGTCGCTCCACTTTTCCTTTATCTTATTTGCCAGAGGTTGATATTTTAGAATTTTTTCACTTTTCTTTGGGATGTTGTGACCTAGCGGGACCGCGACATCAATCAGATATACATTATCATTATTATTATTATTATTATTATTATTATTATTATTATTATTATTATTATTATTATTATTATTATACTTATTATTATACTTATTATTATTATTATTATTATTATTATTATTATTATTATTATTATTATGCAGCAAAGAAATCTAGAAAAGGTTCAGCGTAGAGCTTCAAAATTTGCTTTCAGGGGTACCAGGAATAAAGTATGGGAGTCACTCGAAACAAGGAGAATGAAATCGCGTCTCTATGCTATGTATAAAGCGTACACAGGCTTTCGACCGTGGAAAGAAATTCAAAGTCGATTAGGGAAACCTACATATTTCGGCAGAGCAGATCACATGCACAAAATTCAGACAAGAATTCAGAAAACGGACGTTGGGAAATATTCATTCGCGAATCGAACTATTAGAGACTGGAACGGCTTGCCTGTGACAATCTTTGATCCCTTTCCTCATGATGTCAGCAAATTTAAAAATAAATTAAATTCCTAGATGTTTATATGTGTCTTATTATCTCCTATGTAAAGTATGTTATATTATAACTATTATTATTATAACATTATTATTACTATTACTATTACTATTATTGTTATTATTATTATTATTATTATTCATGTCATATAGTGTTTTGATTTTCACATTTTTAATTTTTTTTCTTGGAGGTGGGGGGACATACGTTTTACTATTGCTCCGAGCCCAAAATTGTCTCGCTCCAGCACTGAGGCGGGGGATGCGGCGAGCCGCCGCCAGCCACTTAGCGTGGGCGAAGCGGCCGGGGCGGGTGGGGCTGGGCGGGGCGGGGCGGGGCTGGGCGGGGCGGGGAGGGGCGGGGAGGGGCGGGGAGGGGCGGGGCGGGGCGGGGCGGGGCGGGGCGGGGCGGGGCGGGGCGGGGTCGGTGTCGGGTGACAGAGACGCCGCTGATCGATCTGCAGGCGACTGCCCGCCGCCGCCGCCGCGAAGACATAAGCCCGCCATTGACGGCCGCGCCATTTGTCACGTGGCCGACGCCCACCCCCGACAGCCCCCGGGCCGACAAAGGCCCCGCGGCAACGCCCCCGCCCGCCCCGGCATGCACCGCGCCACAGGACTCTATTACGAGGCGACTGAGCGGGCGCGCTGCCACTTCCAGGAACATCTCTTCACGAAAGACGAAGCCAATCGATGGCAAGGGATACTTACAACGCGATTAGGGATGGCAAAAACATCAATGCTTCTAAAACCTCTATACTTTCCACTAGAACCATCGATATATAAACATCTATATTTTGCTTTCGAGTTTTTCTTCACATCGATATTTTGTTGCAAAAACATCGATGTTTTTAATTTTTTTTTAATAAAGGGGTTTAGGTATGTTGTAGAGTGGCAGCAATCCACAGAAATATTGTTGTTTTGCGTCATTCTCTGCACATTTCGCTTGTGCAATCTGAGGGAATTTTACGTGGTTTTGCTTCGATGGTGTACGAATGGAAGTGATTAAAGTGTAAAGTAGTGAATCACGTTGTTCTTTATTGTAAATTTTATTCTTTACATTCCATAATAATTGTTATTAACATACTACTCACAAGCTGGTAACCAAACAATAAAATATATCCCTGTTACGTACTGTAATTAAAAATGGATAGGAAATAGCATGTTTATTAGTCTATATTTAAAACATCGAAGTTTCATCGTCAATGTTTTCATCGACATCGAAAACTCTTTCGAGATGAATCGAAACATCGATGTATCGATGTTTTGGTAAAATTTGCCATCACTAATTACGAGGCTACTGTGCGGGCGCCTTGCCACTTCCAGGAATATCTCAAAGGCATTCGTCACAAAAGACGAAGCCAATCGATTGCAAGGGATTGTTACAACGCGATACTATTGTTGTTATTTTTCATTGATACATGTAATCGTTACGACATACAACTCTTCTCTAAGACAGAATGCTTAAGTTCGAATATGTTTCCTCTGAGAAATAACACCGCATTGCATCTATTCATTGATTGCTGTTTCCGGTCAACTGTTATGGTCATAAGTTCCGTTAGCGTAGTGCAGTGAGCGCCAAATCGTCGAACTCGAGCTAGAAGCTCCCGGGGCAATTTTCGGCAGTTATGCTTAAGGTTGGCTAACCTGAACTTGTTCTACAGAGCTCAGACGAATGACTCTTATTCTTCTTGTATTCTTTCATTAAATTTCTTCCATATTTAATAGACATGTACGTTTATAGACAATAAAAAATATTGTTTTGAAAAAAAATTTCTGTCTGGGTTTCGTGGTAGCTCACAGTAGGATTGAAAACGGTGTGGTTATTCACTAATTTATACGTTTGGCGACCACTGGTGTAGTGTATGGTTTATTCCGGAAGATGGCAGTGTTCCTCCCCCTCCCACCCGGAACCTTAGGTCCGACACACACCTACACGTCGGGTTTAGGGGATTCCTCCTTCAAGTGTCCCCCCCCAGAGCGACATCTCCCCTGCCAGGACAAATTATAAGCTCACGACTGGTTCCCGACATGTGTTGAATTGTAGTGAGTGTATGTGTATGGAGGAGGGGTAGGAATTCATAAGCGAGGTGAAAAAAAGATCGTGGGCGGTGGCCATTTTATTAGGGTCCTGCTTCGGCATTCGTCTAGTGTTGACGGGAGAAACCATGGTGAAGTATCTAACAGAGCAGCCGACCGCTAGAATTCTCCTCCAGACAGCGACTGAATTCGACCCAGCCATCTAGCTAGTGTCGAGAATCCTACCTCCATCGAGGCTCGAATCCGAGGACTTTCCGGTCAGAGTCACTGCAGTGACATCAGTTCATGCCTTGAGCCATCTCAGTGGGTGTATTGCCTTTGTTAATTATCGTAAAATTTCTTTTTTGCAAACCTTCATTTGCTGCAACGGCAGAGGCCCATGTAAAATCAAATTACATTTTTTATTTTCTTTCAAAGGGTTTTTGTTTCTATAGAATTTATAAAGAAGACTGGTTGACAAGGGAGACTGTTGAAACCCGTGGTTCTGTTAAATCCAATTATTTCTCTCAACTGTCTTTTTCCACCTTATTATGTCAAAACATCAAAGAGAAATTCCCGTTTCCATTTTTTACTGTTCGTTTAAATTGTCGCCGGATTTCTGCATGTATGGTTCTTCTCCTACCAAACCTCCTTAGAAAGAATATTTTCCCATCGGATAAATGAGATTTGCTGTATGTGTTTGTATTGAATATGATCATAACCATAATTACGATGCAATAATCTTAAATTTAGAATCATTGTTGCTTCTCAATTTTACTGTTGTCATTTATTTCATGTAAATTAAGCATTATAATAATTTACTATACTATAAATATATAATATATTAATAATATATTATAATATAACAATAAATATATATTATAAATATATACATAATTTACCATAAATATATTATAATATATTTACGACACATTTGATAAATGAAGAATCACAGTATTCTTTTACAGAAGAAAGTGAAATGAGACTGAAAATGTTATTATATTTACATAAAAGTATGTTCATTTTTTTTTATCAATAGTGGTATACGAACGGACTCCATTTAAATGTAGCACCTGTGATGCGGCCCGTGACCTGTCATAACAATGCTACACCTCCCCCAAGGGTGACAAGGGCTGCCCCAAGGACAGTGATAGACGCGATGTTGACCTTGAGAGGCCCTCCGCTCTATACACCAGTAAGGGAGAGCGCGCTCGTGGCTTTGTGTGTCCTCCTGGCTTGATAGCTCAGCCGCTGTGAATAGACAACGCGCCCTGGTGCTGTTGATCAAAAAGCGGAAGAATTTGCGAACGGCGCAAACCATTGCCAGAGCACGCGGCAATCTTGTCATTTGGAAACCAACTCCTATCGCTTAATTTGATTGATGTTTTCAGGCACGTAAACTGCTATGGTCATTGGTCGCGGAAGTGAAGTGCATTTTTTATCGCGAGAGGTCATCATCCCTCGCTGAATGGTGATATCCCGACCCGACCTACAAGTCGGCTTACGGGTTTTTCTCCATCGGTTATCTCCAATCAGCAGGGCACCGTCGCAGCCAGGACAAGCTCTAAGCTCCCGATTGATTAGTAAGGGGGAGAATATTTAAAGTAATAAAGCTAATCTTACAGCTAACTTGCTAGCATGTATTAAATTAATCAATTTCTCAAACAGCGCTTTGGAAGTTTTCCTAGATTTTAAAAGCCATTCACAATGAAAATGATAGCGTAGACAAGAGAGAAAAAATATCATATACGTGGACGCATCGTTCACAGCTCCACTTGTATGTAAACGTGGATACAGCCACTCATCAATATAGAAACATCGATACTCAGCACCGCTACGAGTATATGAAGGACTGCGAATACCCAGCTATGAATACTCGGAACCGGACTTCTAATTGCAATCCAACGAAATAAATTATGTAGTGGTGCAATAATAGTCCGTACTTTCTTGCATTATTAACGGTTTGTAACATTGTAATACCGCAATTTCTGTCCAAATGATCACAAATCAGCAACCACTGGTAAAACTCATTCTCGATGCACATGGAGAGCAAAAAATAATTCTTTTAATATTCCATAATTGATAATACACCTATTACATCAACACAAATTCGACAATCTAAAACTGCCTTTAATATAGCCATAAAATCGCCCAACATGAGAAAGAATTCCATAATTTGAAACTGACGAGTCGCGGCCATTGTATTGCAATCTGATATCTCGCTACTCTCTTCAGCAAAAGAAGTGCAAACATTACGCCAAAATATTTACACTTTCAGAAAAATTTATCCGACTTTATTTCAAGATCTAATTTTGAAGAACTGATTTGAATGAAGAAAAACTCTAACAATATTGCACGTTTGCAACTTTTAACTTCTTCAGTTTTCGACATTATACAGTTTCCCGGATTCTTCCCCATCTCCATGTTTACAAGTGCATCATACTCTATTAAAAAAATCTAGAAAAGACTTGGACCCATTGTTACATTTGTTTCTAAAATTGCCTATAATTCACACAAAATTATGCAAAAACTATTCAGATTTTTGAAAAATTGTACATTGTTCACCTTATTTGAAGATCTAAGTTTGAAGGTAATATTTAAATAATGATCAAATCTCTATTTTCAATTGTAGTTGTAGGAAGATGTCAAAAAACTTTGAACTTTTGTAATTTTCGAAAATTCAGCGGAAATTCAAGGAAAATGAGACATATATCATTTTCTATCCGACAAAAAGTTAAACAAAAATTTGTAAATATTGAAAAAAATTGAAAATGTTAATGCTTCATGCAAAGTACCTCTCATATTTAAAATATCAATTAAAATTCAAACGACATCACTCAGACTGATTTAGCAATACCAATTTTGGTGAAAATTCTGCCATAAGGCAGCATCCTAGGTGTTTTGCCATTAACCGAATTTTTTGGTATCAAGGACCCACAAAGCGTGGATTCTGACTGTACAACGTGATACAAGAAGTGATTTAGTTTGTACAGAAATGAGAATTTTCCACATTTTCGGTTTAAGGAGCCAAAAACAGTTTTTGTGTCGAAAAATCGCCAAATTTGCCGTAGCATTACAAATGTATCTCTTTACTACATAAGTAATACACGAGAAAGTAAAATAGTCGCAATTTCGCTAGGTTGATAAATATTCGAAATGCCATAAACGATCGAAATGAAATTATGGAGCTTTTCATGAGCAGATATTATGAAGATTTTATGAATTTAGTTTGTGGCTAACAAAAACGCGAGAGTCTCATTGTACTTTTCTGTTCACGAATATTACAGGCTACTTTTCTATTCACGGATCACGTTGGGGTGAACACAATGCTTGCAGGTAATGATCTTTCACAGTTACGTCTAGAGGTGAGCATCTCCCATCACACGCGCCTCTTACTGCATATCAGAATCGAAGTCCTGTTCAGGAATATCAACAAGGACAAGTTTAGGAGGCTTTAGAGAGAAAGACCTATTTCTGTACGCAGCCACATCTGTTGTTGTGCGAAGTCGCGACAAGCTCCATTTCCAAATTATTCGTTTCTTAACTGAGCAACCGAGCCGCCGCGTCTCCTACTGCATACCATCCAAGATTGAAGGTGCTCTAGGAACATTCATTAGAGCGAGAGAAGACAAACTATTGGTCTATACCTGATCGGAAGGGAGACAATTTTACCGCGTTTGAATATCAAGCCAATATTCGACACTAACTACCGCCTACGAAAATGCTTTAGCGTAAAACATACATTGAATATGCCCAAGGAAGAACTTCGCCTCTAAATAAATGCGTTTCTTTTATTTAATAAGGATAGGCTGATACTTGTAACACATCCTGAAATTGTAGGTGACAATAAATATTGATCTTGTATTTTGCGTTGACAAGTAACCCGGTTTCATTAGCACACCGCTCCGCTGTTGCAACTATCAGAAACAGAAACAGGAAGAAATGAAGAGCTTCATAGAAATGTCCGTAAAGGAATAAGGTAAAAGTTCTCGGCGATTCAATGCTGTCTCAGCAAAAGCACGTGCAAGAAGAAAGGAGTTGTTTTGTTTTCCCCGGCGTTCATATAAAACTACTGTCACCTGAGGAAAAGTCAAAACGTCGACGGCGTAGAAGTTGTTCCCCGGCACTGATAAGCCACTAATTGACACCATGAACGCAATGCATTAACACGCCCGTTATTGTATCCGGTGTTCTTCAGCGCAGGAATGTTCGTAGCAACAGAACGTAAGACAAAAAAATGCCTTATTTTGGAAATAATAAAAATGTTATTGTTTGTTGTAACTAACCATTGGCAGCGTCACGAAGGCATTGCGCGGATGATTGTCATTTGAACTTTTGAGGAGGACGAAAGTTGAGCCGCCTGCATGTCATGGTTGTTCATTCATCTTTGCACAGCACATGTTAGAAAGGTGTTGGGTCATCGCAGGCAGAGGTGGTCTGCGGGGCGAGTGCGACGTTAGAGGTTGACTTCGGGGTGACTGCGACTATGAAGTGGGCACCCAGATGATACCGGCGATGGAGATTGATGGATGAATGAATGAATGAATGAATGAATGAATGAATGCCTTATTTTACGTGTTGAGACTCAGGCCATGACGCCTGCTCTGCCGACTGACCACGCAAATTTCGTTACGCTCCTTTCACCTATTAGGGGAGAAAGAAGGTATTGCTTGGGCGACGAAACAGGCAATTTGAATTTAGCTCAGAGGCTTCATTTAGGCTTGATACAGTAAATATTTTACTTTTAAATACAGTAAATCTACTAACATGGTACAGCCAGCTTTACTTCCCCTCCGAAGGAAGGCGTACGAAGAATTTTTTCGCCCTTAAAAATCCACGGCTTCGTTCAGGGTTAAACCCGCGAACTTGGGTATAACAGCCTGATACGCTAATGACAATGTTTTGCGAATTTTGTGTAAAACAGGCATTATTTTACATTTTTTAAACCAAACTTTTGCTTAAATTTGGCACAATACCGTACTTTTGATTAAATTTGGACCTTAGGTAGCGTAAAGATGCTTCAGAGAATGGTGCAGATCTCATGATTAGAGACCGGATTTTTATGTAATTACATTTTTTTTGTCTTTCTACTTACCGATCTCAAAACTGTAATCTTGGCGAATCGTCGCCATACTAACACTATATCATTTCTTTCATTACATATTAAGTTCTATGTTACAAGTGCTTCCGTTCTGGCTTCATTCATCCACTTTTAAGTACTTTTCATATAGTTTTAGATTCCCTTTGTTCGGGTAATGACTTGTCCCGTCCCAATATTTTTGTATCTATTTTCATGTTAACATGCCCACATTTCAGCACCTACATTGTGATATTCTGCATGCCGTGCATAGTTCTCAATGCCTCTGCTGCATTTACAATGCCTTTCTCTCCATTCTTTCAGTCTGATTTAATGCGCAGCCTCATCAATAGGTCATCTTGATGACTGACCTAAAACTTCGCCATTGTGACTATTGTTCTGCATAGAAGAGGCTTCAATTTATCTTAGTTCCTTCCCTCCAACTTTACTTGAAACATAAATATATATAGTTTGTTATGTAGAGGGTGGACAACATGAAGCATTGTAAGCGGTTCCATGTTTTTTCGCGGTTAGAATTTTGTGCTGTGTGCAGTCCACCAGAGCAAAGCTGTAGTCGAGTACCAGCTCTGCCAAAGTCCCTATTATACAGATTTCATTCAACGAGTTCAATGGAGTCTGCAAGACAAGATTTCCTCTTTTGCGATTCTCCACTCGGATTCTATGCTTCATTGCGTGTTCTGAATGCTATGGTTTTCCAAGTTCTAGATTTTCATAGCTTCTTCCTTTATCAAGGCATTGAATCAGAATGTGCACATTAATTTGATCACTCTGCCGTTCACACTTTGCCTCTGATTAAGTTGATATTTGTATATTTGTAATGATAAAGTACTATTAGGTTTTCTGCTCTTTATGCAACATTATTGTTACATCATTTACGGTCTTCATCCACATTTGGGTACAACAGTATCTTTAAATATTCTTCCTGTTGTTTATTCCATATTCTTATTATTACAAACGTTGTTTCGAATAGAAAAAAAAACACAAGAAAAAATAATCTAAATGCTAATGACTCTGATACCAGGATCCTGAATATCCTCGGCACAAGTTGACGTTTTTCGACTTGCCAGTATGTTGCGCACCCTCCAGTTTGTGTATCGTCCGTCTGTATTCGCGTTGCCGCATTATTCTTCAGTACTATATATATATATATATATATATATATATATATATATATATATATATATATATATATATTGCAGTGGGTATGCACAATCCTTTTTTTGGCGGCCAGCAAGCTTCTACGCCAAAGTTTGTTTCAAGTTTGCTGCATGTGTGTATAATGTGTAAAGTTTGACGTAGAAGTTCGTTGGGCGCCAAAGTAGCATTGTGCATACGTGCTTCGAATCCTCTGCCGTCGGTGCTTCCTCATTCGCACCTGTGCCGCCTCTTGTGTGTGTGTGCGGGGGGGGGGAGGCAGGGCGTCGCAGCCGCTTTGTCCTCGCGTCGCGTCGCGTCGCGGCGGGCCGCGGCCGGGGCCGGGGCCGGGCGCCGACCCTCCCATTGGCGGGCTGGCGGCCAATCGCCGCGACAAGGGACAATGGGCCGCGGAGGACATAAACCACGGAGGCTGCGCGGCGTATGCTAATGCCCGCCCCGACGGCTGCGACGCGACGACCTGCTCGCGCCGCGCCGCTCCGCCTCGCTTCACCCCGCTCCGCCCCGCCCTGCCCCGCTCCGCTCCGCCCTGCTCCATTCCGCTCCGCACCGCGCCGCCTCGCGCCGCCCACGCCGCCCCCCACGCCACCCCGCTCACACGCGCTCCACCCCACGGCACCCCATGCCGCCCCGCGCCGCCCACTTCCACCCGCTCTACCACACCGCTTCGCCCTGCTCCATTCCGCTCCGCACCACGCCGCGCGTCGCCTCGCGCTGCCCCACGCCGCCCGCCACCCCGCCCTGCTACGCCCCGCCTCGCTCCACCCGCTCCTCTCTTCCGGCCCTGCTCCGCGCCGCCCCGCTCCACGCCGCCCCGACCCGCCACGCGCCGCCCTCGCCGCCCACGCCGCCCCGCTCCGCCCGCTCCGCCCCGCTCCGCCCCACTCCGCCCCCTCTCGGCCCGCTCCACCCCCGCCCTGCTCACCCACCCTGCTCCGCCCCGCCATGCTCCTCCCCGCCCTGCTCCTCCCTTCCCTGCCTCCTCCCCGCCCTGCTCCTCCCCGCCCTGCTCCTCCCCGCCCTGCCTCCCCACCCTGCTTCACCCCGCCCTGCTTCACCCCGCCCGCTCCGCCCCTCCACCTCGCTCCGCACTGTCGCTCCGCCCTGCTCCATCCCGCGCGGCCCCGCGCCGCCGCCCGTTCCACCTGCTCCACCCCGCTCACGCTCCGCCCTGCTCCACGCCCGGCTCTGCCCCTGCTCCAGTCCGAGTTGCCCCGCTCCGCGCCGCCCCGCGCCGCCGCGCCGCCCCGCCCCGTCCGCTCCGCCCTGCTGCGCCCGCTCCGCCCCACTCTGTCCCTCTCCCGCTCTGCCCGCTCCGCTCCCGCCCTGCTTCGTCCGCTCCGCTCCACGTTGCCCCGCGCCGCCCACGCGCCCCACGCACGCCGCGTCGCCCCGCATCGCCTCGCTCCGCTCTGCCGTCCTGCTCCACTCCGCCCCACCTCCGCCGCCCTGCGTCGTCGCCCCGCGCTGCACCGCGGTGCATCGCAGATCTGCCGCCTGCGGACCACCGGCAGCCGGGCGCTGGGCGCCGCCTTGTAACTGGCCTGGCTGCTCCAGGAGCACTCTGGCGCGGTGGCGATTCACAGCAGGTCGGCTCCACTTGCAGGAGCGCCCTCAGGGAAACAAGGCGCCTGGGGCAGTGGAGCCACTGGCGTCCCAATTACAAACAAAGTTCTTCTCTATTATTATTATTATTATTTATTATTATTATTATTATTATTATTATTATTGACGACTAACGATGTTATTGAGTCGGTTGATTATAAAGTCTACTCCGGACCGGTAGCGGTAGGTCAGTGCATCCAACTGATGTCACTGCACCGCCTCTGACAGGAGGTCTTGGTTTCCCACTCCCCACGGCGGCAGGATTTTCGACACTAACTTTTCAGCTAGGTCGAATTCAGTCGCTGTCTGGAGAAAATTGAAGCGGCCGGCTGCTCTGACCGATAATTTTCCGTGGTTTCTCCGATTAACACCAGGCATGAATGCCGGGCAGTACCCTAACAAATGTACCGCGCACGATCTTTTCTTCCTCTTTCTTGTCCTATCATTTCCCCTTACACACACTTGCAGCTACACTACATATTCCGGGAGGCGGTCGGGAGTTTGGGCTTGTTCCGGCTGGGGTGGTGCCCCGTTGGTGGGAGGAGTCTGGTTAGGAAACCCCACCGCCGACGGTAGGTCGGCGCCGGATCTCGCCATCCAGCGGGGAAGATCACCGCCATCTCTCGAGGAAAGAACATCCACTACACTAACGGACACAATGACCGAAGCAGTTGACGCGTCGAAAACACGAAATCAATCAATCAATCTTACCCCGAGTTCCCACCAGCTTTCTAAGGAGCCAGATCTAGGGTCTATCCAGTACCTTCACAATACTTTGCACAAAATGTGGGCTGTTACAAATAAAATAATGTCTTAAACTTCCCAGATCCTTGAATGACTTGGGGAGTTTAGCCAAGTTCTTACACAAATTTTGCGGAACAAATTCCCGAGCTCCATAACTATCTGGGTGATACAGGAGTGGTACAAACTTTATCGCAGTAGCTGATTTGTAGTCTTTTAGTCTGGGCTAGCTTTCGGTACTGCCCACCCTCTTCCCAGCAGCTAGCTGCTCCGCGTATAAACCAAAATAAAGTTTGTCACGCTTTTTCAAGAATAAAACAGGGGACACTTACAATAATAATGCAGGTCTCATTTTCTTTGAACTCTTTTTGAATTATCAAAAAATGGAAAGTTAGAAGTGGGTAATATGAAAGTATATTGCTGTTCTAGAACTCGGCAATACGGAGCTTTTCTGTCGAAAATTCGCTCTTTTGATGCAGACGATTACAATACTGTCTTCTTATGAAGCAAGTCGAGAAAGTAATAATCAGTTCTATAAAGAAAGTCATATACTTTTTCTAAAATATTGAGTAGTTTTTGTGTAATTTTGCAAATTCCCAAATTTCGAATTTCTCGCAGTTATTTTGCGATAGAATTTTAATAAAGTTATCAAGTTGCAATACAAGAATGGCAACGTCACGTCACTGAATTTTCTATGCTTCTGCATTGCTTGTACTTTATTTAGGTTGTACGAAACAGTTTTGGATTGTGGAATTTATTGGTAATGTATTACCTTCAAATGAATTTATTTTTTTCTCGCCTAGTAAAAACTTGGACTGGCAGGAATTTTACAAGTGATGTCGAGGTGGGTAAGAATAGCTGAAAATTGCGGTATAAAACAATTTTCATTAACTCTTACTGAAATGAGAATGTATACCACAGCATACTGGTATCTCTGTGAACATTTGTTTTGTGCGGAAGAGTTGCGGCATCAAGCGATCGAGCACGTCCTGAGGTAGCCGGGGGAAGGAGAGGGCGGAGCTCCTGCTGCATGCAGCGCTCGCTGGACGAGTTTCAACTGCCATGACGGCAATCGCCATAAATCCGCGCTGTCGGCTCCGGGCCAATGGCTGCGGCGCGCAGGGTGGAGACGCCCCTTCCCCACCCTCGCCAGTTCCCTTCCCCACCCGCCTGAAGCACAACATTTTCTTGAAATTCGCACCGGGAGAGGTGGCTCAGGGCATGAATTGATCGTTTATTTCACAAGCCCCATCAAGAAACCGCCCGAAATTTAAGTGTGCCTTTGGTGGAATATTGACCTCACGAGGAGACACATCCGTAATTCCATATTTACCTAAACAATATTAATTTATTAACTGCTTTAACATGCCAAAAATATTTTGAAATCTGAAAAATTACTACACTCTTTCTCAATTTCCTCGATGTTAGAAATTTGGCGTTTGACGGGTTTCTGAAATAAACGATTCAATTGTCTGATGTCACAGTAGTGCCTCTGACCGGGAGGTCTTAGGAGGCCCTTTCCCGACGGTGGCAGGATTTTTGACACCCTAGCTTTTCAGCTAGGTCGAGATTCAGTCCCGGAGAGGAATTCTGGCAGCCGGCTGCTCTGATCCGGTAGTTTTCGCAATAGCTTTCTCCGATAAATACCAGGTAAAATGCCGGAGCAGTACTCCACAACTAACGGAGCACGAACTGCGCGCGATCTTTCCTTCCTCTTCCTTGTCCTACCTCACCCCCTAACTTACATACACTTACACTTTCAAGCGCACATACCACACAAGCGGGGAGAGCAGTCAGAACTTAGAACTGTCCGGCTAGGGCTGTGCCGCGCTGTTGGGAGATACCAGGTTAGGGAAAATCCCTCTAGAAGTTAGGTCAGCGCCATATCGTACTTCCCCAGCTGGATGGCGAGATCCGGCGCTGACCTGCCGTGGGGGTTTTCCCCAACCAAATATCTTCCGCAAACCGAGCGCCGCTCAGCCGGGACAATTCTAGAGTCCCATGACCAGTTTCCCAGATATGTGCTTCCAGTATAGTGCATGTTTGTGGCCAAGTGTGTGTGTGTATGTTTGTAGGGGTGTGAATAGAACAAGGAAGAGGAAGGAAAGATCGGCACACAGTCCATGGTTCGTTTGTTAAAATTACTGCTCCGGCATTAGCCTGGCGTTGATCAGAGAAATAGGAAAACTACCGATCAGAGCAGCCGAAGCCTTTAGAATGCTCACTCCAGACAGCGACTGAATTCGTCGTAGCTGAAAATGTGTCGAAAATCTTGCCCCTGTTGGGATTCGATCCTGGACCTCGGTCAGAGGCACTGCAGTGACATCAGTTGATGTATTGAACCGCCTCTCCCGGTCTTCCACAGGGCAGTAACACAGAGGAAGGGTGGGGGTGGAGGAACGTTGGAAACGGTCGCGAGGCGGTTGCCCTGGCGTACGTCCATATCAGCACCGAAATATTTTGATACTGTTGCCCACATTTTTAAAAAAGCTTACAAATATTGCTCTTGTGAATGAGACTTTTCTTTGGCTGGTATGGAGTCTTTTATTTTGCAGCTGCGGCGGTCGAGGCGATTTCGCGTGAGAGGGTGCAAAGCAAGTATGAAGCTAGGTACATTTTTTTAAGTTTTGTATTCATTTTTAACTTACTACTATTCACATAATCCATACCTGCAAGTAGTTTTTACGATAACATTTTGAAATTGAAATTGTAACAATTCATACCCAGATATGAATTATGTCGAGGTAACATGCAACGTCATTGTATGTTGGGAATTGTTGAACGGGATATTAACACTATCAATAACTACGATTCTTCGGAATGTTCAATGACAGACACTGTACAAACTTCTTTGAACAAAGCTATGCATGATATTTAGAAATTTTCATCACAACAAAAAAAGGTTTAAAACAGATTACAGCGTCGGGACGCCACATTCTAGAGATATTAGTGGACTTGATGCATCCTACAAAGGTTATCTCAAAATTATTACGAGATATAAACAAAGGTACAATACTTGCTGAAAAACTGTGTTTCCACAAACGAGGACATGTGTAAGTGCCATTTTCGTTTTCAAACTACTTATTTATACAGAAGATGCGAGTATATAATCTGAAAACACACATTTTACTTGTATATCATAGAAAAACTTTTGACTGAACCCGTATAAATATTGTGATTTGCAAAGAAAAATTCGCATTAAACTCCACAAGGAGGGGAAATTGTTTGAATGATGACGAAACAGGCCTTCAGGGCTAAAGCCTACTGACGATAAAGATGATTTTCCATTGAGGAATACTTCTAATATTCAACAATGCTACTTATTCAGTTGAACGACGTACAACATTCACGGTTGAAAAATATTCCACTCTCCTGGCGAGAAGGAATGTTGCCAGCCTTTATATCCAATATGACCACAACCGCACCTCAATAATTGCGATTTATTGCAGGAGAATCACTTATGGGTAATGAAACAATAAATTATAACGGTATTTCATTTAAGTATTCTAATTACAAATGAAAACAGGATACGAAAAAAAAATTTGTTTTTTCATATTTAAAACATCGATGTTTTTGTGGATGTATCTAAATATCGACATTGAAAACATTTTGGCGATGAATCTAAATATCGATGTTTTGATAAAATTTGCCATCGCTAAGTGGGTGTGTCACATTGTTATTCAAATCCTTATCGTGAGCGACATTCTCACACCGAAAGTTTACATTTCAGCTGATCCTTAGTTTTTTGTTGCTCCTTATACTCGGAAATTGCGACGCTGGTTCAGGGGGAGAGCAGGGAGAAATAGGGATGGCAAAAAATCGATGTTTATAAAACACCGATATTTTCTACCATAAACATCGATGTATTAACACATCACTTATACGTAACTAAACACTAAAATATACCAGTATTTCATTTAAGTATTCTAATTACAAATGAAAACAGGATACGAAAAAAAAACATTTGTTTTTTCATATTTAAAACATCGATGTTTTTTTCGATGTTTTCATCGACATCGAAAACATTTTGGTGATGTATCGAAATATCGATGTTTTGATAAAAATTTGCCATCGCTAAGTGGGTGTGTCACATTGTTATTCCAATCCTTATCGTGAGCGACATTCTCACACCGAAAGTTTACATTTTAGCTGATCCTACGTTTTTTGTTGCTCCGCATGCTCGCGCGTTGGGGCGCTGGCAGGGGGTGAGGGGCTGGGGGAGGGGGGAGGGGGGAGGGAGGAGTTGGTGGCGAGCGCGGTGTACGGGAGGGGATTCCCCTCACCGCTGCAGACGCCAAGCGACGCGTGTCGCCCTCTGGGACCAGACCCTCACACGAACAGCCGCGCATAAATTGCTCACGCGCGTTACACAAAACAACCTCACTCACAGAAAAGGCGGCACCGCCTCACTATTGGAAAAGGTATCTACTTCTTCTTCTCCATTCCCATGCTGATGGTATCAGTTGCTTTTATTGAATGTTTAAATATCAGTAAAATGTGAAACTAAATGGCGGTTCAATACAATGTAAACTTTCACTGAGTTCATAAGTATAACTAATGAAATCAAACAGGTTCATGTTGCGTGAATTATTATAGTGAAGGGAACTGAACTTTTTTTTGTAATAGGCACATGGCCGAGGTTTGAATTATAACTTTGTACAATTAGACACTCAGCACATAAAGGAATTCGTCATAATTCCATGCATAATTAGTGAAACACTAACATTGCCTAATTTAGTGAACCTGAAATCTAAACGACGGCAGAGAACATTGAGTGGCGTCTACACCCACATAATTTTATCTTCAAGCTTTTTTTTTATCACTTGAAACCTACGCCAACGGCTGCCTCGGGACATCACAGGGCGGCTGACGGATGCAGTACGGCGGAGAGTGACAAATCCAATGGGCTTCATCAAAGGGCGAGAGATGGTGGCAGGTGAATGAAGTATGTGGGTGTGCGAAAGGGAGAGATATAAAAGGGGAAAGCAGAAAATATAGAAACTGGAGGAATATAAATTAATTCCAGGAAGGGAAAGTACTAAGAATTTCGCTATCGTAAAGAGGGTCAAACGAATAGGAAATGGTGAAAGAACGGGGATGTTGGGTAGAAAAGTACAAAAATGGAAATAACAAATTGGTCTGATTTGAGTAAATAGAAGGCAGAAATTCGCGAGTGAGGCGAGTCGCGGAAAGAGATTTTAGCAAAGTGATTTTAAAAGGAAAAAAAATCATCAAAGTAATGTTAGGCGGGGAAAGACTTGGAAGCCGATCTGCTCGGGAACGGGGTAAAGGCTGAGAGGAAAAGAAACGGCAGGGCTGGCAAGCGAAAAGTAGGCGATTGAGACGAGAGACGGAAGAAAATTTAGCGAAATGGTCTAGATAAAAAGCAAAGAAATCGACAGTTACGTCAGGTGCGGAAAAACACGGAAGCCGATACGCTAGGAAACGGGGTAGAGAGTGGGAGAAAATGAATCGGGTAGGGCTAGAAAGTGAACAGGACAGGTCAAAAATAAGCGATTGAGACGAGTGACCGAAAAAGAATTTTGCAAAGTTGTCTAGGTAAAAAGAAAATAAATCGACAAAGTTATGTTAGGCGGGGAAAGGAAGCTGATCCACTCTGAATCGGGGTAGAGAGTGAGAAGAAAAAAAACGGCCGGGTTGCCCAGCAAAAAATACGCCATTGAGACGAGAGACGAAAGGTAATTTTGCAATGTAGTCTAGGTAAAAAAGAAAGAAATCGGCAAAGTTATGTTAGGCAGGGAAAAACTCGGAAGCTAATCCACTCTGAATCGGGGTAGAGAGTGAGAAGAAAAGAAACGGCAGTGCTAGCAAGCCAAAAATACGCGATTGAGATGAGAGACGAAAGATAATTTTGCAAAGTAGTCAAGGTAAAAAGAAAAGAAATCGGCAAAGTTATGTTAGACGAAGAAAGACTCGGAAACCGATCCGCTCGGAAACGGGGTAAATGGTGGAAGGAAAAGAAACGGCAGGGCTGGCAAGCGTAAAATACACGATTAAGACGAGAAACGGAAAAGAATGTAGCATGAAAGCAAATTTAGCAAAGAAATCTAGTAGGTCTAGATAAAAAGCAAAGAAATCGGTAAAGTTTTGTGAGGCAGAGAAAGACACGGAAACCGAACCGCTAGGAAACGGGGAGGAAATGAACCGGGTAGGGCTAGAAAGCGAACAGGACAAGCAAAACATACGCGATTGAGACGAGAAACGAAAAAAAAATAGCAAGAAAGCAAATTTAGCAAAGAAATCTAGCAGGTCTAGATAAAAATCAAAGAAATGGCAATGTTATGTGAGGCAGAGAAAGACACGGAAGCCGATGCGCTAGGAAACGGGGTAGGGAGTGGGAGGAAGCGACCCGCGCAGGGCTGGCAAGCGAAAAGGGCGACGGTTCCCACAGCTCAGGTCGCCCCATCCATCACGCGCTCCCGCCCCCGCCCCCGCCCCCGCCCCACGTGGGCGCTCACGTGTGCTCCACGTGGGGCGATCGACCTCCAGCCCTGCCCCGCGCCTCTTCCTCCGGCGGTTTAAGGCGTTTGCCTTCCTAATTATTCGTCAAATTGAACATTACCCTCGCTTCTATTCTGTCCCATCTACAGTCCATTCGGTAGCAACCTTAACGTTCTCTGGCACAGATATTCTCAACCTTTCTTACATAGACTCTGTTTAATAGTTATTTATGCTCAAAGAGCGTCATAATAGTTCTAATGATCGAGCGGTGACAAAATATCCCAGGACCTTTGGCCAGAGGGCGTTTTGTCGCCCCAGATCATTAGAACAGTTGACGCCCGTGGTACATACATAATTTAATTTGTTTACCTTATTCTAGTGATTGAGATTTACTTGTTTACTAAATAACCAAATGTTAACTTGACTCGGTTTGTCTTTTCATATATCCCTCCGATAATTTATTTATTTATTTACGTCAAAAACAGTTAAAAACTGTGTATGACGTGCTATGGGGGGAAGTGAATATTGCGCACGTTTTCAAAATTCTGTGATCCCTACGATCCCTACACTAAGCACTTCTTGAATTTGGGAAAAAAAACCGCTCCGATGTATAATTCCTTTTTATAATTGCTTTCATAAGCGAACATGTAGCATCATTCAACTGTTTTCATATTTCCCTCGTAACAACAATTTCCTCGATCCAGGTAGGTTACGTAATGTTTATCGAGCTCCGCATTGAAGGCAATACAAAGCTATAACGTGTCAGTAAAAATAAAAGATTTATTTGTTTCATCGACCCCTTAAACTTTTTTCTATAGTATGTACAAGGGCTTACGAACCATTTTCTTGCTTCGACCCCTTTTACTTTTTAAAACAATTGTTTGCTTCGTAGATACCCTTCATTTTTTCTGTAATATACAGCGCACGAAATTATCATAATACAAAGAATTTAACATAACTGACTGAAATATAACAATTAGACCAATGTGAAAAAGGATAGAAAAATGGTTAGATTTTCAAACTGTTTGTACTATTACTATTATTGAACTTACAAATATAAACAAGTTAATAATGATTATAATTCCTCTGAATTTTCTTTTATTAATGTGAATGATCTGAAATTCAAAAATATGAGCCCGATTCATAACTTATTATTAGATGTTTTCGAGATTTATATAGATAAAATTAAGAATAAAATTCTAAAATATTTTTGTAATTAATAGTATATTATCTCTATTGTACCAATCAGTCGTCAGTACATATATGGATATCGACCCCTTGGTGATCATCGATCCCCTTTAAAATCTCATCGACCCTCGGGGATTCGATACTGACTTACGTGCGAGAGAGAGAAGGGTGGCGTGTTGATGTTCTCTTGTTTTCAGGTAGGTAGGTTGCCAAAACCTTCCACCGAGCAGATAGAGCAAGGATTCTCAACCATTTTCTTTCGACCCCTTTTAAGAGAATTGTTTGTTTCATCGATCCTCTTACATGTTCTCTCGGATATACAGAATCCATTCCCACAAATAAAAGGGGTTGCATTTAAATGCTTTAAAGATAACAATTTCGTACATTAATAATATTATCGTAAATATCTCGATTTTCAATAATTGGAGACCCTTCCGCTTTTTAGTAGCTGTGTGTGTAATCTTCATTGTAGTGCAATGGTTACAAAATGCTAAGCATATTTTTAAGAATTGGCCATACCATGTCTCCGGTGCGTGTTGCGGAGAGTATCCGCCAATGACATATCTGACGACTGAATTTAGCCAACGAAAGGTCAGATATTTCTTGAGAACATTTTTACTCAACATGTAATGCTCCAAATGTTTCTTCAAATTTCGTGTGTGCAGTGTGATTTTGTTGAAGAGTAAACGAAATGCGGGTGCCGCCTTAATAGTCCCGCGCGCCTACTTCGTGAAACAAAGCACAAGCAAATGTAAGCATTTTTGTATATTCATTTTATTTCACCGATATTTCTACTTTTGTTTCTTCAAATGTATTTTATATTTATTAACGTTATTATTATTATTTTTTTTATTTTTTTATTTTCAAGTGTCTCGCCTAGCGAGGTGCCATACAGCCGACACCGGGAGCTTTAGAGAACCAAGGGGAACTCGGGCGGTCAGGATTCGACGGTGAAGTCAGGTGATGTCATGTCAATAAAAACTTCCTCACGATGCGTGCAGTACTCAGGAGAACAGCCTTTTGCATTGTATGAATGTGCCAGTTGTTAAGGCCAAGCCTTGCAGACGATGAAGTTAGTTCTTCAGAGACCAGTCCATTTGCAGAGATAACGACAGGAACTACTTCAATAGATACTAACCGCCTCATGTCGCTCAGTTCCACAGCCAAGGCCTGATATTTTCACTTCTCGGCAATGGAAGCAGCTAAATTTAATATTATTATTATTATTGTTATTATTATTATTATTATTATTATTAATACTATTATTATTATTATTTGGTGCTCATTTTTCTAAGAAGTCGGCATTTTATTGTTACATGTCTCACAGTACTGTAGAATTCTGGGGATATCTGACGTTGCTTGAGAGTGTGGTGGTGTTACCTATCATACCTGTCACCGATGTCAAGAGGGCATAAGTGAACGCAGAGTTACATATGATTTACCTCAGTAACCGTGATTCCAAGAATGAAAACTAAAAATATTGCTCTCTTTCTGTCAGGATATACTATCACAAATGTTAAATGTTCTACGTCAGTGTTTGGGTTTTTTCTGTGTGCTTCCAAATAAAAACAATTATTCTTTTATTTTGTTTTAATGTTTAGAAAAAGAAAAAATTGCAGATTCGCACAAACTGCGTGAAATAATAAGCTTGTTTATTAAGTGGAATATTTTTTGAAGCTTAGTACTGACGATCAGACCACATAACTGCACCGTAATGGTGTAATTTTGAAAGTAGGTTTACTTCTGATTCATGAGACATATCATTATTTAGTTGAAAACAAAGTTGGGTGGGGTAATGGAAGCTCAGGTGAGATGAAATGAAAGAAAGTCAAAAAGCTAAAAATGCAACAACATAGTTTTTGCCAGAACCAGTATGAGGGAGTTTTCTACACACTGATTTTTGCCATCGAAATACTACTATAATTTTTTTTTCACACAACTTCAACCTGTTTATCTCTTTTATTTCTCCATCCCCCTCCTGCGAACCACAGGGCTGCTGGTTCACATCCAAGCGGGTGTTGCTATGGTGACCTCAAATGAGGACACATCAAAGCGAACTTTGGGCGCAGAGCAACATTTCGTGGCGGACGGGTGGCGCCCCTGTCGGAGGTCGATTAATACTGCGGTCGCCCCTTTTCACGTAAACATCCCGATACATTCGCTCCCGTTTGACGAGAGGAAATTCATGACGGTGCGCGTCATATATGCATTACCTGCGGTCTTAGCAGATTTGTTAATGGAAAGCTAACCGCTAGCTGAACGATAAATAAATGCTTTGATTTATGGAAACAGGAAAGAATGAAGTGTGCTTTGATGCAGCTTATTGACTTTGTTGGTGATTAGCCAACATGTTTGATGTGACGCATTTGTATCGATCGGGCATTCGACATTGATACCCTTCCAAACAAACCAAACTGGATCTGTTAAAATACTGCGTAGACTTTATCGTATTAAATGTAACTGTTACGTAAAATATTATATACATAATGTAACATAACTTACAGCATAATACTAATATTTCAACCACCTAATGCAAAACTCTCTTTTTCAAACAGCTTGAAAAACAGAATGCTCATTTACACTCATTGAACACATCATTAGAAAAATTGAAATCTTTGTTACGTATGTGTACAATTCATTTATTAAGCAAAATTGCGTTGGATGAGGAAAAGAAGTTGAGTAAATATTGGTACACTGAACCCCAGTACAAGGTTAACTGTGCCATTGGGGTTAACTGAAACATTAATGTTGAAGATATTCGATATTATGGAGAAATATTTCAAATGACTCAATAATTATGAAAAATTTTGCAACAAAATATAACATTTTACATTAAAAAAATCTTCTATATTCTACACTAGATATGTATAATGATATAGTTAGATGTGCCAGTAAAATCGCATTAGAAACTCCAAACTGCCAAAACCTAATAATAAAAATGAATCATGTAAAAATCCTTGGTGGAATGATAATATGGAGAAAATTGTAAATAATCGAAAGAAAGATTACAATGTATGACTGAGAACTAAGAACCACGAGGAGAGAAAATTCTTTTCCTGTGTTGTAGGGAGGTAAAGAAAGAAGTAACGAAAGCCAAAAATGAAATGTGGAATAAAACATGTAAGGCATTGTATTGATGAGCATGTATTGTTAAGTATGAAGATCTAGTAAGGCCACTGGAGCATGGAAAATGTTAAAATCTC
Source organism: Teleogryllus occipitalis (assembly GCA_011170035.1). Taxonomy (NCBI): domain Eukaryota; kingdom Metazoa; phylum Arthropoda; class Insecta; order Orthoptera; family Gryllidae; genus Teleogryllus; species Teleogryllus occipitalis. Next base: position 23,288 of record BLKR01002236.1, read on the forward strand.
TTAGAACAAACAGAAAAGAGACCATTCCCCTAAGTCTTATTCCCTTATAAGAGTGGAAAATATATCGCCCAAAGTTGCAAACTGAAGATCGTCCTGTGTTTATTACTCAGTCAGACAATTGAAAAGTTTCTCTGATAAGATTTTTACAGAAAATTACCTCATCTCAGCCAATGAGATCAAAAAGGCTCTTAGATCCATGAAAAATGGACGCTCGCCTGAACCGCCTGAAACGAAAACTTGACACAGAATCTTTTAAATATGGGACGGACATGCTTCACGAGCTGTTTGCTTTTGTATTCAGCTGTTTCTTGAGAGATGAAATAGTTACCCTTGAGTGGAAAACTGCTTATATTTCTAACATTTATAAGAAAGAAGAGAGATGGGTTTGCTCTAATTACAGAGGAATAAGTGTGACTTTTTCTCTTTCAAGACTATATGGCAAAATAATAAAAAAATAATTGAAAATCAGTCACATGAGCTAAAAAAACAAAATTAATTTCATGCTGGAAGGTCATATGTGGGTTGTGTTTTCTGTTTAAAGCCGCTCCTAGAGAAAGTAAGAAACCTTGAAACCCACTTGGTCTTCATAGATTTAGAAAAGGCGTATGCCAGTTTTGCTCTCTGGAAATTGTGGTTAGCATTGAAAGCAGGTGGAGTTAGTGACATACATATAAGAGCAGTGAAAGTACTGTACGTTAATTGTACTAGTAGGGTGAAGAGAGGTCGAAAAATATCGAAAGAATCCCGTGTCACCAAAGGCCAAGGATGTGCAATCGCTCCCACCCTCTTCAAAACATATCTAACATCTGCCCTGGAGTGATAGAGACGAACTTGCGTGAATATGGGAATTGCTGTCGGAACTGATAAACTCTTCACTTTGCATTTTGTTGGCAAACAATTGATATTGGCAGAAGATGAAGATGACATCCATGTTAAGGAAGCTGTTTGAAGAATACCAGAAATGGGGGCTAACAATAAATATCTCTTAAACTGAATTTATTGTAGCTGATAATGTAAACACAAATTTGGTGCTACAGGGGGGAATTATCAAAGAAGTTGATAGCTTCAAGTACCTTGCAGTAACATTTAACAAAAATGGTAAAAGTGAAGCCAAAATTATTGAAAAATAATAAAAGGGAAACAAATTACACAACAGCTGCACAATACGTTATAGAGCACACAAATTTACGAAGATAAAGAAATACAAGTCTATTGTAAAGAGCATGGTTACCTACAGAGTAAAAGTGTGGACGACAACAACAGAGCAACCAAAGAAAAAAATAAGAGCAACCAAAATGGGTTATTGGCGACGTAGTTGGCAGCTCACGATTCGGGACAGAGTAAGAACGACTAAACAATTCGCAGAAAAAAAAAAAAAAATTCTGCTAGATGAATAAATGCTGGTTCGCGGGGCTTGGCCAGTAGAAAGAAGTTGATTATTTAGTTGTTTGTCAACGTTTCGGTAAATATATTTCCAGCATTACGGTTACAATGTATACTCGCCCAAATAAAAAAGTATCTTGGACAGTCCTCCATCCGGAGAGTGGGTTAATTATGTTGGAACTATGTCTTTTCAATTTAATATCATTAAATAATCGAGAGATTGTAACAATAGCGATGTATGAAGTCAGTTTTGAAAATTTGAGCTCATTTTCACAGAAAACTTTTGAATTTTCGAGCCACATTACCAGAAATTATTTGAAGGACATGTACTTACATCAATAATGTGTAAAAACGCCCGTAATGTAAATATCACGACGTACAAACCTTAAAAAATAAGTTAATTGAATTTTTTGAAATATCAAAAAATTACATTGAAATGGATTTTATGTGATGTTATTCAGTGCATTCAGCCAAAAATTTGTTAATAGACATAAAATTTTAAGAAAAAATCTAGAACTGTTTTTGAGAATATCATTTTCTTATATTTGATCATACATTACCCAAAATTGCGCGATAATTATTAACATTTCTAAATTAGTAGTGCTACAGAATGGCACATACTATTGGTATATTTTGTTTTCTAATTTCTTTACTCGGGACTATCGTTTTTATATTACTCTACCATTTTCTCAGCGGCTACATATCGGCGCCCAAAAGCCATTTTTTACGTGTTCTCAAATTTTCGATCCCCTAAAAGTAGAATTGAAAAGTGGATTTAAGAATGTTACAGTACCGTACAACAAAGTTCTATAATCAAAGTTTTATTGGGAAATTTGAAACTGTTCGTGAAAAAATATCTGAAAATCCGTAAAATTGGGCTCATTTTCAAAGAAAACCTATATGCTTTTGGGAAATGTCGTAAAACTTAATCATAAACATAATTAACATTCAAAGAATTAGTTTCAAATTCTCAGCACCTCCAGGCAGAGTTCAAAAAGTTAAGGAAATATTAATTTTGTCAACGTTCTTACGAATAGTTTGGACGCTAGCGTTGTTCACACACGACGGACAGACAGGAAGGCGGGCGGACGTTTTGAAAACTACACTTTCTAGAACACGGGACTCCAAAACGCGTATTTCTGTTGAAATACTGAAATCAATTTTCCACAGCATTACATTACTTTCTCTAAACTACGAATATTACTCCGTACGTGACCTCTAGGATAGCTCATGGGCAGGTTACTAACTTCCGTTGTATGGTCCCGTGTTCGATTCTCGGTCGAGGCGAAATAGTTGTAGTTTTCCTTTAAAATCGTCCCAGTTTCTCTAGCTGTTGACGAAGAAAAGCTCAGGCAGGCAGAGTTAGCTATTTGCAGTGAAGGGAATACGTCATGTACGCCACATGTTCCTCTTATACCCACCCAAGCGTGGGAATTGAACTAGATTCAGGCATGGAGGAAGGTGGAAAAACCAGCAGCAAAAGTCGGACTGGTTGGTTGGTTGTTTGTTCAGTGATTCCGTCGCGTCAACAGCTTAGGTCAATATTCACGTAAGTGTAGTGCATGTTTTTCCTCGGGAGATGGCGGTGGTCATCCCCCGCTGGATGGCGAGATCCGGCGCCGACCTACCGTTGGCTAGCGGGGTTTCCCCATAACTAGGACTCTCCCACCAGCGGGGCACCGCCCCAGCCGGGACAAGCAATAAGCTCCCAACCGGTCTCCCGGAATATGTGGTAGTGTAATGCATGTTAGTGTAAGTGTGTGTGTGTAAGGGGAAATGATAGGACAAGCAAGAGGAAGAAAAGATCGTGCGCGGTACATTTGTTAGGGTACTGCTCCAGCATTCGCCTGGTGTTGATCGGAGAAACCATGGAAAATTACCGGTCAGAGCAGCCTGCCGCTTCAATTCTCTTCCAGACAGCGACTGAATTCGACCTAGCTGAAAAGCTAGGGTCGAAAATCTTGCCGCCGTCAGGACTGGAACCTAGGACCTCCCGGTCAGAGGCGCTACAGTGACTTCAGTTGATGCACTGAGCTACCCGGTAGGAAAAGTCGGACAATCGAGCCAACATGCCAAATACATATTTATAAACTTAGGCAAGCATATGAGAAAGTAAAAGCTGATAACAAGAGCCCAATGAATTTCTGTTACAATTGTATGTGTTCGAAAGTTTATTTAGGCTAGGATTGCGCTTTCACAGATAAGTGACAAAGCCTATTAGCGTAAATTAGTCCAGCACGTATTCGCTGGGTGCGACAGCCATTTGTCTCGTCGGAGCGTACAAGTGGCTATGGACTGCGGGACGAACCAGCAGATTTTAGAGGCCGATAGAAATGGTCCACTCTCCGTCTCAGTCGCTTTTAGCGATTGAGACATTCCTCACTGGAAGCTTTAGTGCGTCTGGACGGAACAGCGCTGCACTCTCCATAAAACTCTTATCACCCTCGAGAAATCGAGCGCAAGCGCTGGTTTTAAAGGAGAGTTGATGTGAATGGCGGCACGGCGGATTCCGTGTCGATAGAGTCGGTAGCAACGGACAGAGGGGGAAGATAGAGATGACTTAGTGGAGAGAAGATAAATAAGAGAAGTATAAAGTATGATGAAAAGGCATTATGAAAAAGGTGATTGGTGAACGATACATTTAATAATTAAATGCTCTCCAAGCGAGGTGGGAGATGGGAGAAAACTACGAAAATTAAAAGCGAGCAACATTACACCGTCGGAAAGTGATAAATAATCGTTTGAGGCACTGTTCACAAATTAGCAGGAAAATAAATTTAAAAAATCAACATAGAGGAAAGTTCCGTGTGAATACGTAGAAAATATAATTTACGAGACGGAAATTTGACATCATTATTGCTGAGGAGATTCCAGAAGGTTGCGAAAGGCGATTTCATTGACATATTTGAAGACTGTTAAAATAAAATAACGAACTCTGTAGAAACATTTCTTAGATAAAATAAAAACTAATGTTGTAAGTGTAAGTGTGGGCACGAAAGTAGTGAGGATAGGACACGGAAGAGGAAGGTAAGATCGATCACGAGCGGTAGCCTGTTTGTTAGGGTATTACTCCGACATTCGCCTTGTTTGATCAGAGAAACCATGGTAGCTACCGAACAGAGCAGCCGGCCGATAATAATTCTTATCCAGCGGGTATATTCGGCCTATCTAGATAGAGTCGAAAATTCATCCAAAGCTGGGACTGGAACCGTAGGATCTCCCAGCCAGAGTAACGACTTGCAGTGACATCAGTTGATGCCCTGATGCACTTCAGCGGTTGTTAAAGAGGAGAATGAGTACATGACATTAGGAAATGAGAAGAACGTGGATCGAACAAATAAAACGAGCAAATAAAAAAATTATTGTTATAATTCTCTGTACGTAATCCTCATAATTGCAATGGTAGAATCATTTGAAGGTTGGCTTGCACTTGGGAGACTGCTCTGAAAGATAATGATTTTGATCTTGTGTGAGTGACGGTGGAGCAACTTTTGAATGAGAGGGACGGGAACCCGTTTTCTCCACCATAAATTTTGAAAGGTTCGAACTCCATTACCACAAATAAATTGACAATCGTGCGTCTGTACCCACACTTTCTGGTCCTGCCAGGGGTTTGCTCCCAGGGATGGGCACGTAAGCTCTGTGGCCTTTATCCACACCCCCTTCTAGTTCAAAACACCTGCCGGTTGGGTTGCTATCCGAATCCAGCCGGAAAACAGTTTCCCCTCTTGGGAACCTCCCCAGTTACGTCTGAGTTGGCTCACTCTGCCAGTTCAGAGATACTAGATACCCAGGCTATTACCGGAATCAAATTAAGAGCCACTCACGAAGTGCCGAGACAAGTCCGAGACGGGCCACTGGCACGACGATGCCAACCGCGACTAGGGCCCGTGTGGCTCGAGGCACCAAACCCTTCTCCTCACTGCCTCCACCATTGAGCTAACGACGCGAGTGAAGCCGGATCCTAAGCAACCCTGACAGGGGCATTAATGTTCCCTGACGGACTTTTATATGTTGATTTGATATCTGCCGCCACTCTACAGATGATGCCGACAAACGAATCCCACGTTCAATCCAGCCCACAGCTCAGTAACAAATCACAGGGGTGTTCATGCTCCAAGTTGGAGTTTTATATATTGATTTGAGATCCGCCGCCGCTGCACGGAGGATGCCGACTTACGAATCCCACGCCCAATCCAGCCCAAAGATTGCTAGCGAACTGCCTCCACCTTGAAGCTAACGACGTGAGTACCGCCGAAAAACTGGGGTCCGAGTGAACGTTACCTACTACTACTAAGACCCTCGGGTCTTGCAACCGTCTGCAGCGCCTCACCCTCCCCTGCAGGGCCAAAAAGGTTGCAAGCCCAAAGCTTACAACGCTGATTGCAAATCTGAGGTTCGCCTCAGCACGCCTAAAAATCGCCGTTCCCAGGACCGGGCTTCGAAGCGCGTTCCCGGAAGAGCGCCGGCGCCTCCTAGTGGATCGCGCTCCCGGGCTAATGGTCTGTGCGGGGTCCGCTGCTCCTGCTGCGGCGAGAGTTCGATGTGCTGTTCAAGAGAATGTTTCAAGCGCCTAATAATCGCCCCTGAAGGGACCTGGTTCAATACGCCGCTGAAGAAAGTGTTTCGAGCACCTAATAATCGCCGCTGAAGGGAACTGGCTTTGATGCGCCGTTGAAAAAGGTGTTTCGAGCGCCTAACAATCGCCGCTGAAGGGACCTGGTTCAATGCGCCGCTGAAGAAAGGGCGTGGAGCACCTAACAACCGCCGCTGAAGGGAACTGGTTTTGATGCGCCGTTGAAAAAGGTGTATCGAGCGCCTAACAATCGTCGCTGAAGGGACCTGGTTCAATGCGCTGTTCAAGAAAGTGTTTCGAGCGCCTGACAATCGCCGCTGAAGTGACCTGGCTTTGATGCGCCATTGAAGACTGTTTCGAGCGCCTAAAAATCGCCCCTGAAGGGATCGGGCTTCGAAGTGCCATCAAAGTGTGTTTCGCGCGCCTAATAATCGCCGTTCACGGGACCGGGCTTCGAAGCTTGTTCCCGGAAGAGCACCGGCGCCTCCCCGCGGCCCGCGCTCCCGTGCTAATGGTCTGCCCGGGGAGCGCTGCTGCCGCGCGAGAGGCCGGCGGAACGCGGCGCGGAGGCGGCGCCGCGCCCGTGAAATACTCCGGGCGGAGTAAATTTCGGAGCGAAGCAGATAAGGCCGGGCGGGCGGGCGCGGGGGCCGTCCCGAAATTTATGGCGCGGGCGGCGGGCGACGCGCAGTAGCCGCTCGGGCAGCGGCTGCGCGCCGCATACAGAGCAGCCGTAACGAGGCGCCGCCTAATGGAAGAAGGCTGCTGCGCCCCGCCGCAGGCGGCCTGGACGCGGGGAATGTTTATTGGGGACAAAAGAGCGCGGTCCCCGAGTTTTAGGGATTTATCGTCTGCCAAAAGCAGTTACTTGTAACTCTTTCTACTATTGCAGCTACTACTGCTACAACAACAACAACAAAAACCATTGCAACTGCTGCTATTGCTACTATTACCGCTACGCCGCTACTGCGTACTGCTATTACTACTACGCATGCTACTGCTTGCTGCTATTACTACTTCGCAGTTACTGCTCACTGCTGTTGCTACTACGCAGTTACTGTTTAATGCCGTTACTACTACGCAGTTACTGCTTACTGCTATTACTATTACGTGGCTACTGCTTACTACTATTACTACTACGCAGCTACTGCTTACTGCTATTACTACTACACAGATACTGGAACTAAATTATTGTGGGTATTGTGTTGTGATGTTTTTTACGTTATTATACGAAGAAATAACGAAGTTGACGGTGATGACCTCTTTTTATTTATTGTTACTAAATAATTACTAGCGTACTCGGGCGAGAACTCTCGCATGTTAAACCCCACCCTCTTTCCTATTTTTTTCATTTCCATATTAAGTTTGATACACGTCTTTTTCTTCAAGACCCTTTTAACCTCCAGCACTTGTTCTACATGTCTCCTCGTAATTGATAACAAAACAATACGCCCTTGTCAATGCAAACTATTCTTATTTAACGTTATTACCGAGTAGAGAGGTACAGACGGGTAATTCAATCGCGTAGATATTAAGTAATTAGTTTCATTTCACATACAGTTGAAGATTCTACAGGCTCTGAATAGGTAGGGTAGACTCAAAAAGCATGGAACCAGCAAAATTGTAATAGAATGTTCAAGAAGATCTCATGTAGATTATAAAATGAGGAACGTTTATTTTTAGTTTTAAAAATTTTAGTTTTTAAGGCCTTAAATCGTCCTGTGATTGAGTTATTTAACATATATATTCAAAAATGTGTCCGATCGTTGCGGAATGCATTTGACATGGATATTTATTTGTTATGTTAGGATATTTTTTTAAACAAATTCTTCATATTGTTAAAGTTAAAAATGCAATTCGTCACGTCTCGGTGAAATTCTCTTTCTTTAGAGACCTCATTTACAAAGACTGTTGCATGTGAGAGCCGCAAAAAGTATGTATACTACTGAAATAATATAGGAGACGATTAGAAATATTTTTTATATTAATAAAAAACGTCATATTACACTCTCCTATACCATGTTACAACTATTGCCCCGCCTATTGCAGTTCCTTTTACCCACAACATCAGGAAAACCGAATTAGAGAAAATCAGGAAATATGTGGAGCTTGGAATGCAATTCAAACAGATTGGCGTTTGGAGGTAGTACATTAAGAAACAATGTTGTAATAATGGGTATTAATACACGAATGTGATATTACGATATGAGAAAGGAATTAGCGAGTATCGTAAACTTCACACGAGTGTATTAATACCCATTACAATGAGTTTCGTACGGTGATTTTTCTACGACTTACGGTATCTTTCGTAAGTTAAACTTTTCGTGATAGTTGACCCGTAGGATTCAGCCAAGGCCACCCAGCTGAAAGCTCTCTATCCTGCCCTGCCAAATGTGGCTTTAGTTTGCCAGTCCGCCAGCGAAGTACAAAAGTTAAGATTAACTCGCTAAAATAATTTATTTCTATTCACCAAAATAAAACCCATGGAAAACAGTTTGTTTTCTGTGAGTTATGAAAATAAAGAAGTTGAACATTGTAGATAGCATCTTTAAAATATTATTTTCACTTTTTCTCTTCTTTCTGGAGGTGTCTACTCCACTTCTGATTCACTAGACATTTTACACTAAATAATTGGAAATATTGGACGGTGACATGGTACAGCAACATAGAACACAAAATAATTTGCGTTCTGTTTTTAACGTCAGTCAAATATTCTCTGCAAAAACTATCACTGCGCTAATGAAATACGATCGAAGTGAAATTACGATCCTATTTATTTTAAATAATATTCCTCGTAAAAATACTAAAAATAAAAAAAAAATTAAAACTGACAACCGTCTATATACTATAATATTAAATGAAATTTTAATGTACACAACTGAACGAAACATTTACTAGACGATTCTCAATTATTAATTGTTAATACTTGGTTTGTAAACTTCTCTGTGACTAGTCAAGAACCTGTATCATAATGAAACCTGAATCGTAAAGAGTATCTTTATGCAACGGGTTACAGCCATCAAGTGACAAAATTACACAATGGGGGTAGAAAAAGTTACTATATATACCACGGTTATTTCATCGGAAGGAGTGATATCTACCAATTTTGAAAACAATTTGAGAAATTTGGAACTACCAATAAAATTGCAAGCTGTTGCACAAAAGGCTGTCTTTCTTGTCACATTGTTTTAAAGGTTTTTACAGTAAGCTCAATTGGGAGAAGGTGATTTCCTTTTCTTAAGAGCAGAATCTGACTCTAGGACATCGAAAGACAGATTTCTTAGGTCCAGTTTAACTGAGAAAGTCAATAATAATAATAATAATAATAAGAAGAAGAAGAAGAACAATAAAAATATTAATAATATTGATAATAATAGTTTACATAATTTACGATTACTTTTAGTATTACAAATTTCTCCATACACAATATATAAAAACTTGATAAAATCTGCACCATATTTACATTTCTCAGTGTCTTCAGCTTCCTCTTCTGATGCTGAACCTCATCCAAAGCTGTAAATGACCGTTCAACAATACACACATTTCATCCAGCAAATAAAAATGTTTGATTGCAAAAGGACCAAAGTGCAAAATCGCCATGAGATCGTACCCGTTACGAAGACTTATCGGAAATTACTGAGCAATGTTCTCATGGAGCACAAATAAGGAAATAAATAAGAATGATAGAGGCCGGATGATGTCCCTTGAAAACGGAGAAGGAGCTGCAGTGCTTCAAAATAAAACGATTTACGAAACGAAGACATCCGACAAAGAATGAATGTAAAAGCATCTATCTTAGATACGGTTGAAGCCAAGCGATTGAGTTGATATGGGCATCTCCAATGGATGGATTACATAAGGTGGCCGAAAGTGCGGTTGTGGACACCTATAGGAAGAATGAACAGGCCGTCCACAAACTGGAAGAAAGATGTGGAATGTGATATGGAGGCAAGAGGTGTACGAGAAGGAGACTGGGTAGACCGAAAATATTGGAAGCAGAGTAGCGAGAAACGGTGTCAACTGTAAACAACTCGCATAATACATCATCCATGATGATAGACCACTTATGTGTCGGGATAGGCGTTTTGTACTTTTTGGTATCAATGTTTCAAACACTGGTTCTTTTTTGTCTGATAAGAAAACTTAAAAAAATGAGAAATTGAGGTCGTAAAGTACAAAATAAAAAACCCCTTAAGTGACCTTTACAATTGGTATCATTGTTTCAAAATTTGGTTCTTTTTTAGTCTGATAAGAAAATTTCCAAAGAAAACTATAAATTGTGGTCTTAAAATACAAAATAAAAATCCCTTATTTGACCTTTACAATTTATTGGTCATAGAATATTTCATATGTGGTAAGAGCCACATGGGAGGTATTCGTAAGGTGCTTTCAAAAAAATATTGCAATTAATAAATATTCAATACTATTACATAGAAAATTTAGAATGCCATCTGTACATTATTGACAAGAAAAAGGGGTTTTCCTTCCTTCTGTAAAATTTTCCTTCTCTTGTTTGTTCTTTTCACTCAAGAGATTGTCTATCATCAATGAAGATGTATATTATGTCGCTTCAAACTTGGTGATTATTTTGTCGATCCATTCAAACCGGCTTCCGTGAATCTCTTGTTCTCCTGGTCATTCCTTCCTTTCGCCTTTCCCAAATTTTCTCTTAGCTTTTCTCTTAGCTAAGCTGGAATCCTCCCCTCGCCCCCACTGCCAGAGATGACCCCTCGACCTATCTCAGTCAGTTGTAAGGTTATTTTTCTGCCGAGCTATCACGTAGGCCCATCTCGGCTTAGTGAAGCTGGTTCTGTGAAAGACTACCGATATCTTGTAAAGGAAAAAAAGATTATCTGAATGGCCATACATGGTGTGTAGGGCAGCCCTCGCTGCCACATCACACTACATCCATGCCTTACATGGGATTCGAACCCATAACCCGAATGTAACTCGTACTTGTGCCCCATAGTCCACCCAGACTGGCCTGGAGTTGAAGAACTAGGGTTTGAAGGTGATATATGGTTGTAATGAGCCATCATGCCACACACAATAGGAAGCAAACAGGTCCAAGGCAGAAGTCGATTCCACGAGCGTTCGAGTCGAGATGCTCACGGTGCACACACCTTATCAATCAAGACAATGCAGACGGGCTGCTTATGTTCATCATTCTTCATTCTGTACCTCCAGTGGATGAACAGTATAGCATGTTTTCATTGCAGGAATGATGTGTTGTGTTTAAGTATTAAAACTATTCTGCGAAACTTTTGTGATTGATATCCAAAGTAAAAGTGAGCAGTGCATTAGCATATAATCTAATGAGTTTAAGAGGAAAACGGAAAAGGAATGCTCAGTGGCTGCCACACTACCTGTAAATAAGTTGAGATCACTCTAGGAACACTAATTTAAATGCCTCACAATAAAGACTCACTCAGACTACAAGATGTGTAATGTTTGCAGATTTGAATGTTCAATTAGAATGGCACTTAAATCACGATCAGAGTATTGTAAGCTAAAGGAGCAACGTTTGAAAAAATATTGTTTATTATTTTGGAAGCGTCACAATATTTAATTCAAAATCACGCAAAAACTGGTAGTATTTGGAAAATACTCTACATGACATGCTTTAAATTCCTAATATGAAAGTATCGTTTGCATTCAAACCAACATATTTATTTTAAGTAATCGTATAGAAGAAAGACGTTGAGCGTTTGCAATTTTCAAAATTTCTGTTTTTAATACAAGTGTGACATTTCTGAAAAATATTGTCGATATTAGAGGCTCACAAACGTGTCTTTCCGTCAAAATTTCCAAATATATTTTTTGCTCCATAACGCCAACAGTTTGCTTCATTTCTACGGTGTTTTACGTCTCTAGAAAAGTACGATTACCAAAAATTCATAGAGATGGGAAAATATAGCTCATAAACAAAATTTACAATCAGATTAAAATATTTTTATTTCGCCTGGAAGTTTCGCATAGAAATGGCAATCGTCACGAATTCCTTCCGCACTTTCTCCGACGTGAAATAATTGGCAGAGATTCGCTGAATGGGGCCGCCACACCCCCTCTCCCGCCCCGCCGCCGACTCCTCGAGGCAGCAGATGAAAAACGCGCCCCAGCGGCAGAAGATGGGGCCGAGGGCCAGGCAAGAGCGGCCCGGAGACACGATGTTCTTTCGCGGGCAGCCATTTTTCACGGCGACGGCGGCGGCGGCGGCAGTGTCTTATCGTGAGGCGTAATTAGGCTGCAGCAGAAGTCGCGGGGAGGAGGGGGGGGCGGGATGAGCTGGGAGGCGGGGAGATGGCGGAGGCTCGAGAGCTAGAGGAGTTGGCGGAAATGGCTCAGGAGGCAAAGGACGTGCTTGAGGAGGAAAGACAGCTGGCGAAATACACTGAGGTGATGGGTCGTACAAAAAAAAATGCCTCCACTTGACTTTTAACCAGCATCTACAACACACTGCAGTCTTTTTTGTAGATTGAATGACAATCCATTAAATGGCGAAAACCTGTATACTGGAACGGGAGGAAGCTGAATGAGAGTTACAGCATCTATATGGCTGCGAAATGTCTCATTCAAATAATTATCACAAGATGTAGGAAAAAATAAGAAATCTCAACATTTATTTCTGTGCTTAGAAATAAAAGTTATGTCTTTAGATATACTTTATCTTTTTTGGCGCTTGATAAAACAGAGTGTGAAATATTGCGTATCCATATGTAAACAAGGAAATGTTTTTGATTTTCCCCATTTTTATTTGATGAAATTGGATGAAGGCTACGGTGTTAATGTCTGTAAACGAACGTGTTTTTAGTGATTTCATGAAGTGGGAAATAAAATACTCAAATTGCGTTAATTCCTAAAAAAAAATTGCGCAACATTAAGCTGTTTATAATAACTGTCACATCGTGATGCGAAAGTTACCATACATGGATGCTTTATTGCTTCTCATGAAAATTTTATGTAATTGTTTTATTTTAATTTTCAAAATGTCACTGAATGTTTAAGCATCTTCTGCCAAAAGGTATTCGAAAATACTGTAATATTATTACTCCAGAGTCTTGTATTATTTGTATGCAAGACTCGGAAGACAAAATGCAGGCCGTAGTTTAAAAAATTCACCAAATTGTGGCAGATTATGACTTTAAAGTATCCATTGAAAAACCTAAAATAGTGACATTCAAGAGAAAGTATCCCGTGAGAACTAAAATAATAATAGAAGAAAAGATACTAGAACAAGTAAAATACTTCAAATATTTAGACTGTTATGTATCCTATGAAAAGGGCATTGTTTTAGACGAAAAACTTAATAGGTTCAGAAGCATCTATGGTACAATTCCCAGAAACTTAAAAAACAAAACAAGGAGAGAGACACGGGTAAAATTTATCAAAACTGTTGCAATTCCAGTGCTCATACATGGAGATAAAATAAGAGTAATGTCAGAGAAGGTCAAATCGAGAATCCAGGTAACAGAAATGAAGTTCATGAGAAGCACTATTGGTTATACACTTTTAGATAAAAAAAAAATAAACACGGATATAAAACAGGAGTTGAAGGTCGAAACATTGCTGGATACTCCGAGAAGAAACAGACGAAGATGGGGCGAACATTTGGAGCGAATGCCGAACACGAGACTACCGGCAATCGCAAGGGATTATAGAGCAGTGGGAAGAAGGGATATTGGAAGACCAAGAGCAAAATGGGTACCGGAGCAGGTTCATTCGAGTCTAATCTTTGGAGTGAAGAAGAAGAAGAAGAGCTTCGGCTCGACCGATTGGGTTGCGAATCTAGCCTGCGAATCGTTCACTTCTAAGGTCATTAGTCCCGTAAACGTAGTGCAGTTTTTTCTCTCGTGAAGTGGAAGTGATCTTCCTCGGGTGGATGGCAAGACCCGGCGCCGACCCACCGTCGGCTAGCGGGATTTTCACAACCAGGTATCTCCCACCAGCGGGGCATCACCCCAGCCGACACAATCTCTTAACACCTGACCGGTCTCCCGGCACGTGTGGTAGAGTAGTGCATGTTAGTATAAATGTGTGTGCAAGGGCTGAAGATAGGAAAAGAAAGAGAAAGGAAAGATCGCGCACGGTCCGATATATTGTTTCTATAAGTAGTAAATTATATTTTCTAATACGTTTTGAATTCAGATTTGATGGGTCCCTGATACCGAAAAATTGGATTACCGCAAAACCACTTTCCGTCCGTCAGCCTGTCTGTGCATGACGTTAGGGGCTAGATCCTAGGAAGGATTTTCACCATAATTGATATTCCGCCGTCGATCTCTCAGATGTCACGGTCCCTTGTATTTGAGATGGATATTTTTATTTTTTGGAATTACTTTACACGAAGAATACACAATGTGTTAATTATATTCGTATTTCAGAAATGTTTAACCAAACCATATGAATATGTTCTGATGAATAATTGCAATAACAACTTCATTAACAATGTGTTATAATTTCAACAAAAACTGTGGATTTATAATGTTTTTCATCTCAACGAAAAATTACCAACCAAATTTCTTGCCAAACAATAAAGTACTACAAAAATAACACATTGTTTTGTTGTATGAGTGCACATAAGTAATATATTTTGGGGTCGTCCAAAATTCTAGTTGAAACTTTAAGAAGACTTCATTTATTATAACGTTTTTCCTTATTAAGATTTTTTTGTGAAAAGTCTGCGTTTTAACGTTCAATTTACTCGGCATAAACTTCACAGAATCTGAAGAATAGTGTGCAATTTTCGTTTGAAAAAAAAATCTGTGAATTCTTTTATCTTAACAAGATTTTCGTACTTGATAGCAGGATGTCTGTTATTATGCTTTCCTCTTCCATCTTTTGGAGACTGACGTGACGAAAGAATTCCTGTCTGTCGTTGAACCTGAATGTGATATTCCATTTAAGCTCGTGAATGCTTATTTACGAAGTTGACAGTGAACAAATTCTTTCACCACAAAATAATAACTGACTCTTCTCTTACTGTTATTCTCACCTCTTGCTATTCGGTTCATTACAGACACACACTCGATCAGTAACAAACTAGTAAATTACATCAGCCCGGAACCACTGGCAATTAAAAACAAATGTCAACCATCGGATGCCAGCTGTCCAAGTTGTCAGACGTCTGAAATTCTGAGTGGAAGAGCAGTACATGTCCAGGTCAGAAACTGTTCTTTCACTGTCCGAAGAGAAGAAGCTGTCTTGTTTGAAGTAAAAATGACCTCATATTGAACTATTTTCAGTCTCCACTTCAAAGCCATCCCTTCTGCATTAATTTTTGCAAAAAACAAGAACAAAAAAAGAAAATAAGCAATTTTGGACTAGTACTGATTTTTCACTCTCCCATTCAATTGTAATCATGTCTGACACAGAGGACTAGCTCAAAGCGCACTTTAATAAATCTATGTAACTACGTATCTATCAGACAAGTATTCGTATTCAGTAATATCCGTATACACTGAACCAAAATATGGTGTTGGAGTTTTTTTCACAATCGGTTTTCACATCACAATCTATTCATAATAACTAATGAATGAAAAATTTGGAACTGTTTTTGAGAAATTGTCGTTAGCGCAATTTTGAAAACGCTCAATATTGATCTCATTTTGGCAGGAAACTTTTTGTGTAGTGTTTGAATAATTGAAAAAATACATCGAAATGGCGATTACGTCACGTAATTCAGTGCATTTATCAGTATCTACAAAAAGTTGAAAAAGAAAATTTGGAGTAATTTTTCAGAAAATGTTTTTTTAAAGTTGCTTATGTTTCATTCAAAACTTCGCGAAAACTATTAGTACTCCCAAAATCATGAACATGATATAACTAATTGTACAGAAGAAATTTCAATTGAAGGAAAAATATCTACCTTTCTTAGTTGTACGGTTTCCAAACAATTTCAAACTTTTGCAATTTTCGACAATTTAGAAATAAAAGTGAAAATGGGACCAATGCTATCATTTTAACTCTATTTTAGTTATTCCTACAAGAAATTTAAATAATTAAATTGGAATCATTTTTAGAAAATTTTGAAAATATCCCAGCGGCTTCATGTAAAATATTGTCAAAATTCAAAGAATTGTTGCCAAAATGCATAACTATGAAACTGGCGAGATCGATAAGGGAACATTCATTTTGGTAAAAAGAAATATGAATGGTTTAGGGAGTCGTGTTATTCACAAAGGGACAACAGGCAGACGTGTAGAAAAAGGATGGACGTTTTGTAAAAAACAACTTTTTCTTTACCATATTTCCGTTAAAATCTCGAAATCGATTTTACACAGAATTTTATAACTGTACTACCTATATATTACTCGGTATATACTTACGGACACGAGGAAATAATATTATACGGTTTTATTAGTTTTTCGGAAAAAACTAGCAGATCACAGGTTACGTTCAAAAACTGAATATTTTCTCCAACAAATATTCATACTTTCAAATCAATAAAATTGATCAACAAATCAGAAAACTGTGCTGTGGATTTTTGACCTTTTCTCATGTAAATGAAAGACCGTCCAGTGAGTGGCTCCCGTGCACAGCGCATGCGCAACACAACTCGCTTCGTTTTTCTCGTTCTTCATTTTTCTTTTCCCCCTCCTTTCGACCTTTTCTTCGCGTTCGGAAAGATAAATCTCGCACTTGCCTGCGCAGTATTTACATAGATACACGAGAAAATTAAAACAAACGGTTTTATAAGTTTTCGGAAAAAAAACTAGCAGATCTCAAGTTACGTTCACAAACTGAATGTTTTCTCCAACAAACATTTTTACTTTCAAATCAACAAAACTGCTCAACAAATCATAAAATTGTGCTGTGGATTTTTGATCTTTTCTCATGTAAATTAAAAGACCGTCCAGTAAGTCGCCCCCGTGCACAGTGCATGCGCAACACAACTCTTCGTTTTTCTCGTTCTTCATTTTTCTTCTCCCCCCTCCTTTCGACTTTTTTTCTTCGCGTTCGGAAAGATAAATCTCGCACTTGCCTGCGCCGTGTTTACGTAGCTACACGAGAAAATTGTAATATACGTTTTTATAAGTTTTTCGGAAAAAACTAGCAGATCACACGTTACGTTCACAAACATTTTTACTTTCAAATCAACAAAATTGCTCAACAAATTACAAAACCGGGCTGCGGATTTTTCACCGTTTCTCATGTAAATAAAAGACCGTCCAGTGAGTCGCTCCCGTGCACAGTGCATGCGCAACACAACTCGCTTCGTTTTTCTCGTTCTTCATTTTTCTTTTCCCCCTCCTTTGGACCTTTTTTTCGCGTTCGGAAAGATAAATCTCGCACTTGCCTGCGCGAAGGAAAATAGTGTGGCGGCCGAGACCCGATGGATATTTTTAAATGAAGCTCCCCGCGTCGGACGCCTCGGTTCCGAGGCGCGCAATCGCTCCTCTTTTTGTCGCGCAGTTACAAATTATTCCCCGGGAATGTCTGTCGGCATGCGGGAACGAGGGCCCTGAAAAATGCTCTTGTTTACTCGCGGAAAGCGACCATCGAACGCCGCTGCCGCCACAGGTCGTCCGCCGGCGAACGTCTTTTGTCCTCCACAGCCAGCGAGCGCCTAGGTGAGGCAGCGTGGTAGTAATGCACTTCCCAACTCAAATACGAAGGTTGGGGTGTAAGTGAAGGCAACTATTTTGTTTTGTGAGAAGACGAGTACGGGGTGCGGCGGCGATGGTGTAACGATTAGCGTATCGGGCTGTTATACCCAAGTTCGTGGGTTCACACCTGATCGATACCGTGAATTTTTGAGAGCGCAAACATCCTTCGTACGTCTTCCTTCGTAGGGGAAGTAAAACCGGCTGTCCCATGTTAGTAGATTTACTGCATCTAAAAGATTCTCAAGACTAAATAAAGCCTCTGAGAAAAATTCACATTGCCTGTTTCGCCACCCAAGTAATACCTCTTTTCTCACCTAGTAGGAGAAAGGAGCGTAACGAAATTTGCGAGGTCATGCGGAAGTCTCACCTCGTAAAATAAGGCATACATTCACGGGTGGAAATTGTGTAATATTCACATGAAAGAAGAAGGCAAGAACTATGTACATGGACACTTAACGACACCTAAAAAATTGTGTTTCTCATAATTATCAAGGTATTTAAAATGTCGGTACAGGTTTCATGTTCCAAAGCACTTGAACATCTAAGAGCTCACAACATTCCAAAAGCATTACATACTTGTTCTAAAGGGTCGATTAGGCAGATACACGCTTACAGCACGTGCAACTTCGGTCCGCACACTCACAAGTCGTCACGAGCGTTGCTATCACTGGTTGCTGTGCGTCCTCGCGGAAATTCTCCTGGCCATCTCGCGACCGTCCAGTATGCAAGGGCCATACTAGAGCTTTCACCAATTTCCTATGACAGCAGCGGGCATTTCTTCCATGAAGAACGG
Source organism: Teleogryllus occipitalis (assembly GCA_011170035.1). Classification (NCBI taxonomy): domain Eukaryota; kingdom Metazoa; phylum Arthropoda; class Insecta; order Orthoptera; family Gryllidae; genus Teleogryllus; species Teleogryllus occipitalis. The sequence continues at coordinate 41,646 of BLKR01002236.1, forward strand.
CAGTCGTGGAGCATGAGCTACTCGAAACGGGTTACATACACCTGGCACGGTGGAAGTCGGACAACTGATTTCACGTTATTCTCTGTGCTAATAGAGCCACTCAGAGCCAAGACATCTGTTGATGTGAACATATCTAACTGCGGTATTTCTTTCACGATACTAATGAAATTTCGCGATCCGATGACATTTCTTTAAAAAAAACAAACAGTTGTCATGATTGCTGCCCCAACCCTCGTATACTCTCGTTGGTTGGTTGGTAGGTTGGTTGATTGGTTGGTTGGTTGGTTGGTTGGTTGGTTGGTTGATTAGTGATTTCGGGTGCGTCAAAATCCAAGGTCATTATTCCCGTGAGTGTAGTGCATGTTTTATCTTGGGAGGTGGCAGCAATCATCCCCCGTGGATGTTGAAATCCGGGGACGACCTACACTAGGCTACGGTGGTTTTCCACAACCAGGTATCTCCCACGACCGGAGCACCACCGCAGCCAAGGTCTAAGCTCCAGACATGTGTGGTATAGTGTAGTGTATGTAGGTGTGAGTTAGTGTAAGTAAGGGGTAGGGTAGGGTAGGGTAGGACGGAATGGGAAGGAAAGATCGTGCGCGGTCCGTGGCTCGTTTGGTAGAGAACTGATCAGGCATTCGCCTGGGGTTGATCGGAGAAACCACGGAAAACTACCGATCAGAGCAGCCGGTCGCTAGAATTCTCCTCCAGTCAGCGACGGAACGCGACCTGGCTCTCTAGCTAGTGTCGAAAATCCTGCCGCCGTGGGGAGTGTAACCTAGGACCTCCCGGTTAGAGGCGCAGCAGTCACATCAGTTGATGCACTGAGCTACCGCTCCCGGTTCATGTCATCAAAAGTCTGCGACCTCTGCGTACACTGTCTCGGAGAGCTACTGGATTTTTCTACCTAGAAGACGCATTGCTCCAAAAGGTGGACGTCTTAAGGGCTAAATCACTATTAATTATAGAAAGTTTGAAGAGTAATTAAATTACTTGTGTAATTAATTAGTAATTAAATAGTTTTAGATGGTGGCACATTTATTTTTGTAGTAACCTATTAAGGCAGTGATAGCTTCAAGAGTGGTAATCAAACTATAGAAGAATCCGCTTAAGAATGAGCCAAAATGACAGTTCGCTAAATAAGTGAACATGACACGTAATTCAGAGAAGTATCCCTTCGTCGCAGCAAGTTCAGCCACCCCCCTTTGTAAATGTTTGGTTGTGGCTCCCGTGAAAACATCACTATGCAGAAGTCTAAGAGTTTCACTGAGGTATATGCACGTATGTGAGTCAGAGAAATATTGAAATTTCATTACGTATGTGGGAAAATCTCATAACATGCTCACGTATTCAAAGAAAGCTGACACGAATGTAAATTACAGCTCGCTACCTTACAGCACAGATGCCGGAAACACGTGAACTAGACGCATCTCAGTTTCAAGACTCGGTTTTAAAATAACCATAATACTTATCACACAAGAAGTAAATTCAATGTAATGTTTATAAAAAGAAGAATTTTATCAGAAGAGCGCCTTGTACTGCACTTCCTAATTTCAATTATTTCTCGTGGCGCACTATATTTCCTTCGGACGAGGACATCACAAAAGGACGCGTCGAAGTCATTTACAAGTTAGCCAACTGCAAATGAACGAATGAAGGAGAGTCCAATGGACTGAAGACACATCGACCACAGAACTTTCAGTTATGTTGCCAAAACTAGCTGTCAAAGCAGTTCTTTCTTATAAAAATCGCTCAATCCTATTCCTTCAAACCTATTGAGTCACCAATACACGTTTGTTAAAAAAGCTGAACGTTCTCACACTTAGTAACGATTACGTAATATTATAATATTGCAGTTTCTGTCCATATTATCACAACTCAATCATCACTTGTAAAATGTATTAAAAATCGTAGTTTATTAGTCGGAAAAACTATTTTTTAAAGCTAATATTCCATAAATCAAACTGCGTTTTCTCTAGCTATATCATGTCGCAATAATGAGATGGTATTCTCAAAATGTAAAATGCTGTGTTGCGATGCGGCATTGCCATTTTCATTTTCCAATCTGATATTTTATGAACGAAGAGCAAATGAAGCGCGGGAAATTAGAATTTGCAGATTTAAAGAAAAGCAAAATTGATGCTAAACTAATATTTTAAAGATTGTTGTACATTTCCTTTTTTAAAGAACTGATTTTTTGGAAAGATTTCGACTGCGAATACTTACAGTTGTGATCTAATCGTGTTTGTTTGTTTTGTGGGTAAATGGGAAATGACCGCCGAAGGAATTGCTGATTCGCACTCACGCACGATGTTTGGTTAAGAGTTTTGTCAAGTGATGCCTAAAGTTTCAAGAGCACATAAATTGCAATGTTTATAATGTAACGTAAATGACACCAATGATACGAGAAAGTATGAGCAATTATAGCAAGAGTAGTTACAAGAAAATTTTAGTAAAACCACAACTAGGCAATATATTTTGTTCATTACATTTTATCAGAGTAAATTGACAGAAAGCTGTATATCTCATCAATGTACCTTTTATATTCAATTCCTACGCGTTTATTATTACGATCTCGAATTAATAAAAATAAACCGTGGGCATATATAGAAAACGTGGAATGAGCAAACGTTTCTAAACAAGAACAATCCTCTATCAATGAATAAACCATGATGTTCGACCGGTTGGACGATAAATAATGTGCAGACTGCGTGGCCATCCATCTTTCCAAGGGAAGTAACGACATGTGCGCCATGGCGGCGGCATTCCCCTCTGGCGGCGGCGGCAGGAGTGGCGAGGGCGAAGAAGTGGCGAGGGAGGGGGCGGTAGCGGGGTCGGGGGTGAGGGGCGGCGGGGCGCTGGGGCGCTGGGGGCGGCGGGGGCGGCGGGGCGGCGGAGCGGCGGGGCGGCGGGGCGGCGGGGCGGCGGGGGCGGCGGGGGCGGCGGGGGCGGCGGGGGCGGCGGGGGCGGCGGGGGCGGCGGGGGCGGCGGGGGCGGCGGGGGCGGCGGGGCGGCGGGGGCGGCGGGGGCGGCGGGGGCGGCGGGGGCGGCGGGGGCGGCGGGGGCGGCGGGGGCGGCAGGGGCGGCGGGGGCGGCGGGGGCGGCGGGGCGGCGGGGGCGGCGGGGGCGGCGGGGGCGGCGGGGGCGGCGGGGGCGGCGGGGGCGGCGGGGGCGGCGGGGGCGGCGGGGGCGGCGGGGGCGGCGGGGGCGGCGGGGGCGGCGGGGGCGGCGGGGGCGGCGGGGGCGGCAGGGGCGGCGGGGCGGCGGGGCGGCGGGCGGCGGGGCGGCGGGGGTGGCGGGGGCGGCGGGGGCGGCGGGGGCGGCGGGGGCGAGCGGGGGCGTGTTAAGCGCCATTACTAGTTTGATATTTAGCAAGTGATGAGTCTTTGCTTTTTCTTTTGGACGTTTGTCACTCCTTCATATGGCTCACGTCCCAATATTTGAAGAATCCCATAGCTCTCTAATTATGAATGTGTCAAGACCAGGTATTTTCCGAGTAATTGTAGTAAGAAAACAATGCTTCTTCGTTGACCCTTTGAACTCGTTCGTTACTCAAGTTCGCAATGTGCCCCCAGTGGTTTTCGTATTTCACTCTTGGTTTCTAAAGTTTTGGCAGACTTGGCATGCCCCTTTTAAAAAGGCTATTGGAACAAAGATTTCCTTCGAAGCCAACATCGGTGGCTAAGGGGATGTTACCAACTCATCTGCTTGTTTCCTAATTTGTACAACTTTTTTTAAATTTTAAAAATATTGATAAAAATAATGGTGAATTGGATTAAGTTTCGACTGATACCCTTGGGTTACATTTTTTTTTTTTGCCAATGTTCAATAAATAGTAACCACGCACTACACAGGGCCCGTAAACGAAGGAATAGGCCTGGTAGTTCCAAGTTGGGTTCCAACATGAGGAATTATTCTTGTCTAAAGGAATGATTTAAAGCGGTTGAAGAATGTTCGCATGCATTCAAATAGTTCTTTAAAAAGAAGTCTTCATTCACTTAACGTTCAGGGCAAAAAATGTCAAATATGAATCTAACCATTCCATAAATGTCAAATAATAAAATTATTGCAATTTATCTGAAGTTAAACATCACTATAAACCCTAATGATAATAAAATGTTACTCTACAATTTGGTTACTAAACAAAGCATGCATGAATTTCGCGTGGTGTAATGGTCTAAGCCCAAATAAGTAAATATGAACCTTAGATTCCATACCTGAGTGATTTTCAACCAACACTATTACTTACAATCAACTTGATATTATATATTTTCAAGCAAAGTTTTAGGGAATTCTAGTTTTGAAACTAAACAATATTAAAATTTCAAAAGCCACGTTTATTGCATTAAAGTGGTTAAACTGGAAAACGATTGTTATTACTTTTTCGGAAACAATTTTGCATAATTTTTAATGATTCTGTGGCAAAATAGAAATACGTACAATTTCAGATAGTAAAATAGTAAATAAGCGGTATTTAAGGAATGTGCAAAAAGGGCATTGCAGAACAATCATGTCTGTCCAAAATTTAAAACGTACATGAAGATCATATCAAAACTAAATGAAATGAGAGAACGCTAGAAATATAAACAAAAGTGTAATAAATGCCGTTTGGAAGGATGCTCTCTACATCAACTAAAGTAAAAATTTCATGATTTTGAGCAGAGAGCAAATAAAACTGGTCAGGTTATACAGAGTGGTTATAGATACCTGTACATGATTTTTACCTCGGCGGCCATCCCGAGAACAAATGGCCCCTGGCTGAGTATCGAAGGGGCTGCGCCTAGCCAATGCAGCGCCGGCACCCGACTCCTCAATTGGATTCGTGTCTTCCTCGGTGCGTTCATTCGTCGTGCCCCGCGCTGCGCTTTTTCCCCGCAACGCAACCCGCGCTGACAGATTTATTGAGACGCATCCGGCGCCCCCCTCCCCCGCGCCGCCCCACGAAAAAGAACCTCCGCCATCTTGCCGTTCATCATAAAAATTAACATCGGAGCCGGCGACGGTCGTCTGTTTGAAGGCGCCCTATAAATCAGCCGTCTCAATTGCAAGTGCGCGCAACGGCCGCGAGGATCGCTCGCGTTGGCGAGCGCGGTTGCGAGCGCTTGCAACCGCGTGCACGGGAGGCGCTAGCGGCGGCTTTCACACGGAATGAACTTAAGACAACGGCTACTTCAAAAATACAATTTAAAAAATAGAGGAGAGTTAATTCTTTATAAGATAAATTTTTAGCACAATTCATTTTAATTATGCCTTATTTTATGTGGCGAGACTGGGGCGAGACCTCGCTCTCTCGTCGGACCACGCAAATTTCGCTATGCTCTTTTCAACATCTAGCGGAGAAAAAAACGCGTCACTCGGGCGATTTGAATTTAGCTCAGTGGCTTCTTTTAGGCTTGAGGATCTCTTACATTCAGTAAATCTACAACATGGGACAGCCGGCTTCTCTTCTCCGAAGGAAGGTGTACGAACGATTTTTCGCCCTATAAAAATCTTTCATAGAGTGTGAACCCACAAACTTGGGTATACCTGTCCGACACGCTAACTTTTATATGACCGAAGACTCAGATGTTTTGCTGTACGATAAAAAAATTGTGTATAGCAAACATGTTATATTTTTATTCATGTAATTATTTATTTGTTTTCCAAGATCAAAGGACAATGGTCCATTTGAGGGAGATCAGTCATTCAAGAAGTGCATTGGATTTTCGGGGTTAGGGGCTCCCCACAACAGAGACACACATTGAAGTGAGGCCAGAAGTAGTTGATACAAATGGAGCTCTCGCAACATTTGAGTGATAATTATTTTACCATTAATTTCAAATTAGAAATAAAACGCAAAACAATTTTGGTGTTTAGCAATTTTCGAAAATACACGAGTAACCATGAAAATCTGTGACCCATGCGACTTTTGTAAGTGAATTTCACTATTCTTTCAGGAAGTTAAAAGAAATTGAGCAATTTTTGAGAAAACTCTAAAAATGTCCCTGGAACTTCAAGTATAGTACCCCCAAAATTTATAGTATTTTCAAAATCGTAGAGCTTCGAGTCAGGGAAGATCGATCAAGGAATATCTGTTTTGGCGAAAATCCTACGATTAGTTTAGGCGTTAGTATTGATCAGAGATGGAAGGATGTAAGAATGTTTAAACATAAAACACCTTTTCGGTATCAGGGGACCCCCAAATTCGTGTTTTGCTTGAAATCTAGAAATAGAATTTCCGCATGATTGCGTAATTTTATCTATAAACGTGAATTGCTCTGTATATTCATCGTTTAGGTGAAATCAAAATAATGCTCTATGTAAATAATTAAGAAAACGGATGGTGCCAGAGTGCTCAGACTTTCTCGTACTAGTTCCTGCTTCTCTTGCTCTCCTCTTTTTTTACCCCATCCTCTTCCCATCTGCGATAACCTGGCGACTAAAAGTTATTTTTCTGCATTTGTTTATTTTCTACCACCTAATTGTAGTCTTGAAATATAACCGAGAATAATACATTAGAATAAAACCTGGTCCAGTAAGCAAAGTTTCATTGAAGAATGTGGAGTCATTTTCCAAAAAATTTAGTTAGAGCGTTTCTGAAAATGTTACCAGAGCTGATTTTCAGAGATAACTCGGAAAAATCTGAAAAAATTAGATGTTAATGACAAATAAAAAGTTGGTTTTAGTATCTTCAGAGACAATGTATCACCTGATCACTGGGTGCATAAAACATGAACTTTTCTCCAGCAGACATGGATCAGCACTGATTGTATACACAAATAAAAACCCATCATACAAAGAAATCAATTCAAAATATTACAACCTTCCAATAAAAAATGAAAAACAACCCTTGGAAATAAACCAAAATTCCTACGCCAAAACCTACAGGAATAATAGTTATAGTAGCAATAATAAAAGTCTCTAGAATGGCTTATAGAACGTACTTGTTTCCCGTGGTGCGGTCCCAGGTTCGATTCCCGGTGGAGACAAAAATAGAGTTGCAGCTTTCCTTTAAAACAGTTCCAGTTTCAATAGCTGTGTAACGAAAAAAGCCCAGGCTGGCGGAGTTTGTTAGTTACGATGCAGGGAAATTATGTTCGCCACATGTCTCTCTTACCCCCCCAAGCGAGGGAATTAAACTAGGCCCAGACATGGGGGACACGGCTAGCCAACAAAGTGGGACAATCGACCCAAAATGCCAAACACATAATAATAATAATAATAATAATAATAATAATAATAATAATAATAATAATAATAATAATAATAATAATAATAATAACCACAATATTAAGAGCAACATCAATAATAACAGAAAATATCACCTTAAGGGCAGTGTAAAATGGAATTTTAACGAAAATTTGAAAAAAAAATTGTTTCAATTTTTTTAAACTTGAAAGTGTGCTGAATATAGCTGTTTTTGTCGTTTGGCCGTACCTCAAATTTAAAAGTCTTTTTCTCGAGTATTTAAATTTTGCCATGCTCCTATCATTGCTTACGTCAACGTGCATTTGTTTGTAAAAATACTATTAAAATTTTGAGTTAGATTCCGAGTGGAAAAAGCTGATAAAACAATGGAAAATCTTAGTAAACAGGCAAGAAAGAAGAACAGAAACATCAAGAAGAAAAGGGAAGAGGAGGACCCATATTATATCAAAGTCTATCGTAGTGATAGGTGGGCGTCACTGTTTACTTTGCACGCCATTTGCCGCACATTTGTTTCCGGTGGACATTGATGCATTTATCCCCAAAAAATACTTAAGATAACATTTCTAAAAATATCTGTCGTACACAACTAAATGTGCTCTTGATATTAGACTCAATTTTATGTAAAATCTTTCAAAAAAACTAAAAAGAAATTACAAATTTCTTTTTTTCTTTTTTGAAAAAAAAATTACATGTCACAAAAAAATCATAATTTTGAAATGAAAAGCATTATTTCAAGAAACAAATGCCGGCATATTGAAAAATCATCAGACAAAACTGCTGTAAAATGTCAAAAATGTAACTTTCATTGTTCTTGAGAAAAGTGCATCCTACGTTTGAAGATTTAACTTGACCAGAATAGGCACTACTTAAGTAGGTTGCAGAGATTAGTTGTTCTGGTGGCCGTAGGAGCGGCAAGTCCCATTACGAGGCGCATTAATAAGGCGCCTCACGTCCACGTAGAAACTCGTGCGCCGGCGCATGCGCAGGAAGGGGGCGCTGGCGGGGACGCGGAATGCCACGCGCGGAGCCTTTCCACACAACCAGATCTTTCCCAGTTCGCGGAACACGGCGCAGAAGCAGGGTAAGCTGCAGCCGTCAGCTGAAATCGATGAAACACACTGGGAACCTAGAAAACCCGTGTCAATGATTCATTTTTACACATACGTAAAAACCGGGAGAGGTGGCGAAGTGCATCAACTGATGTCACTGCAGCGCCTCTGACCGCGAGGTCCTACGTTTGAGCTACAGTACACTAGCTTTTCAGCTAGGTTGAATTCAGTCGCTCTCTGGAGGAGAATTCTGGCGGCCGGCTGCTCTGATCGGTCGTTTTCGTGGTTTCTTCGATCAACACCAGGTCAATGCCGGAGCAGTGCCCTAACAAATGGGACCCGGACCGCGCGCGATCTTTCCTTCCTTTTCCTTGTCCTATCCTCTACCCTTACACTAAGATGCAACACACTACCACATATCCCGGGAGCGGGAGCTTTGAGCTTGCCCCGGCTGAGGCGGTGCCCTGCTGGTGGGAGAGTCCTGGTTAGGGGGAAACCCCGCTAGCCGATTAGGTAGGTCGGCGCCGATCTCGCCATCTAGCGGGGGAAGATCACCCCCATCTCCCGAGGAAAAACATGTACTACACTTACGAAACTAATGACCTAAGCTGTTGACGCGACCGGAATCACCAACCAACCACATACGCAAAATATTAATTTACAATAATGGAACACTTAGGTACTCTGGAAGAAAATTATATCATTATTATTAATACTCATTGCCATCGTGCGAACGACATATTGATTTTGATTTTCACTTTCTAGCCATTACATAGTAACGAGAGAAAGTATTGTATCTTGTGGCGGAAGAGGCGAATTTTCGAAAGAAAAACTCGTATTGCCGACCCTTATTACGGAAAAGATAATCTTCTTCCTATACATAGAAATTTTCTTCCTCTTACACGTTGGATAATCAGAATCCAGATTTTGTGGGTCCTTGATACTGCAAAATTGACTGACGGTAAAATGTATGTCTGCCCGTCCGCTTGTGGTCAACGCTAGCGTCTAAACCGTTTACTCAATTGTCTCCAAAAATGATGAGCCTAGATAGAGCTAAACTGTCTGAAAGTCCTGCGAGTTTGAAACGGATATTTTAACTTCTGGAGTTAGTTTAGTTTACATCTTCAAAATATTCTCAAATATTGGCTCCAAATTCTTTGACTAAACTTTGACCTGGAATAGCATAAAAGAGTAACGTAAGTCTTATGTTCGTTGAAATCCCTGATTTTTCGAAAATTGCAAAGTTGAATTTTTTCACCATCTTACAAAAATTACAATATTTAAGATATAGACTTTTCCCTCAATGAAATCTGATGTTGAACGACAAATGTTGAAATAATGTCATGCAAACTTTATTTAATATGAGAGTATTTTTCATCTAATCTAGACCATTTTTAAACAACTATTTTTCAACCATGGCTCCAATATTTTTATTAGTTTTCCTTGGATGAATCAAAGGACGATAAAAAAATTCGTGTCGGTCCTATTTTCGACGAACTGTATTTTCGAAAATTGCGAAAAATTAACATTTCAAAAGAACAATATTGAAGGTTGACATTTTTGTCTTAAATGAAATTTGTTCTGTTAGATATTTAAAAAAAGTCATGTACAATTTTTTTAAACAATTGTAATTTTTGTGAAATGTACCTGGATCCGGGCGGAACCCAGTTTACCCTCGCGGCAACCTACCCATACAATGCCTGTTGGGGGCCGCCCTGCTAGGTAAGAGTTCCTAGCTATCCAGGCTAGTACCGGAGTCAAATCAATTCGCTACTCACGTGCGCTGAAACAAGTCCCTCCTCTTTGCCCAGAGTACCGGTCCACCACCACGACGAATCCGAGAGCCCAATAGGGGACCACCTGAACTCAGGTTCGCGCGGTTTGGCGCCCCCAACCCGTCTCCCCACTGCCTACACCTTTGGGCTAAGGACATGGGTACCGCTGGAAACTGGGCAACCTGACGAGAGGTAACCATTTCCCGCCGAACTTTAAAGTCGGATTCAGAATTCTCCGAAAAGCATCCTTCGCCCAATCCTGCTCAAAGGTCGACGCGCCATAGACCAAACTGGTGGGTGCCGGGCAAACCCGACTACCAGGAGCTTAGCATTGCCTGCATCTTCAAGCTAACGACGTGAGTGGCGCTGCGAGACTCAGGGTCCGGGTGGTCGTCTACAACACTCCACCACAGACCACGACAACCTACGCCATTGATACTCCCCTGCGGGGCGTAGTGGTCCCCATCGCATCGAAATTTCCCTCATCGCAGGCGCAGAGCCATCTCCGTTCACCATGAGATAAATCATGGTGGAAATAACACCATCAGACATTATTTCCACCATGATATAAACGAACAGAACGATGTGACGACAATGAGACACATTTAAGGTAAAGCAATCGCAGAGCTCAGCGAACTTTGTTGGTTGCGTCGCGAACCAAGGGGGACCAAACCTATCCAATGTGAGCTCAGAAGACATTGATCAATCACAAACAATCTTTTTTTTTGTTATTTATGGTCACATCAACATATAGGTCAGAGGCGACCACTATTGGAGTCAACGTTATGGTAACTATGAAGATGAAACGAAATGATAACAAGAGGTGAAAGGACGAACACAAACACAGCCATGCCCGAGGTGGGACTCGAACCCGCAACCCTTCGGTCCGAAATCACTACGACACTGCTTACTTAGCGATCTTGGCCATCGGGCAGACCGATCCATCTTGTTACCCTACCTACACAGATCTTCACTTCTTTCGGGCTTCGAGAATAGCTTTTAGCAATATTTTCCAATATTGATGAAGTCTGTTACACAATCTGGAGGTACGGCATATTCGGGACCTTGCATTCTTTGGGACGCTCCTATTATTCTTCGTTTATTTTCTAGTTCAAAGCCTTTTCGCTTCCCGCTTGGTGAAACGTTATCTTCCAACCATTAGTTGGAAAACGGGGTCCCCCAGGGATCAATTCTTAGTGTTACTCTCTTAGCCATCGCAATGAATAGTGCAACGTCAGTTTGACGAGAGCCTGTGAAAGCATGGTTCTTCGTTCACGACTTCATCCTTTTGAGTCGTCTCCGTTCACTGTAAGAAAAACGAGCGGATCGATATGACGACAAATTCGGAGAATTGAATCGCGGGACGCGGTTCCATTGAAGAACGCGGTGATTGTTGGAGGATCGTCTATCGCCTGAGGAGCCAGAGGGGATCCAAGATCATAAGAAAAAAATATAGAAATCCCAAATAGACGAGGAAGGACGTGACAGCGTCCGAGCGAGTCCGAACTAAAGTGCGTAAATAATGGATTATCTTTAAAAAAAATTAAAAATCCGGCTATTGTTTCGATATCGATGCCATGATTACCTTTTTATCGATGCTGTTTTTCAGAAGACATCCATTGCAATCTCTACACTACCGGCAGCGTATGAGCTACTCTGACAGTTCAATGCGCTGTTTCCACACATTACTATGCACACCTACATCACAGATAAATTAAATCTCAAAGATATAACGCTTAATGACAGGCTATGACTCGTCGTGATACCATCTTCATAATTTACGCCAAAGCTGAACCTTATCGCCTCCGGGACTTCGTGTGATTCAAATGAGCGGCAACGTTGAACCTGACTGTACTAAGGTAAAAAAAATCCTCTCAAGTTGATTTGCTGACATGACAGACCAGGTATCATGTCCTCTGAGCAGGTCACATGGCGCACCACAGTACGTGGCGAGAGGACTGTCAAAGTCGCTTATGCGCTGCCGGTACTGAAAGTAGGCAGACCGGCCATGAAATCCCCTTGTGCTTTACTAGAATATCGACTCTTCCACCGCGGTAACTGTGTAAACGGAAGTGCAAACTGACGAGTCTCAGTGAACTTCCTACATTCGCAACATTGATCAATAAGTCTGGTTAGTAGTACAATTATCATAGGAGAAAGTAAGTCGGCGTTCTAGAAAACTAACATTTCCTCAATTTCTTGGCATCGCTCCTAAAGTAGTAAGGAAAAAGTGCGACAAATCGGCGAAATATTTCCTCCAACGATTGTTGTTGATCCAAAAAAATTCCGTAACTCCCCAGAAGTCATAGTTGAGGAACAACAAGACCATCTCCAGCTCCTTATATTACATTTCGGGCTTTTTTCAATATTAAGAGACGATTAGAGAACTGTACATAAGGTTTTTCAAATGGTAGAATGTGGTGGAAGTGGTAGAAAGATTATAACGATATTTTGAAGGAGATATTTTCTACTGTCGAAACTCGCGGTAAATTTCCTGCCCTAGGATCTGACCAGATTCACAAAAAAATTCTAAAGCATATACGGCATGAATTTCCTCCAGCTGTTCAATAAAGTTTGAGTTGAGCGTACCATTCCAGTGAATTGGCGAGAAGCCACTGTCATCCCAATCCCCAAGAAAGGAAAAGGTAGAAAACGTTCCATTCAGATTTCGCCCAATCTCGTTCACAATCTGCGCCTGCAAGCTGTAAGGATGAATGGTAAACGCTCGACTGGTCTGACTCTTGAAACAAACTTCATTAAACCTATCCAATGTGGGTTGTCATAATTCTGGTCAATCACTGAACATTCTGTTACCTTAGCTACACAGATCTCCACTTCCTTCGTGCTTACACAAAACCTTTTAGCAATATTTTCCGATATCGATAGGGTCTACTACACAACCTGTCATCTTCAGCACCTTGCATTCTTTTAGACTTAGGGTAGACTCCCATTATCCTTCGTTGATTTTCTATGTTAAAAGACTGTCCCGCTTCCCCCTTGGTGAACGATATCTTCCAGCCATCAGTCGTAAAATGGGGTTCCCCAGGGATCAATTCTGAGTGTCGCTCTCATTGCCGTTGCTAAAAATAGTATAGCGTCTCTTAAACGAAAAGCTGCGAAAGCATCGCTCTTCGTTGACGACTTCATCATTTTTGTACTTAAGAGCATAAGCGTTATTGAAAGGCAATTACAACTTGTCCTTTAAAAATTGCGATAATAGAACGATAAAACTGGACACACGTTCTCGACCTCAAAATCCAGCTGCATCATCAACTTCCATTTCGCGAATCTGCAACTTTCCTTGGCCTTACAATCAACAAGAGTTTAAGGTGGCGTGAACACATGCGTAAACTAAAACTCAAGTAATGTGTTATCACTGAACCGCCTTCGCGCTCTTAGCAGTAATTCGGGTGGAGACCGCGAATGCCTTTCGCAGTTGCACACGATCCACACCCGTCTTAATTTTTGATTTCGGTGGTATTGAGTATTGCTCGGTTTCTCCGGCAACACTCCGCCCATTGAATGTCATCCACAATACGGTTTACATACCTGCAGAGGCGCCTTCATATCTGCAGAGACATCAGCCGCATCGAATGTCACTTGTTTGAGGAAAACACCTCTGAGGTGGGGAAGGAAGATATTTTGATCCAACCCTGTGGAACGAAAATGTAGTTTATATTACATGCAAATCGTCACACTAAGAAGTTCTTCATGCAAGTTACCTGACATAAATCCACTTAGACCATTCACAGGCCATCTGTTTCCAAACCCTTTTGGATGAGCGGCATGTTAAACTTTCCATCCCTGTGCAACCCCCTCGAAGTTATGGTTCCCCTTGAGAACTTTTTCGGCACATAATATTTCTTAGACTGTCCAACCTCTTTAAGCCAACATCTTCCCGTGTACATATCTGAAGCAATTCCAGAAAGCAAAATGCACATATCCCAGCCACAACTTTATCTACTCTGATGGGAACTCTCGCGATTCCAGTAAATATGTGGAACCAGAAGAAGAACCCTTGACAAGAAAGACCGAAAAAACAGTTAAAATTATGTAAAACAATGGCAAAATAAACTTGCTACACGGTGGAGAATGCTGTTTTGAAACAAAGAAAAATGAGCTAATACAGAAATCAGAGATGAAATTTCTGAGAGCAGTGAAATGATGTACGAAAACTGATCACGTAAGAAATCAAGATATTCGAAATGAATTAAAAGTTGTATCTGTCCTCCATAAAATCCAAAACTATAAAAGAAATTAAACCGTATATCTGTAATGTGATATGCCAAAATGACGAACCATTTTTATTATGGAAATGTCATTTTATTTGACATAGAATATAGGGATATCAATAGACAATCGCGAGGGGTCGCTCTGTGACAAATAAACAACCGGCGTTAATGATCATTTTCGTTAGGTTGAAATGACAGAGCAGAGGCGGGATAAGCATTGTTTTGAGAGACAAAAGAAAAAGATAAAGGATTCGGATGCTTCCGAATTTTTAAAAGAACCTTGATTTGCTAGAGCAACGCGGTGATGAGCGGGTCGGCTCTTGATATATTTTACTAGATCGAGGAAAGACTGTAATTGACAGTGGTATAAAGTTAACTATAGTTTCTTATATTAGGATAGAGCGTTCTTGTAAGAATACTATCTAGGCGTCCACCCGAGACGTTATTGAGGGAAGTCACGGATTATAATAATATCGCCGGGGGAATTTGGAACCAGACACGGACATTAGGCGAGGACTTTATCCCGAAGCAAGATTCTGCTGCGTTGACGTAGAAGGTTCTACGGGGCACCATCGAACAAAGAAGTGGAGAGCACGCGAAGACCCACGAATGAATTACAAGGTTTATAACTATTGTAAAACAGAGAAAACTGGTCTTGACCAAAGAATGATTCATTTTTGATTATCATTATAATAAATTCTAATTTGTTAAGTTGAAAGAAAGCTGATTATCAATTTTCGTTACGTGCAATCCAGCATTTTAATAAGTTTTTCAGATTCCTCGCCACTTCGTATGGATAACAGATTGAATAATTGGTTGCAGAGTAAGTAGCAACAATTATGAACTTCGAACTCCAATTAACTGAGCTAGCACAACATAATTTTGTAAGGAGAAATATTTAAATTACGTAGGAATCATTAGGGTTCACGTGCAACCTTTTCCTGGCGCCCAAATTATATTTATCAGTAATAATTATGTTTCAAAATTTCCATCCAAGTGGGGCTTGTTTTTAAATAGAAATACGGGACTTCTTTCAAATTGGTACCAGTCAATGTCGGGCATGTTTCAATACTAAATGGAGGAGAAGCGCATTCCTAAAATAATGGAAATATCGAGGTTGATTGGGTGGTTGGTTAGTGATTCCGGGCGCGTCAACAGATTAGGTCACTAGTCCCGTAAGTGTAGTGCATGTTTGTTATCGGGAGATGGCGGTGATCTTCCCACGTTGGATGGCGAGATGCGGCGCCGACCTACCGTCGGCTAGCGGGGTTTCCCCCTAACCAGGACTCTCCCACCAGCAGGGCACCGCCCCAGCCGGGACAAGTTCTAAACTCCCGACCGGTCTCCCGGAATGTGTGGTAGTGTAGTGGTTGTTAGTGTGTGTGTAAGGGGAGAGGAGAGGACAAGGAAGAGGAAGGACAGATCGCGCGCGGTCCGTGGCCCGTTTGGTAGGGTACTGCTCCGGCATTCGCCTGATGTTGATTGGAGAAACCACGGAAAACTACCGATCAGAGCAGCCGGCCGCTAGAATTCTCCTAGCCGACTGAATTCGACCTAGCTGAAATATCGAGGTCAGAACCCAAGCCCGGAAGAGCAACTGACATTGCATATGCCGACATTCCGCAGAAAAGTCCGTAGCCTCACAGGGCCGAAGTCCGCAGTCGAGGAGAGAAGCCGTCGGAAGAAAGGGTCGGTGCCAGGTGCACTTGCGAAGTAAATGTTCCCTAGCCGAAGGGGGGAAACAAAACAATGCTAAGGAACACTGTATCCAAATAGCAACTTCACTGACTTCTAGAAGCTCGCACTGCAATACTTCACACGCAACTCGCTACATACTCCGCTTTGCCAGAGTTACAAAGGGACGGCTGGTCAATGAGGGGCCAGTCAGACGATTTGCTTAGAGCAGCAGACAGATGCCGCGTAATTACTGCGCCCTGGTGGTGGATGCCGTAAATTCTGGAGCGCGTGGTTCATTGGTCCGGGGCGTACACAGCAATTATATAATACAGTAAAACTTGCTCAGTGCTGAACGTGTATAATGCGGAAATCTGTCTAAAGTGAATTTAAATCGCGGCCCTTCAAATTACATATTCTACAATATAACTTTGGATAAAGCGGAATCGTGTCTAATTCGAAAAAAAAATTGTGGTCCCTTCAAGTTCCGCTTTGAGCAAGTTTTACTGTATTATTAAAAAGATTATTAATTCCGAAATATATATGTGTCATGCAAGTAATTTCACGAAAAAAGACCTAAATCAATCTATTTCGCAAAATATGCTTGTTTGTTACATTGCTACAATGACACTACACTCTTTCTATTCCGTAAAGTTTAAGATCCACTTAAAAAGCAAACTGACCATTTTGCTAAATCTACACAAAGCAATACTTTCATGAAAGCTCCTTTTTACTTTCCTGCTACCGCTATCACGGTAGAGAGAAAGTTATGTAATGCTGCGCGAAAAAACAGCGAATTTTCGGCAGAAAAACTCTTATTACAGGGTCCTGGCAATAAAAAATGGATAAATACAGATGTAACATTTAGAAAAGAAATCTCTAATCCGTGGTGTAGGCAGAATCCATGTTTTATGGGACCTTGATACCTAAAAATCGATTGATGCAAAACATCTGTCAGTCCTGTCCGTAAACAACGCTAGCAGCCAAATCGTTTAGCCGATTTTCTCCAACGTTGATATTCCCCAATCGATATGGCTGATGTCGCGGCCCCTTGAATTTAAAACTGATATTTTAATTTTAGGGGGTACTTTACATGAATCCCCAGAGACATGTTCAAAATTTCTGCCTTTCGTTCGCGTTAATATAAACTAATAATTTTATTTACGGATAAAATTATTAGTTTATCGTGGCCTGTTGGTGCATTCATGTACAACGTGAATATACTTAATTCAACGGTAGAAAGCTCTTTTGTTTAAGCATTTGAATTATACTAATTATATATATATATATTACAAGGTTTAGAATTATATTGTTATTGATATTTTATTGATATATGAATATAACAACTTTTATAATTTTTTTAGTATTTCGAAAAAGACACAAAAGATCAAATGAACTCATCAAATAATTTGAAACTAAAATTTAAATAGTTCCTTCTTCTAATCAGAAATCAATTAGAAATAAATTTATGAATATCATTCAAAAGATCAACAAAGGTTTACTCAAAAACATCTTGATTATATCACACTACAAAATATTAAGTTTACACCAAGATTTATTAAATTACATCCTGTTCTCTTTACTAAAGCTGATAAGAGTAATGTTACTGGAGCACATTGACAAAATGACTGAGATTTTGAGGGACAATCAAATATAAAATTATTAAATTCCGAATATTATAAAATAATAAAATTTCCTAAATTAACGCTATGAATAAAATTGTTAATTATCAAAATTACTTAGTTAATAAGTGGAAAATTAAATATTATATTTCTCATGAATACAAAAACCTTTTTATAACTTCAGACAACCTGTCTCCAGCATATACTCTCACCAAAGTACACAAAGGAAGCATTCCTTTTAAAATCATTATTTGAGAAAAAGGCAACTCCCTTTATAATTTATCCAAATTTGTAGTTAATATATTCACACATTGTTTACATTCTGAACATTTCTTTATTAAAAAATCATATGATCTTTTTACCAAGGTCCAACACATTCATGTTCCACCAAAGCATTTATTGATATCTCTTGATGTCCAATCCCTGTTTACCAGTATCCCTAACCAATTATTAATCCAGAGTGTTCATAATAAATGGCATTTAATACAACCACATTGCTCTATTTCACTGGAATAAATTGATATTGCTCTTTACCACATACGCAATTCCAACTTCTGTACTTTCAACCAAAAAATGTACCAGTGAGTGAAAGAAGCTTTCCATGAGATCCACTTTGACTCCTCTATTTGCTGAATTAGTTATGAGACAATTTTAAAGTAATTGCTTAAGCTTTTTAAACCCATTTATTAGTGTAGGTATGTTGATGACATACTTTCTATCATCCCATCTAACCAAGTCAACAATATACTTGATGTCTTCAATTCATACCATCTTAAAATACAATTTACACATAAAATACAACAAAAATGTTCTATCAACTACTTCTTCTATCACTAATCAAAGGGAGTCAATTAAACACTAATTGGTATAGAAACGTCACCTATTCTGGGAGACTACTAAATTTTCATTCACAACATTCTATACAACATAAAAATGTCATGTTGATAAAGCCATTAAACTTTCCAACCCTGTATTTCACTCTAGAATCTTGAATATAGTTTTTTGAAGTCTTTTGCCCAACGATTATCCTTCTAAATTTATTAATAAATTGTTCAGTATTCCTCTTCATTCTATCAATACTGCATGTACTAGAATGAAAATACTGTCTCTCCCAACACATCCGAACCTATTAGAATCATTCTTCTATATTCAGCCTCCAACTCCATAACAAAATCACTCTTTAAATATATCATCATTATTATTATCATCAATTTTAAGACTACTGAAAATTTCAGACAGTAGGCCTACATTAAGAAAGGAAAATATCCAACTCCTATCAACAGGCTACATAATGTTTATCGAATTTCGTGCCAAGATTGTCCTGCCAAATACATAGGTACCACCATGAGAGCGCTAGAATCTTGCATTAAAGAGTATGTCAATAAAATGAAAATGATTGCATCCTAACATATAGTCATTACACAACACAAAATAAAGGATAATCATAACATTCTTTGGAATGACATTAAGATTCTTGAAAGAGAAAAGGATTACCATGAAAGACTTCTTTCTGAAATGCCTTTCATTAAAAGTAACACAAACTTAACCTCAAAATAGATACAAAGCAACGAAATGACATCACCGTATTTTCCGATCATAATCCCCTTCCTTCCTTTCACACAGTTGTAGTTGTTTTTTTTCTGACTCTGAATTTCATTGTCACTCTACTACATTTCTACTAGTTTTACAATTTCAACAGATAAAGATGTTACCTACTTCATCTATTTGATCCACATCTTTTACAACGTGCCACTTCGTAATTTCTCCTGTCACTTTTACTATAACTTCACTTTAGAGTTCAATTATATCACTTTATATACACCCATCATCCACTATTGCAATTAGACATACATACTTCTGTCACTTCAATTTCTTCAGTTCCTTAACTATTCAAAGATGTCGTAAAGTTGTTTACCTCAACATGGTGTTCACTTACCACAGCTCTGCATACTCTTTGATACGTTGATATGCTTATACATATGCAACCTCTGATGTGCCTGTGACTATTTTAAACTTATGTTTTGTATTGAACTTACGACTCTGACAAACTCTGACGAAATTATGACGAACCTGTAACTAATTTTAAAAAACGACTTGTGTCATACTAATTGGCCAGATGATGTTCGCGACAATACATACTTGACCAGAGTTTTTAATAACTTTGATAATGTTTTTATTAAAGTGGTTACTGATTGTTTATGTTGTGTTTTCAAAAAACCTGGACAAAAATTGTGGTAGTAATCCGTCAGATCACGAGCGATCCCTGGAGATCCTCTTAGCTTGGGAGTTGGCACACCAACGTGCTTTTTAATGGAGAATGCTTTTATGATGTTCATTTTGTTGTAACTCCACTAACTCCGCACTGCAGCACAAGATGGCGCTTCATTTAAATGCAATTCCCAATACATGGGCTTCATTGTTGCTTAGCTTTGACGTGTGACACGTGGCGTTGTCGAGGAGGGCAGGTGGAGAGGGCTGGGCGGGACAGAAAGAGGAGAGAGAGAGAGAGAGAGAGAGAGAGAGAGGGAAAAAGAGTGTAAGGGGGGAAAAGAGAGTGAGAGAGAAAAGAAAGAGGGAAAGAGGGAGAAGGAAAGAGAGAGAAGGAAAGAGAGGGAGAGAGAAAGAGAGGGAGAGGGAAAGAGAGAGAGAGAGAGGGAACCGCGCACGAACTTTCCTTCCTCTTCCTTGTCCTATGTCCATCGCTCACTTTCACTTACACATTCATGCTCTACACTACCACACATCCCACGAGACCAGTCTCAAAGTTTATCGCGGATGAGGCGGTGCCCTGTTGGTGGGAGATACCTGGTTGAGGAAAACCCCGCAAGTCTATTGGGTCAATAGTGCTTATCCTTAGGTTAGATTGGACCTAGGGACATTCGCAAGAACGTTCTGGATCTCATATGTAGAAGTCCAGAAGGGTAAAACGGACCCCCACTTCGGATAGCCTAGGTCCTGGCGATACTCACAGCAATAGCCTAAAGGTTTAGGCAGTGAGAAGTGGACCCTACGTTGCCCGGATCTTAGTTCGGGTGGCCTCCTGATGGGCTGTCGGCTTCGTCAGGGCAGTGGCCCAGTATTCTGGTCATAGAGAAAGGACTTGTTCCCGGCGCACGTGAGTAGCGCATTATTCGGACTCCGGTACTAGCCTTGGTAGCTAGGAGCTCTGAGCTGCCAGGGTGACTCCAACCAGACATTGAATGGGGAGGTTGCCGTGAGGGCAAATTGCGTTCCGGCGGGATCCGGATACCAGACTGTCGACGTACTTGTGCGTCGGCGAGGGTTGCGGATAAAATAAGAGCCTGGATGCCCAGCCCGGGGACTTGTGCCTGGTAGAACATGAGATATGTGTGGAGTAGTAGCACACGCAGGAAATCCACTGTTTTTACTTCATCTCCCAGCGTTGTCTTCTTCCAGTCCATTTCCTTCCTCAAGAAATACATCGGTGCATAAGCTTCCAACCCCACCTTCATCGAGTAACATTCTCCTGGATTCTCTCAATTCCAATCCGACGCTCCTCACGTCAAAATGGAACCCATCAAACAATCAAACATCGTCATCCCATACCTCCACCCACTCAACACTTTTGTATACCTACTCTCCATTTCTGCATCATTATATTTCTATCACTCCTTTCTTACATTTCTTCCTGAAACGATTTGCCATTCCTCTTGTCCTCTTTAACCAAATAACAAAAATACTTAAACTGTCTACCTTCTCTACTACCTTATTTTTCCATTCCTACTCCTCACTTTTTAATCCTTCTTGTCTTACTATTTACTGTACATTGAGATCTAGTTGCCAGCAATCCAGAAATCTCTCATGTCTACATATTTGTCCTAACTCCTGTTTCCTTTCTACTTTCAGCGGCAAATTGTCCGCATAGGCTAACGACCATTGTGTATCTGATATTTTTCCAATTCCTTCAACCTGCATTTCTTAACATTTATTTCAAAACCACAATGCAAATATTGAACAGGTCGCGTGATATTATATATTATTATAAATTATACTTTTCAACTACTATACATTTTAATAAACAAATGTATCTTGTAAGTTTAAGTTAATTAGCAACACATTGAAAGAGGAGTAATTCAGTGCATTTCTTTGGTGTCTTGCGTCTCATTCCCGCGATAATAGTCACGGGGGCCGTTGACTAATTGCGCGAAAAGTGTGTTTGCCCGCCGCCAGAGGGCAGGATGCCTCGAGGGGGGGAGGGGGAGGTTGGCACCGAAGACGGAGGCGGGGACGGCGTCGGGCGTGAGTGTAAACACGCGTCACATCCATCAGGCGACGGCCACGCCTCGCCTCGGCCTGCGCGACGCGGCGGCGGCGGCAGAAACGAAGCGCAGAGACCGCAGGAAGAGAGCCCCCTCTTAAGCTGGCACTACCAAAATCGGTTACCACAAAACCACATATGTCACCATTTAGAATTATTTAATTGCTAATTAATTGCGCAAAATTATTTTTTTTGCTCTTCAAATTTTTGTGTAATTAATGGTGAGCTAGCGGAGGATTACGCTGGCACTACCAAAATCAGCTACCACAAAGCTACATATGCCACCATTTAGAACTATTTAATTGCTAATTAATTGCGCAAAATTACTTTTTTGCTCTTCAAATTTTTGTGTAATTAATGGTGAGTTCGCGGAGGATTACGCTGGATCTACCACAATTGGTTACCACAAAACCATATATGCCACCATTTAGAACCATTTAATTGCTAACTAATCACGCAAAAATTTGAAGAGTAATTAATTTAAATTTTGCGTAATTAATTAGCAATTAAATCGCTCTAAAAGATGGTATATGTGGTTTTGTGGTAACCGATTTTGGTAGTGCCAGCTTAAGTGAGGTGGAAGAGAGAGCAGTAGCGGCGTTTGAAGAGGGCCATTATGTATTGTGATTTGTGAGATAGGTACGAAATCTTCAGCACCAACGACAAACGTTGATCTTGAAGAATGAATGTCGTTTGGACGCGTCCTTGCGACAAAATGAATGAAGTGGATATTCGTCAGTTCTATTGTAATTCTCAATAGCAGTTTGCATCTCAGAGCTAATGTTTTCCGAACACATGTAATCAGAACTAGAGGTGATAGAACAGTACACAATATTTCTCGCAGTATTTCTAAGTTTTGCAATTTCTTAAAATAATTCCAGTTCAACGAAAATGAGACCTGCGCCATTTTAATATTATTTGCTGTATCTGTTGGGAAAAAAGTTAGAAGCTCTTTTCAAGATTTTTTAAATTTGTATTCAATTCCATTAGACACTAACCTTTCAAAAAACTTGGATCAGCTATCGATGGCATTTGAGCGTTTCTGAAAATGCCTAATTTCGAGCTCATTTGCATACAAAACTTTTGAGTTTTCGAGAAACTTTATAAGATATCATTTGAAGCACATGTACTCATAAATGCAAAAAATGTTCACAAATCGCCGGTACAGTAAATATTAACGACGTGAGAGAGATTGCACAAAATTGCAATTGTGTATTTTTAAAAAAATAAGAAATAATTTTGACACATCCCATGTGTTACCAATGGAATAATCATATTTATCCACAGTCTCCCCCAGTACATACTCGTTCCGCCTCTCCCTTTGCTATGTTTATAAGTGCTCTCTTCTCTACTTGAACAAAAAATAAAGGGACATTTTGTAGGGTTTTTTTGGAAAAATTTTACCAAGTTTTGCATGTTTCACATATAGATACCCCAATTTAAAAGAATTTTTTTCAAATTTGCAGGTATTGGAGTTCGACCAAATCGAGTGGACAAAATCCAATTTGACGAATTTTTTTTATACTTAAGGAGTTAGTGTTTTTCAAAGACGGACGTTTATACTTCATTTTAAAGAACAATATATGTCAGATATCAGGAAACGTTAAAAATGTATCTACGATTGCAAAACTAACTCTACAATACCTTTACGAAAAAGTCAAAATTAAAACAACGTAAATTAAAGCTAATGCATTCAATTACTCCAAATATTTTTTTGAAACATCTTTCATAACAATACAAATTAAAGACAGGTTTCGAACAAATTTTATGCGGATATTATCACACATAATAGGCATGTATTCTCCTTGAATATAGCGTGACGAACATAAATGATATGTATCGCCGCTTGAGGTCTGTAGAGTCCGTAAGCAAATGCGGCCAAGTTCCCCGTGCGTCCGTGAAGGCGCGCGCTCCGCTCGGCCCCGCCCCTTTCTAGTTTCGTCCGCCCTTGGCGTAATGAAGGGCCGGCGCAGGGCTGCCCTAACTTTCTCGCTTTTTAACCCGACCTCTTCCCTGCGTACCCGTGCGGGAACTCTCGCACGTAAAACCCCAGTTTCTTCCCATTTTTTTTTCCATTTCCATATTAAACCTGTAGTATATATTCTTCTTTAAGACCCTCCTATCTTCTGTCACGTGTTCTATATGTTTCATTGTAATTGATAACAATATAATACACCCTTCTCAATAAAAACTATTTTTATTTAACGTTATTAGCGAAAGGAGAGGTACACCCGTGTAATTAAATTGTGTAGAATGTCAAGTAATCAGTTTAATTTCACGTTAAGTTGCAGATTCTACAGGCTCTGAACAGGTGAGGTAGAATTGAGAAGCCTCGAACCAGCAAAACTGTAATAGAATGTTCAAGATCTTATCCTGTAGATTACGGTGTGAGGAACGTTTCTTTGAGTCCCTTGTCCTCAAAATTGTAGTTTTAAAAGTCCTAGAACGCTTAGTTTAGAAGTTATTTAACGATATACATTTTTTTAAAATGTTGCCGAATGTTGCGGGTTGCATTTGACATGAATATTTATATGGCTTTTTTCAAACAAATCTTTCATACTTTTAAAGTCAAAGTGCAATTCGTATCGTCTCCGTGAAATTCTTTCTTTAGAGACCTCATTTGCAAATATTGGTGGCGTGTGAGAGCCACAAAAGTTATCTATACTACTAAAAATATAGGAGACGATGGCACCACTCTGCTACTTCAGCCCCAAGTACGACTAATTCGCACATTAGCCGGTGGAATGACGATAAACCTACCATTTCAGAATTCATCTGGATAATGTTCATATTAGCCAAGAAGCTAAAGTAAAGTGATGCGCCTTGTGTGTTCGCGACAAGAATTTTGGCATAAAATGGAATTTCATAACGAATTTGTTTTACTGCGCACATTCTGGTTTTCGAGAAAATGTAACTTTTATGTTCCTTCTGGGACCGCAATTCAAACTGGGATACCACGGGACATTACGTGTTTTGCTAATACTTGCTCACTTTCTTTAAAGTTTTAAAATTGTTTGACGCATTGATTCACTGCTCAAATAGCATTTCATAGATCAAGCGTGGTTTGGTGCAAATATATATCTGCCTATTCAATTTAAAATAATTCTAGACGTCCCCCGTCACAAACGTAAAAGCAGTTGCTAAAAAGCATACCTTTGCCTTCATTAGTGGTGAAGTCCAGGTGCGATTTTGGAGAATGAAGTTTATCCTGTGAAGATGAAGGATGAAGTGATTCATCCTTTACATAGTCTTCATCTACATCTGACTGTTGAGTATACTCTTCCGGAGGCAGTGGTACAGGCAGACCGTTTCCATGTGGTCCAATGGCTGATGGGATGTTGTGGTATTCTAGAATCCGCGTCATATTTTCTGGGCGTGCCCAACAGTCATGAAGCTATGCAGAGTAATACAAATTACCCATAACCCACCACTGCTTCGCTCAGATATACCACCACGAGGCTTTACCATGTGGCACCTTCAGGCGTTAAATTTCGTATAAATTCTTCATAACTTAAACGGCTGCATCTAAGAAACGAGAACTAACTACAATTTTTAAATGTCATTTTTGGTTCTTTCTTTATCAAATCATCCAGAAATTACTTTTTTCAAGCCGGAATGCTTTTCACTGCTGGCCAGTGTTAACAAAGCAAATACAGTTTTTCCTTGTTTGACATATATATAATAACATCTAGACACAAGGTAATTACCCTTCAAGCTGGAAAGAAGCGATAATAATTTCACTTTTAAAAGCTGCCTAAGACCCATTGAAACCTGAAAATTATCGCTCGGTGTCATTGACGTGCTGTGTAGGAAAAATCTTATAAAAAATGGTGAAAACTTGACTAACATATCTTGAAAGAAACAACCTCCTCGAATGAAACAACCTCCTCGAATGAAACAACATCTTCCGAAAATAAACAGCATCAGTGCGGATATCGATAACATCACTCTACCAACAACCAGTTTAATGTATCTGGAAAACGCAATTCACAACACCTTTATTAAAAGAAAATATACGGTGGCTTTGTTCTTTGACAAGGAAAAAGCTTTTTTTAAGATATGGCGATATAACATTCTGAGACAGCTGGCAAATCAGAGGAAATTTGGCAAAATTCATATCCAGCTTCCTTTGTACCAGATCCTTCGAAGTTCGTGTTGGACAGTCCACCTCAGAAAGTACTTCAGAATGGCGTACCGCAAGGCTCTTCATTGAGTGGTGCGCTCTTTCTCATAGCGATCAGCGAGATGTATGTAGATGTATGTAGACGACATGGCTCTAGTTTGTTCAGCCAAATCACCAGCAATGATGAAATTGGAAATAGAAAATACCATAAATAGATTAGTATAAAACGCCAAAAGTATTGGTTTCCCATTTGCAGGATCTAAAATCACATGCGTTCACTTTTGTAGAAAATAGAAGAGATGTAGAGATACAGATTTGGATCTAAATGGTGTTCAACTGGCATGCAATGAATCATCAAAATTTCTCGGTTTAATCTTTGACAGATTTAACCTGCAATTAGCATCTTGAGTTTATCTTTTATAGATGTAGAACAGATCTCAACGTAATCAGGTGCTTTTCGCATATAAATTGGGGAGCAGATAGAGACGTCTTACTTCTTCTGCACATCTATGATAATGTCCGAAATTGATGATGGGTGTGCTATGTACTCTCCAGCCACAAAGTCAAGATGAAGGAAATTAGATCCCATTTACAACGCAAGCCATCGTTTTGCATCCGTAAAATACCGCATTAGTCCTTCCTTAAGTCTCTATTGAGAAACTAGTACCATGTCGCTACATCATAGACGACAAACACTACTACTCAGATATCGAACACCAATGCTGTCACTGCAGGGACATTTAAACTTTGATGACTCGACCTAACTTTGCAAAGATTTACATTCAAAGACCTACAGCTACTGGTCCAGTTAATAACCTCGAAATCGAAATAATCTGATGCTATAACAACGTTCTACCACCGGTTTTGAAGCATAAACAATATGGAATTCTACCTTGGACGCTGAAAATGCCAGACGTTTGATTTGACATTACAAATATAAAGGAAAAAGAAAGTTTCCCCATATATTTAGATCAGTTCTCGAAGAGTACATGGCAAATCATACCATTATTTACACCGATGGATCAAAAACAAAACATGGAGTAGAAAATGCATTCATAACCGAAGACACATCAAAAACTTGGAAACTTCCTCAAGAAGAAAGCGTATAGACGGCTGAATTCTACGCAATATTGCAAGCTTTGTGACACTGCGAATCTCTCAATGCAAGAAAATTATCCATCTGTACAGACTCGCTAAGTCTGTACAGATATACCACCATAGACAAACGTCTAATTGTGGTCCGAATACTACATATTATTCTTATATCATGTCATAAATTAGAACCACGAGAAGTATCTTTACGCTTATCTGATGTTCTAAATACATGGGTATCGCAGGCCATGAAGAAAACGATTTTGAAGCAAGAAATTCCGCAATTAACCAATCAGAAATAGATATTAAAGTACGACCTCAAGATGCAAGAAATGCTGCTTTCAAGTGCATTCTTACAGCATGGCCGAACACAGAATACAGAATTAATTGTTTAATAACGTAGAGTTAGCGCATTTTTAATTTTTTAATAATGATTCAGGAGGTATCATCCACAAATCTAATTTAAAAATATATTTAATATTAAAAATAATTAGCCATACACATGTTTTGGGAATTTTAGCCCATCTTCAGTGGCTCTACAGAGAAGAAAATAGCGAAACAAATTTAATTAATTTATGAAATTAACTTAGACAAATAGAAATAGATGATACGAAAATCAACTATGTAAAATCTCTAGAAATAGGATACATACCCGTGGGCTAATCACGTGGACCTTAACTCGGCGTCATCTTGTATTATCTGCGTCAGTCACAGTAGAACCAACTGCAAAATTTTCTGCTTCAAGTTTTCTGTAATTTTTTTCTCTCGTGACTTTCAAAAGATGATAAAAAATAATGCTTTTCTTATTTCCAGCGAACTCTGATTTTTGAAAATTGCAGAAATTTAACATTTCAAAACTACAAAATTGAAGCTAGAGATTTTTGTCTTAAATTCCGTTCTATAAGATCGAGATCATGTAAAACTTTTTGAAAAAAAAGTGGTTTTTGCTTATTGCGTGTATGAAATAATGCAATTTATAAAAATAACATTTTCTCAAAAACCGCTCTAATTTTTTTAATTTTTCCCCACTAATAGAACAAGGAATGCTTGAAAAAATGGCGCAGGTCTCTTTTTTGTGGAACTTTTTAAAATTTTATAAAAATATTTTATTTTATATATATATATATATATAAATATTATTTATATATTATTAAATATATGATATATTTTTATTTTAATCAAAACAAATCATGGTTGGCGGACTTTCGCTTTTAGTGTAGAGCGAAGTGTGATATTTTCGTAATCAGCAGTGTTCAGAAACTCAATATTTTGCTTGGAACTCTGTCTGTCAACCCACTGTCACTGTCGTTCCACTTGCAGCTAATGATGCTTAACATACCCCACACAACATTAACTTTGTACACATCCCTATGAGCCAGTACTAACTGCAAAAATCCTTGTATTAGACTAGTATGTTTCAGCCATACAATAAAATGGATCCTGATAAGTAACAGGTATCATCTTTAGTCACTACAAACCACGTTCATAACTCTTTCATTGTTGCCAAGCTTAGCGGCGATTCCTTTAGCGTATTATTTTAACTTTCTGTAAAATAGATCGCGCAACTCTACACAAAAGCGTGATTGGCAACAAGAGCGACCTTAGCACTACACTGTCAGATATTTCTGCATTACTTTTAATGTAAAAGTACATGAAAGTAATTTTGATATATGTAATTAAATTTAATGTACATAAGAAAGTTAACAGTCTACATTAAATATATATCGATTTTAATTTAAGCGTTCAATGTAATGTAAAAGGTACATTAATCTCCATTTCATGTAAAAAGTACAAGGCAAATTCATGTACAGTCGTACATTAAATCTACATTAAATTTAATGTAATTTCTGGCAATAATCACAATGACACTCTATGATGGAACGAAGGCGCGTGAGATCGCCGCTTGTGAACCCGCGTGTGCACGATCCCTTTAAGATAAATATATTAATCTCCCTTTAATATACAAGATACATTAAAATTCATGTACAGTCATACATTAAATTTAATGTAATTTATGACAGTACGTCACCCCATTTTACGGCAATTATCGCAATGGCACTGCGGTGGAATGAAGCCGTGAAATCGCCACTGCTGAGCCCGCGTGCGAGCGCTCCCTTTAA
This sequence comes from Teleogryllus occipitalis, assembly GCA_011170035.1. Lineage (NCBI taxonomy): Eukaryota > Metazoa > Arthropoda > Insecta > Orthoptera > Gryllidae > Teleogryllus > Teleogryllus occipitalis. The sequence goes on from BLKR01002236.1 coordinate 70,800, forward strand.
TATAAATATAATGTTAATCTCCCTTTAATATACAAGATACATTAAAATTCATGTACAGACGTAAATTAAATATACATTAAATTTAATGCAATTTCTGACAGCGTACGTCACCCCATTTTACGGCAATAATCGCAATGGCACTCTGTGGTGGAATGGCGCGTGAGATCACCGCTTGTGAGCCCGCGTGTGCACGATCCCTTTAATATACAAGATACATTAAAATTAATGAAGTCTTACATTAAATTTAATGTAATTTCTGACAGCGTACGTCACCCCATTTTACGGCAATAACGGCAACGGCACTCTGTGGTGGAGTGAAGGCGCGTGAGCCCGCGTGTGCGCGCCCGGGGCGGCTGACAGAGACGGATCTGCGGCCACCTGCCGGGGAGCGTTATTTACGATCGGTGGCGTCGTGTCGCGTCGCGGCGCGTCGCGTCGCGCGCCGGCGGGCTCCAACTCGCGGGGCGGAGCCTGGCAGCGCCCCAGCCGCCGGCGCTAATGTGGCGCAGCGGCGCAGCCCGGCCAGCTGCTTCCTGCACCTCGCGCGGCGCGCCTTGTAGTACCCGTCCTTCCCTACTCCTATGGTTGTACACATTCTCCATTCCCCTACGCCCACTCATCCCTACGCTTGTACTTATCTTCTCTTACTCTTATTCTTTTACACATTCTCCCTCCCCATACGCTCACTTATCCCTTCTCTTGTACTTATCCTTTATTCTTCTTATTCTTCTACTTTCTCCCTTGCCATACGCCCACTTATCCCTTCTCTTGTACTCATCCTTTCTTACTCTTATACTTGTTCACATTCTCCTTTTCCATTCGCCCACTTATCCCTACTCTTGTACTTATCCTTTATTCTTCTACTTTCTCCTTTCCTTACGCCCACTTATCCCTTCTCTTGTACTCATCCTTTCTTACTCTTATACTTGTTCACATTCTCCTTCTCCATTCGCCCACTTATCCCTACTCTTGTACTCATCCTTTCTTACTCTTATACTTGTTCACATTCTCCTTCTCCATTCGCCCACTTATCCCTACTCTTGTACTTATCCTTTATTCTTCTACTTTCTCCCTTGCCATACGCCCACTTATCCCTTCTCTTGTACTCTTCCTTTCTTACTCTTATTCTTCTACACATTCTCCCGTCCCCTACGACCACTTATTCTTTCTCTTGTACTTATCATTTCTCACTCCTATTCTTCGACACATTCTCTCTCCCCATACGCCCACTTATCCCTTCTCTTGTACTCATCCTTTCTTACTCTTATACTTGTTCACATTCTCCTTCTCCATTCGCCCACTTATCCGTTCTCTTTTTCTCATCCTGTCATACTCTTATTCTTTTACACATTCTCCCTCCCCATACGCCCACTTACCATTTCTCTTGTACTTTTCCTTTCTCACTCTTATTTTTCTGCATTCTCCCTCCCCATACGCTCATTTATCCTTTCTATTGCACTTATCGTTTCTCACTCTTATTTTTCTACACACTCTCACTCCCCATACACTCACCTATCCCTTCTCTTCTACTCATCCTTTCTTACTCTTATTCTCCTACACATTCTCCTTCCCCAAACGCCAACTTATCCCTTCTCTTATACTCATCGTTCTCACTTTTATACTTCTGCATATTCTCCCTCCCCATACGCCCACTTATTCTTTCTCTTATACTCATTTTTTCTCACTCTTATTCTTCCACACATTATCCCTCCCGATAAACCTACTAATCCCTTCTCTTGTACTTATCGTTTCTCATTCTTTTTCTTCTACAAATTCTCTCTCCCCAAACGGCCACTTATCCTTTCTCTTGTTCTTATCCTTTCTGACTCTTCTACACATTCTCCTTCCCCTTACGCCCTCTAACACTTTCTCCTTCTTCATCTTCTTCTTCTTCTTCTTTTTTCCACCTATACCGTTTTCTTCTCGTTTTCTAGTTGAGATATCCCAATAGATGTCGGCTTTTAGGATCTCATTCGTTCTTCACTTTACGTCGGAACTAATAAAAATAATGATAACCAACCTAAAAACCCGCGAGGCGGACGAGGATAATTTGATATATTACTCGTATTTCTTATTCTTCTTTTAGTGCTACTATCAAAGATCTGGTTTTCCCTTTTACAGATCAATTTACGACTTTGCAGGAGAAGCATCAATTCTGTACGTCGGAGGTGTAGCGGAGCTGTCAGAAGGGCGTTTTAGAGAAGAGCATTTTAAATATGTTATATTAATGTGCAAATAATGCACTTTGCAAAATTATTGTTGGCGGGCAATTATCAAAAATTTAAGAGCGTTCAACGAAAATTAGACCTACCCTACTTGTCCTTTGCTTTATTCAAGCAAATATTTTTAAAAAAATACTTGTTTTTTTATAATTTGCATTAACTTCTAGCAGATATGAAGCGAAAACTTCTCGTCTTTTAACAATTTTAAATGTCCTTATTAAATATATAATTTTTTAATCTAATTGATTTTGTTTTTATAAAATCTTTCATCAATCTTGTACTTTTCCAAAGTTAAATTTTGCTATTTTTGAATAAAGAGAGTTCGTTAAAAAGGGGACAACAACAAAATTTTTGCCGTACTTTCATACATACCACAAAAATTGAACCTTTTTCTTACAAAATATTTGTAAAATTATCTACATTTCACGCAAAATTACGCGAAAAGTACTCATTTTGGAAAAATTGTGCAAGCCCTTGTTTAAAGACCTGTCTTCGAAGAACAGATTTCATGCAATAAAAATCTCTGCCTCCAATATTGCAGCTGAAGCCGCAAAAAACAATGTTGAACTTTTGCAACGTTCCATAAGTTTGAGATTTGAAAGAAAATCAGACCCACACTATTATTTTAGGAGTTCTTTACACTTCCCGAAGACAAAGTTAAACTAACTACAGAATGCCACAGACTTTCTCATAGTAAAGTTTCTTTAATTTCAATGGTGTGGATTTGCTTTACGGTCTTGCCCCATCCTCTTGTCAGCTGCTATCTACCGCCGCCCAAAGTTCATATTTTTTAAAAATGTTCTCAGTTTTTCTAATTTCCTAATTATAAAACCGAAATACTACTGAATAACATTAAAGAGGAGTAAAACCTTGCCAGAACTGGCAATTTTCATTAAAAAATTTAAACCGTTTTTGTGAATGGCGTTTAAGTGTTATTATAAATGCAAAATTTGAAGCCCTTTTTCACTAGATTTTTTTAAAATTTTCGAAAAACTTCATTGAATGTCATATGAAACACTTTCACTTACAAATTCCAAAGGGTTTACAAATCACTAGAAATGTGCATATTAACGGCGTGAGAGATATTTAAAAAAAAATACATTTATGTATTTTATTAAACAAAAGAATACCCCAAAATGAACTTTATGTCATATTAAACAGTGCAATTAGCACTTTTTGATGGAACAGTTTAAAGAAAAAATTGGAGCCATTTTTTAGAAAATGGCAAATGAGCGTTTCTGAAAATGTGGAATTGTGAGCACGTTTTCACAGAAAACTGTTCAGTTTTCGAGAAACTTTACTTGACATTATTTAAATCACATGTACTCCACAAACACAATAATGCAAACAAATTGCCGCCAATGTAAATATTAACGACGTGAGAGACGAGTAAAAAATACATTTTTGTAATTTTTGAAAAATAATGGAGGAATACGGCGTTTGTGTCACCTTATAGAATACATTTAGCACTATTCGTCCCGAACGTTTAAAGAAAAAATTGGACCCGTTTTCGAGAAAATCTTGTTTTTGTTATTTTTTTAATATTGTACATAATGCACGCAATACTGCGCGAAAACTACTATTTTTTTAGATGTAAAAGACCTTAAGGAAAGAACAAATAATGAAGAAAATATTTTAATTGAAGGAAAAACCTTTACCTTCAAATTTATAGTTGTATGAAGACAACGGAAAACTTCCATCTTCTACAATTTTTGAAAATTCAGAGTTAACAGTGAAAAATGGACCTATGCCATCTTCATAAGTGTATTTTACTCTACTCTTTCTAAAAATTTAAAGACAAAATTTGCAGCCATTATTGAGAAAATTTTTAAAATATCACAATGTCTTAATGCAATGTACCCCCAAATTTTAAAGAATGTTTTTCAAAATTGCAGAGCTTCGAGTCGAATCAGATCGACCGTGAATGTTCATTTTGGGAAAAATTCTACGTATGGTATCAACCAGCAAGAAGAACCAGCTGATAAGCTGCGTTTTCCGACGCACGATTAGAAATTTTCTCCTCTTAAGAAGTGAGACGAAAAAGTCAAAACCATTCTGCGTCGTTATGTATACTAAAACATTTATTTCCGTTGAAATGATGAAATCGATTTTCTGCAGTGTTACATACCATTCTCGTACATAGTACGTATGCTCAGATTATACGTAATATGTACACGATAAAGTATCAATGAAAATGAGCGCAGGCGAGGATAGGAGCGTGGGAAGGATGAATATCGTATCTCTGGAAGGCAGGGAATCCTAAGGCCAGCCCTGGTGAGGGGATAGGCAACAAACTTTACTTAGCCCTTCATATTTTTAAACAGATTAAGAACTAAAATTGCCTCCTTTTACGCAAGTATAATAATCAGACGCGTTAAAACATAATGACAGGCAGTATTTATATTTTCATCTTCCACTGTTAAACTAGGGGCACTGGATAAAATTTCTTTTTCATATCTGCAAAAAATGGCGGTAAATAAATCACTAATACGTATCTATCTGTGAATTTTATTTGTGGTATTTTTATTGTCAAACGTGATAGCTGTAATTTTTCACATAGCGTGTATTAAGTTAGGGATTTTATAGCCTCTGGTCGAAGATTTATTTGTGATTGTGAAGTTTATTCAGTGATGAGACTGACAGCCAGCCACTGACGTTGATTAATTGGGGCGTTTTCAAAAGGAGAAGTAATATTTACGAAGCTGTTATTGTTCTACGCAATTAGCTCCGAAACGACAAACTCTCCATCATCAGTATCTTCATTGGTTTGAAAAACACCAGCTATTGGTGCATGACCTAGTTACTCCATATCGCTGCAATTCTAATTTTATTGAAATTGTTCTTGAAGCAATGTCTTAACATAAATATTCCAGAAGACTATGGTAGCGAATGGCACAAAGGACCTAATTCAGTGGAAACTGCAGCTCTCAATGATGGTCAATTTCATGCATCTATTGACCCCAAACACCCTGAGAAAAGAACGTCGCACAGTTTCTGGGAAAGCAAACTCCAACTAAAATGTGATGTAAAAGAACGAACCAATTTGATATTTTTCGTATGTTACTAATTTGTATTCCAGGAAGAATATTCGAAATGGGTAGGAAAGGAGAAAACAAGAAGAGAAGGTAACTATTAATAGCTTACATTACATTTACGCACGTAGTCTGTCCTTTCGGCGCAAGGGGTCTTACAATCCCTTACGAAACAGCTGAAGAAATCTGCTTCGAATGAGGTTTTAACATATCATTTTAAGTAGTTGGTTCTATCTACAAGGTATTATCATTCCAACAATTTAATTCATCTCTCACCAACACTGAACACTCATGATTCCTCGTACCTTCGTCATTTCGTTGGGAGGCTATGGCAAACCACCGCTGTGATTATCTTGTCAGGAAAAGTGAAAGTGTACGTCTTCTTCTTCGCCCAGGCTCGGCAAGTCGGTAGAACAGACATCATAATTGTAATTACTCATACTCATACATAAGCTTTGTATCGGGCAGGAAGAACACACTTGGAAGTCATGAAGTGCATATTGGAGATCTTCTTAAATACGATGATTCTGCAAATACAAGCAATTTTAAGCTAAGAAGTTTTTGCTCGGGTTTTTATCTTATAATTGGAACAGAAAAACGTAAGGAATATGGCAATGGAAAAACAAATGATTTACAACTTTTATAAAATAATTCTTTTTAATGGATTGTCATAAGGTTATAACACAAAGACATGAAAAACCATCTTTAGTAAGCCCTAATGTCACAATATAAGAATTCCTACTTTTACAAAAAATTCCAAAGTTACAGAGGTGAGGTAGACCCATTCGTGTGAACATGATTACAATCAGTAAAGTGCCTAATGAAGAAGAGAACACCATTTTTGAAACAGATCCTTTTAACAGACTAAAGACGATTCTTGAAACGACAGTGTGATTAGAAAATAGATGTAAACATATCACAAACGTAATAGGTGATACCTGGCGCTTGGAGAAATACAATAGATATCTTCCTTTTTGTCAACGGGCAAAATTTCCATGTTTAAATAAACCTTTTGTTCTTGATCAAAGTTATGTACAAATCATTAACAGACATCATCTTATAGAGGGTATTTACAACAGCTAGTGGATGCGTACATTTTTAATTAAATAATAATGCCATTTACGTTCATTTTAATCTTAAATAAACATACTATTTCACAAAACGTAGTCACTTAAATAAAGAATAGTCTCTCTTTCACTTTTTCTTCGTTTCCACACAACACTCACTGGAAGGACATCTCGCCACACATCTCGAGCGTCCGACAGGCGCCGCATAGGAGCCATGGGCCTCATTCGCTTGTCCTTCCCCATGGGGGTCGCACTGTGCCGGATGTCACTTCCACGACCATCACTTCTTGACACAAGTGATACATATCAGAATCGCTATTTCATTACTTTCTAAAATGCTTCTCATTTTAAGTAGTTGTATTTTTTTGTCTCCTTTACGTACATGAGCAAACGAAATAATATTATCAACACAGGAGAATAACAAAAAACCGAAATCAAATGAATGGTTATTTTGCAGGCAGGTTAACGGGGCTTGGTCAGAAGAAAAAATTAATATACAACCTGGTTGTTTGCCGGCGTTTGGGAAATATATTTTCATCCTTAGGGTTGTATAATATGAGAAGGAAACAACACACATTTACAATAATACTACAGAAAACACGTGCCGGATACAATACAAATGTGGCTACAGTTGAGATTTGCATTGCATCCGACACGGAGCTTTTGTAGCGTTATTGTAAATGTATGTTTGAGATTTCCAAATCCAAATCGAAATCTGGCTACAGTTGAGATTTGTATTGCATCCGACACGGATTTTTGGAGCATTATTGTAAATGTGTTTTACAGATTTTCAAATATAAATACAAATACAAATCCGACTACAGTTCAGATTTGTATTGTATCCGACAAGTGATTTCTGTAGCATTATTGTAAATGTATGTTTATGATTTCCAAATTCAAATCTGGTTACAGTTGAGATTTGTATTGTATCCGACACGTGTTTTCTATAGCATTATTGTAAATGTATGTTGCTTCCTTCTCATATTATACAGCTCTGGGGATGGAAATCTATTTCCCGAAACGTCGGCAAACAACCAGGTCGTAGATTCCTTTTTCCTCTGACCCAGCCCCGTTAACCTGCCTCCAATCCATCATCAATCGAATGGCTCTTCACGCCACGTAGGTGAGGTCCGTATCATCCCTGACGCGACGCCAGCAACCCGAAGCGGGGCGCGGCGCGGGTTAGGAGCACTCGAGCGGGGGTGGCGGGCTGGTGCCGCCCAGGATGAAGGGCGGGCTGTGCGCCTGCAGCGCCGCGCCGTGCGCCAGCGCGTGGTGGTAGTCGGCGGCCGGGCCGTGCGGGGGCGGCGGCGGCGGCGGGTACGCGTCCAGGTCGGCCCCGCCCCCGCCCGCGCCTCCTCCCCCCACGCCGTCCGGCCCGCCCACGCACTTGTCGCCGGCCCCCGACGCCTTGCCCTCCTGCTTCAGCACCATCCGCCGCCACTTGGCTCGCGCGTTCTGGAACCACACCTGCAACACCACACACACACCACGGTTCAATACATAATGAAGCAGGTAATACAGCCCACTCCGGTTATAGTGAACGTCTGGGGTCTAACGTTTTTGATTCACTATATCCGATCATGTCAAAATCAAATACAATTTCTCCATAACGATTGATTTTATTAATACAGAAATACAGCGAAATACATTATCAACACGTTCTGAAAATTTAAATTAAGCAAGTAATACAGTCGACGTCCGGTTATAGTGAACTTCTGGGGTCTAACGTTTTTGGTTCACTATAACCGATTATGTCAAAATGAAATAGAATTTCTCCCTAACGATTGATTTTATTAACCATTTTATTAACCATAAATACATCGAAATACATTATCAACACGTTCTGAAAATTTAAATTAAGCAAGTAGTACAGCCGACTCAGCTTATAGTGAACTTCTGGGGTCTAACTGTTTTGGTTCACTACAACCGATGATGTCAAAATTAAATAGAAAATTTAAATTAAGCAAGTAATACAGCCGACTCCGGTTATAGTGAACGTCTGGGGTTCAACGTTTTTGGTTCACTATATCCGATTATGTCAAAATTAAATAGAATTTTTCCATAACGATTGATTTTATTAATACAGGAATACGGCGAAATACATTAGCAGCACGTTCTGAAAATTTAAATTAAGCAAGTAATACAGCCGACTCCGCTTATTGTGAACTTCTGGGGTCTAACGCTTTTGGTTCACTACATCGTTTTGGAAATGTCGAGGGAATATAAGTTTTGGAAATTGATACAAAAGGGGAAGGGTATGGCTAAATTTTGCAAACGTACATTTTGACTAGCTTCATAAGAGATAAAAAATTTCCAAAGAGAAACAAATAAATTTCTGGGATTAAAAATAGCAAACAAGTTTTGCAAGAAAAGGAAATATTTTTGAAGAGAAAAAAAAGATACTCCACAAAGATAAGAAAAACTGATAGCGGCAAAAGCTATCCGATAACTGTAACCTGTATTGCGAAACTCACAACTGAAGATACTGAGCCAACGGATTTACTGCAATGCAGGCGAACCCAACCACGAAGGCGACATCAGCACACAAGATAAGCGAGCCGATAAGCCCCACAAGCCGCGACTGATGCGGTCGCGATTGGCCAGCGAGCTGCATCTGCTCGGACCAATCTCCGCTCCTGTTTCGGTATCTGGCGACTTCTTAATGGCGACCTCGGAATGAAATTTGTTCTCAGCCCCAAACCGCAGCGCGCCTGCGCCGCCCCCACAAAAACTGGAAGAACAGCGAATGTGGCGGCGGCGGCGGCAAGCCGGAAAAGTGAAGATCACACCCAAAGGCTTCATCGTTTACGTAACAGACTCGAACCAAAGTGACACCAGTATGATGCACAGTTTTCAATGGCTGTGAACAGTCTAACTTGTTTTTCTAATTTTCCATTTGCCTCGTCTTCCGTCAGCTATTTTACCTTCCGTAAGTAAGAGTGCAAAAAATACATCGATGTAATGTCGCTCCCAATTCGATCGATTTAGATCCATCTATATAAACTATATTTTAAAGTTATATTTTTAACATATTTTCTAAATTTCGATAAATCTAACCTATATCGTATCGCTATTTAACAAAAATATAAACATTTGTAACACTAGACCACTCTTATTATATGCTTGCCCAGTTTGAATAAATGCCGGAAGATCGAATACAAAAGACTTGACATCGTTTAAAACCAGTTTCTCTGTACAGTTACAAATGTACCATGGTTTAATTTCAACCAACAGTTTCACGATGAATTCCAACTCAAAAAAATAGAAAACCACATCACGTATCTCTCCACACACTTTTTAGATAGCTTACCTCAAATCACCAGAATACGTCCCCACCGTTTAGGCAGAAATCCCACTCATGATACCCTTATTAAAAATAGATTTCTCTTCTATACCTTCCTTACAAAGCTTTCCAAAATTTAATGCCCCTGAGGTCTCCCTCATAAAGGATATCTGCCCCATAAAATGAATTTTTAGAATTAATTTGTTAATATTTAGTTTATATTAAGACAACAAAACAAATACAATGTGAACAGAACTTCATAGAACCTGAAAATGTTTATAATAATAAGAAAAGAAGCAAAGGGGCCTTATCTACTGCATTACGCAGTGCAATGAAACTCGAAAGCTGTCCTAGATCACATCAACTGCATTTAAACGTCACCATGTTGAATCATTTTGCCGGCGGATTTTTGTAAAGGGCGTAGGCGCGGGTAGAGGCGGCATAAATCAGCGTGGCCGCGCCAGGCAAGAAAAGGCCCGGGGGGCTGGCGAGGAAAAAGCCGCGCCTGGCGGAGTGTTGCTGCCGCGAAGCGAAACTGCCCCGTCCGCCGCGCCGCCAGCTGCGCCCGCCGCGCTGCCCCGACGCAACGCGGCGACCGGCGCGCTCCCTGGCGCGCGCTCCCGACAACAAACGCTCGCTCGCCGCGTTTATCTCCATTGCGAGCACTTCCTACAACTTCACGTCTGGGGAACCATCAACTCAACAGGAAGTCATGAGTTTATTCATGAAAGGAATTATTATTATTATTACTATTATTATTATATTTATTCTTCACAGCTTTTACGGGTCGATATGTCAACCACTCACAGGTATGATGACCAGGTGATATTGAAGATTCAGATGGTTTCTAACAATTATTATTATTATTATTATTATTATTATTATTATTATTATTATTATTATTATTATTATTATTAATGTAATTATTATAATTTTAATTATTGTTATTATTGTTGTTATTATTGTTTGCCTATCGGCCATAACTAGCCGTACAACACGTTCCCTTCCGAAGCCCAGTAGGAGCTTCTAACCTGGTGAGAGACTAACGTGTGTAATTATGGGGATCAGCTTGTTCGACTGTATCGCTTGGTCAGACCAGATTGTTACGCCTTGAATTACGAATTATGAGGTGAAAGGATGATAATGAGGAGAGTAGGGGCAATCGCAAATACAATGTCTACCCAAGACTTGAACCTGCAGCCTCCTCGGTGAAGACGACGGCTTCCGCAACTGTCAGCGCCACGGGGGCCGGATTATTACTATATAATAAACATTATTATTATTATTATTATTATTATTATTATTATTATTATTATTATTAAATTAATAATAAGTATTAATCGTGCACAGTACACTGGTACTGGGACAGAAGTCACACAGGTATACTCTATCAAAGCATGACTTCCAAATTCTTAATACATAGAATAAATTAGATTACATATCAATAAACAAAATTCTCATATGCACAAAAAATAGATGCATATTTATGTGTACAGTTCAGAAACATATTTACATTGACTGTTGTAGAATCCAAAAACTTCCATTACTTCCCAGGAACGTCCTGACCAATGAGCACGTACTGAGTAAAACCGATTTCAGGCAACTCATGACGGCACTCTTTTTAATTGCAAGTGTTGTTGTTGTTATTATTATTGTTATAATTGTTATTGTAATTTATATTTATTGATCGTAATTTTTTAGTTAAAACTTTGGAACGTGATAACACGTGCAAATAAACCACAATTATAAACATACAGGATAGAACAAGGAAAAGGAAGGAAAGATCGCACGTGGTCCAAGGCCTGTTTGTTAGGGTACCGCTCTGGCATTCGCCTGGTGTTGATCGGAGAAACCACGGAAATCTACTGAACGGAGGAGCCGGTCGCTAGAATTCTCCTCCCGACAGCGACTGAATTCGGCATAGCTGAAAAGCTAGTGTTGAAAATCCTGTCGCTTTCAGGGCTCGAACCCAGGACCTCCCGGTCAGAAGCACTGCAGTGACGTCAGTTGATGCACTGAGCCATCGCGCCCGGTTTCAGGATGGTTAAACGCAACGTTGAAGGAGCCTGTAAATGCTGATAGGGAACGGGGGCGCTCCGCCGAGTAGTAGGCGCGTGCGTGCGTGGGGCCGGGCACGGCGCCTGACGCCATTCGCTCTGGCGCGGCCTCAAGCCGCCCGCCCCGCCCCGCCCCCCCCCCCCCCCCCCGCGCCACCCTGCCCCTGCTCCGCCCCCGCCCCGCCCCCCCGCCCTGCCCGCGCCACCCTGCCCTGCCCACCCTCCCCCGCGCCGCCCTGCGCCGCCCCGCGCCGCCCACCCGCCCTGCCGCGCCCCGCCGCGCGCCACCCAACCCCGCCTCGCTTCGCCCGCCCCCCGCCCCGCCCCGCGCCCGCCCGCCCCCCCCCCGCGCCGCGCGCGCATGCCCCATCGCCCGCGAGGCACAGGAGCGTGGCGCCCGACACGCGCGATGACACGCCCAGGGCTGCACGCCCCGCCACGCCGCGCCGCGCCGCGCCACGCCTGGCGACGCTCCCGAGCTGCTGCTACAGCACGCTCCCTTCAGAATCTCCCGGTGGGTTCTAATGTAATCACTTGATAATCTTCTTTTGTACAGCCCACATTTCACTCAAAAGTGCCCAAAAATACCAATATTTTCAAATCAATATTGACATTAAAGAACTCATTGTGACGAGTAAATTTCATTTGAAAAAAAAACTACCTTCAATATTGTAGCAGTTGGAAGACACCGAAAACATTTTGTACTTTTGCAGTTTTTGAAAATTCATTGTAATTTTTCAGAATTCAACAAAAACGAGACATTCGTCATCTTTATAAAAGTTATTTGATCTATTCGACAAAAAATTATATAAACAATTTGGAGTCACTTTTGAAAAAATTTGAAAATGATGAGTCTTTATGAAAAGTAACCCCCCAAATCAAAATATCCGTTTCAAACTCGTAAGGACTCGAGTTCGTTCAGATCGATGGAGGAATATCAATTTTGGATAAAAGTAGTCTGAACAGTTTAGGGGATAGCGCAGGCCACTGACAGACGTGTGGAGAGACGGACTTATAGACAGACATTTTGCTTCAATCGATTTTTCAGTATCAAGGACCTACATGGATTCTAATTACACCACGTGTTAGAGAACTTAACAAAATAGTAGAACAATATTTTTCGGTATCAAAACCTCACAAACAAAAACGAAGAAATCCTCGTAATTTACTATACATTGGAACAAGGTTTCTCCACCTTTTTCGGTATTAGTGCCCACAAGACGAGTTTTTTCTGTCAAAAAATCGGTTTCTTTTGCCCCAAAAAATTCTTTGTATCAGGTAAGTAGTATGCGAGAAACTGACAAGCAACGGTGGACGCAAAATACAGAAAAACTTGATAATCATGAGCAGTGGGAACAAGAATATTTCATTAACCTGGTAAACGAAAAATAAAAGAAAGAGTTGTCCGGATAAAAGACAAAAGATGCTACAAGCCAAAAATTGAAAACTAAAAACTTAAAAAAAGAAAGAAAAAAAGAGTTAAGAAGAACAGTTATCCATTACATTGCTCATTCATCCAGGTATAGCCATAAAGCATACATAACAGAATTATAATCATCATAATTTACTCTCATTTTTATTTTTTCATCTTACTTCGTTACGTAAAACACAGAAAGTATTGTATTGCTTCGACAGACATAGGCGATTTTTCGACAGAAAAACACTTATTGCCAGACCCTGATGACGAAAAAGTGAATAAATCTTGTTTACCGTGTCATTCACATTGTTTAAATCAAATATGGAGTATATTCTCATGAAGGTATCTACAAAAGCAGAATTTCTTATTTTTGAGAAAATGCTCGGTTTTCTATGTTAACAGGAACAAAACGTACTTATAACTACGTAAATAAATCCTACTTTCTGTTAAAATCACTCCCTCCCTGAACATTTCCTTGTGCTCAACTTGTGAGCTCGCGCGCCGGTGAGAGTGGCCTCGATGTGACTACGTTTTACAAATGAGAGCGAACCATATTCGCAATGTTTTGCCTTTCTCTGGACTACAGTGTGATTCAGCGATAGGCAAAACGCTGCCATTACTCTGTTGGTTGGCTTGTTGATTGATTGAGAGTTAGTGATTCCAGGCGCGTCAACTACCGAAGTCATTAATCCTGTAGGTGTAGTGCATGGTTTTCCATCAGACGGTGACGGTGATCTTCCCCCGCATGGATGGCGAGATCCGGCGTCGACCTACCGTCAACTAGTAGGGTTTCCCATAACCAGGAATCTCCCACCAGCGGGGCACTGCCCCAGACGGGACAAGCCCTAAGCTCCCGACCGGTCTCTCGGAATATGTGGTAGTGTAGTGCATGTTAGTGTAAGTGTGTGTTGTTAAGGGGAGAGGATAGGACAAGGAATGGGAAGGACAGATCGCGCGCGGTCCGTGGCCCGTTTGTTAGGGTACTGCTCCGGCATTCGCCTGGTGTTGATCGGAAAAACTAACGATCAGAGCAGTCGGTCGCTAGAATTCTCCTCCAGACAGCGACTGAAGTCGACCTGACAAGCTAGTGTGGAAAATCCTGCCGCCGTGGGGAGTGGGAACCTCGGACCTCCCGGTCAGAGGCACTGCAGTGACATCAGTTGATGCCCTGAGCCATCTCTCCCGGTCCTTTCTCAGGACTACAGTGTGATTGGGCGTTAGGCAAAACGCAGCCTCCCCAGAGTTGGGCGCCCCCTGACTCTGCTCTGCTTTGCTCCGCTCTGCTCCGCTCTGAAGGTACCGCGCTCCGTCGCCGCGCGGCCGAATAAATTAGCGCTGCCGTCGCGTCGCCTCGGCGCGAGCCCCAATTACACGGGCCAGCTCGGGCTCGCCCCCCCTCCCCGCCCCCCTCGCTTTCGCTTTGACGGCAGCAGCGGGCGGGCGCTCAACAACGTGACGCTGCCAGAGCTTCACCTTCCAACTCTGGCGGTGTTCGTCCGTACTGTTCCTGCCCCGTGATCACGCGGCCTTCCTTCCTCTGGCTGGCCGCCACGTATTCGCGTTTTCGAGCACTTCATGCTGTTATCATTGCCCTTGCAGTTTTTTCATCCTCTCTACCGTCATATTAAATGATTCTCGACTCAGACTCATACGCTTTTTACTTTCGTTTTAGCACTTGTCTTTTTGATTTCTTTACGTTTCACTACAATTTTTACAGCGATTAACACATTGAGTAATCGTTGATGTCATCATTCAATATGCGGCGGCGAGTACAAATGTAACTAGAAAATACAGCACATTAATACATTCTTAATAAACTGTAAGTTTGCTGCTCTTTCGCAGATACGACATGGATAATATTCGTAAAACATATTTCTGTCGTATTTAGACTTCAGTAAACGGCAAACAATATGGTGACTAGCGTTCCGTGCATAGCATTTTCAAAAACAAAAAGCTCGAGCTTATCGCTAGTGTTTATTTTCCAAGATCGGCGTGCATTTATTTCATCAAAGTACGGAAGCGTGGGGAAAAGTTTTGAAAGTAATGATTGCGAACGATGGCGGAGTGTCAAAAACAACGAATGGGCATGACAATGTCACCAAATCTGAAATATCAATTTTGTGGTTAATGTAAGTAATTTACTGATAATGAGATAGAAATCATATCATTAACCAGTCAGGAGAAGAAAAACTTTTGGTTTATACGTGATGACCGTAAAGATGTATAACGGAGAATAAGGAAGAAAGAAGATTCTCGATATTAATTCTTCCACTTTTTGTCCTCAGCTGTCAGAGACAATGCTAGTCTTACAGTCCACATTTTTTGCGAACACTCTGTCCCTGCCGGTCCCTCCTTCAGCATAATGTCTGAAGTTTAATGTCTCTGACCAATTCGTGAGTGGAAAAAATATTATATTCTTCTATTCTACGCCTTGGTCATTTCTTGCGTATTTTAGTGAACATGAACATTGATATAAGTGTATTCGTCAGAGAAGCTTACTCGTAACTACTGTTGCCATCGTCATTGCCTTCATCACTAACCTCCTCCCTTCGCCGGCAAAAGCAACGAGGCGTCCCTCGCCCCATGCTATGTAAATAAATATTCTTTGAAATATACAAGATTACTTGTAATTCAACTCTTCCATCATGCCCATTGCATCCTGAAGTTACTTCGATCATACATCTTCTATTCACACCCACATACACACGCGCACACAAGTGCACACACACACACGTGCACACACACACGTACACACACACGTACACACACACGTACACGTACACACACACGTACACACGCATGCACACACACGTACACGTACACGTGCACACACACACGTGCACACACACACACACGTACACACACACGTACACACACGCACACACGTACACACACACGTACACACACACACAATTGCGTACTCCGGCCTTGTCTTCAAATCAAATTACCTTTCATGCCATAAGCCGTGGAATCAATTCGTCTCTCACTCGCCTACAAGGGAATGATCGAAGTAGCTTCAGGATGCAATGGCCATGTTCTAAGAGTTGAATTATAAGTCATCTTGTATATTTCAAAGAATAATAATTAACATGTTATAAAAGGAATCCCTTCCGAAGAGGATATATACTTGTGAGTCTGGGTACTTGAGAACGGTCTTATTTCCGTCTTGTCATGGATCACTTTCATTTTCATTACAAAATTTGTTATCATGTTTTAATGATCTTCTTATAAAATTTTCTGACTCTTTCTCATCTGCAGAACCGACGTGGAAATCGTTTGGCATAACTTTTTGAAATTCAATCTGTTTACCATAAATTGCGATAACCAGGAATATTCATTCATTAGGTACTATGATTATTTACAGTGAGGATATCAACAGCACATACATCCTAACTTCTTCCTCTCCTACTTTGTTTTTAAGTTAAATTGAAATATCATTAGATAGCCGTAAATAGCACAATATAATTGTCGGTTGATTTTTGAAAGTAATTTTTCTTAGTAATGAGTTTTTTTTTCACTTGTAATTTGTCTAATAGTTAATGTTTTCGAGTCTTGTATTCGAATTTCGAAATGCAACCGAAATCATCACATGAAACATACATGCATGTAAAAAATGCTATTTATATTGAAACAAATGTTATATTCACTGTGAAACAAAATAAGCAAAACCAACAGACAATAGGACTATTCTTTAGAGACACTAATGTACCCTAAACGCTTCCTAATCGTTTGGAACGGCTGTTATTTAGCACCCCCATTGCATGAAACTGTCAACCGAGATTGCTTTCGCCGATTTACTAGGCCTCCGCGCCTTCAAAATATTACACTCCTAACCCGTTAATTCCTCTCTTGCAACATTCACATCCAGCAAACGGAGCTCCTAGCATTGTCTTTAAACGACCTTTGTTGTGGGTGAGTGAAATTCAATGCCTTTCGTTGGAAGTAATACAACGGGCTTCTACAATGTTTGTTGTGAAGAACTTGGTATGGTTACGAGCAAATACGACCTTATTCTATTCTTGGGTACGAAACCAATTATTGCGGAGGATTTCTCTTAGAATAGTTAAATCCCAAATTTTTAAGGGTTTTCACTTATTGAATTGGCTCTATTCTTACAAACAAGTTATGACACGTAATTCTAAATACTTCTGATGGCGAGTTCTCCTAATTAATTACTCCTAAAAAAGTATCCAAAGAAATTGAAAATCTATATTATTGATGTTATATTAATATTAATATAAAATCAATAATATAGATTTTTAGAAGACTTATATTAGAGCTAAAAACTTTTTAATAATCAGAGTACCTTTATGTGTAACTGCTGAAGTCAGTGATTTGTTTAGAATTGTTGTAACAAAATTGTAGAAAAGGATTTTTAACCAAGTAACGAATAAGACACTTATTTCCGTATCTTTGAAAAAGAATTGAAAATGCGTTAGAGGTTTCGTATAAAGTACCCTCAAAAATCAAAATATCCATTTGAAACTCCCCAAGCCTTAAGTTCATTCAGATTCATCGGGGAATATCAATTTTGAAGAAAATCGACTAAACAGTTTAGGCGCTAGCATTGACCACAGATATTTTGCCGTCAAACCATTTTTCGGTATCAAGGGCCCACAAACATGGATTCTGGCTACTCCAGATGTTATTGGATTTTTTCTATATTTAGGAACAGGATGTATCCACTTTCTCGTTACCAGAGCTCAGCAATAAGAGTTTTTCTGCCGAAAATTCACCGTTTCCCGACGCACGATTACGCAACTTTCTCTTCTTACGAAGCACCTTCCTGAGAGCGGGCAAATAAAAGGCGTTGTTGACAAGGTGCGTGGGGTGGGGGTGGGGGTGGGGGCGGTCAGTGTCCCGGGGGCAGGAGTTCCTTGCTCCCGGGCGGCCGTGGCCGCCGGCGCTATCAGGGCGGGATATTTATAGGCGTGACGGGGCGTGGCGGGGAGGAGCGGGGCGGGGTGGGGAGGGGAGGGGCGGGGCGGGCGCGGGTCAGCGCCGGCGCCTGCGATAGGCGGTCCAGAGTGCGCGGCGCGGCATCACACACACACACACACACACACGGGCCCGCGCGAGCGGCGCTCACAGCGAAGCGACGCGACGCCGCCTCGCCTCTAGAGGGCGCCACTGAGCGGAGAGGGAGGAGGAAATACCTGAATGACGCCCCACGCAGACCGGGAGAGGGGGCTCAATGCACCAACACACAAGTTGTTGAAATGAAACGTGTGTTTAACTGGTAACCACGATGTATATCACCTATTCACGTCGCAGCATTTATCAATTTGTTAGAGGAACTTGCAAAATCGGTAAATTTATTTTGCCGTAAGGAATTGAATCTGCTTGATGAAGCGATCGCTACGCCATTTTCACACATTGCACGTTACGTTGCATTGTGTCTGGTAACCCTACAGATGTATTTGAATATGGACGGTACATTTTTTTTTCGGATAATCTGAACATTTCACCGGGAGAAGAGGCTCAGTGCATCAACAGATGTCACTGCTGTGCCTCTGACCGGGAGGTTCTAGGTTCGAGTCCCGACAGTAGCAAGATTAGCTTGTCAGCTAGGTGGAATTCAGTCGCTATCTGGAGAAGAGTTCTAGCCGAATCACACTGTAGACCAGAGAAAGGACCGGGACAGATGGCTCAGTGCATCAACTGATGTCACTGCAGCGCCTCTGACTGGGAGGTCCTAGGTTCCAGTCCCGACGGCGGCAGGATTTTCGATACTAGCTTTTCAGCTAGGTCTAATTCAGTCGTTGTCTGAAAGAGAATTCTAGCTGCCGGCTGCTCTGATCGGTAGTTTTCCGTGGATTCTCCGATCAACACCAGGCGAATGCGAACCCTACCAAACGGACCACGGACCGCGCGCGATCTTTCCTTCCTTTTCCTTGTCCTATCCTCACCCCTTACACATACGCACACACACTAATATGCACTACAATACCACATATTCCGGAAGACCTGTCGGGAGCTTAGAGTTTGTCCCGGCTGGGGCGATGCCCCGCTGGTGGGAAACCTCGCTTACCGATAATAAGATAAATTGAATTTCACTTTAGAAATAATGAAAGGGGACTGTGATGTTTTTCTCCACCTTATAGACTCTTCCACAACATCATATTTGGAAAAGCATTCCTAAATTAGAGTATTGTACAATCAATTTCGTTACACCAAATATCACATTTGTAATTACGTAATTAATTAATAATATATAATTTATGGTTTCCCGCAATTTCTTACTGGAATTTCAAAGAATTTACTGTCGAGTATGTATTTCATTTATAAGATGTAGATTTTAACTCGACTGTTAATGAACGCTCCGTACTCTTTCAGACGTCATTAACAATGGTCAATAATAGCGACGAATCTCCCTGTTAGAAGGTTGCTGTGTCTCCTTACACACAAAAGCACTGCTTTCTCCTTGACAACCCCCCGTTTTGAGGCAGGGAATTTCAGTTGTGGACAGTGGAAGGGGCAATTGTGAAGGGTGATGGTTGAGATGCAGCCTGCGGAGGTATTAGAAGCTAATCGCGTTACATTGAAACGGGTAAAAACATCGACCCTCTCAGGAGACTACGCCGCAGATATCGCTTGAAGCTCGCGTTTGGATGCGCATCAAAGCGCCTACCTCACGGATATCACAAACCACACATTATTGTATTATCAACTTACGTGCATGACTTGGACTCACAAACTATACGTCTATCTTATATTTGAACAACATAATATTTATAAATAATATTAAATATATAATTGCGAGTAATATTTATGAGATATTACAGAAATAAATATGCGGCGTCGTTTTGTCGTAAATGTTTATAGCTGCCTAAAGCATTTTCGGCCGCAATGTGAACGAAAAAGCTTAATGCAGCAATAGACACATACGACAAAACGACGCCTCATATTTATTTCTGTAATGATGCCAATGTCGTAAACACCACGCCTTTTCCAACCACTTTGCTAGATATTAATGATTTTCATATCTTTGTAGATTATTAACGATTTAGATATTTAATATATTTTTTAGATATTTATATTATTTAGCCTTTGGGATAACTCATGGGCAGCGTACTAGCTTCCCGTGCTGTGGTCCTCGGTTTCGATTCCTGGTCGAGGCAAAAATAGTTGTAGCTTTCTTTTAAAATCGTCCCAGTTTGTGTAGCTGTGTGACCAAGAAAAGCCCAAGCAGGCGGATCTTGCTAGTTACGGTGAAGAGAATACGTCAAGTTCGCCTCATGCCGCTCTTACCCCCAAGCATGGGAGTTTAACTAGGCTCAGGCAAGGGGGACACCGGTAGCTGGCCGGCGAAGTCGAACTACCGACCCATTAACGCTGGCCGGCGAAGTCGAACTACCGACCCATTAACGCCAAATACAAATACACACATTATTTAAATATTTATGAGATATTTACGAGTAATTTTTTTCTCGCCCTTCTCACCACACATCTCACATCGTTCTCTTTTCTTCTGGAGGTACAACGTGCTAATATCCATCCGCAACAACATCCGGTTCGGGGGCATCAGCATCTCCTGCTGTTTCTGTTTCCGCCCGATTTGCTATCTCTCGTATCGCACTTCCTGTCAAGTGAACCCCGCGGACGGAACACTTCCGCCCATCCGTAGGGCACCTCGTTACGCGAGGCGCGCGCACCCGGAAACGCGACACACACGCGGCGCGCCGCGCGCGCGGGGAACAGTAACGACGGAAATAAATTGTAGAGCGCACGCCACGAGAAAATTACGACGCAATTAAGTGAATCATAATACGAATTGTAAAGGGATGAAAGAGGAGTTCATAGCGCTGAATGTTGTTACACTGGAAACATCTCAGAGTAAGTGTAGCGGACAATGATTTATTATACAACTATTGTATTCTGTTGCAACAACAAAAACTGATGGTAATGATTACGGGGCGGGTTTTAATGAAATGTGATTTTTTCTTTTCATTTTAGGGAAATTTCGTTTAGTAAAGAAATTCATGTAATGTTATGACAAAAACAAATAACACATTTTTGTAGGTCCTTCTTTTGCATTTTTCGCCAATTTCGATTAATAAGTCATTTTTTACACTTTTCTATCATCTTTAATGTATTTTTTGCTGATTTCATCGATTTTAATGCCATTTCAATGGTACTTGCTTCAAATAATATTTACGAGACGCACAAATGTTCTCCACAGAATTCCTCAGCACCTATACCTGGTAGCCTATTCGATTTCTTCGCTCAGAAGTTGTAATGTCGGCCATTGCGAGTATGTAATCTAAGGTTTCAGTTACACATGTCAGCGCTATTTGCGGTTTAGCTGATTTCGAAAGAGATATTCTGGTAAAAAAGAATCTTAACCAAAAGTTTGAGAGCTGAGTTCACTTGAACGGTTAGAAGAAGACTCGATCACATCAGTAACGTTTCCAACAGCATGAGTTGTTCATCCGGAGTGGTTTTGATCAGTTTTTACGTCATTTTTCTTTGGTTTTAGGGCATTTTAAAAACATTTTAAGAGCATCTTATTGATCATTTTGGCGATGTTTTATACCATCAACATCCGCCCCCTCGTAATGGTCAAGAGAGCCGGAACGGGAAGATCGCGATTGGATCCCGGGCGAAAGTCTGATCTTTTGAACATTGAGAGTTTATGACCTCCGCTGCTATCCAATTGATATGACGAATGCTGTGGCGGCTTCCTGCGTTATCTGATAACTTCCAGGCGAATACCGGAGCTAATACGCTTTCCCCAACGGTTTTCCACCAGGTATCTCCCGCCAGCGGGCCACCGCCCCAGCCGGAACAAGTTCAAAGTCCCTGACCGGCCTCCCGGAATATGTGTTAGTGTAGTGCATGTTAGTATAAGTGTGTGTGTAAGGGGAGAGGAATTGGACAAGGAAGGGGAAGAACAGATCGCGCACGGTCCGTGGCCCGTTTGGTAGGGTACTGCTCCGGCATTCGCCTGGAATTGATCGGAGAAACCACGGGAAATTACCGATCAGATCAGCCAGCCGCCAGAATTCTCCTCCAGGCAGCGACAGAATTCGACCTAGCTGGAAAGCTAGTGTCGAAAATCCTGCCTCCGTCAGGACTCGAACCTAGAACCTCCCGGAGGCGCTGCAGTGACATCAGTTGCACTGAGCCACCGCTCCCGGTAAATAGCAGGGACATTTGGAACACCGAAAGTAATTCACCGTGATGTGAAAGCAATGAGAGAGGGAAGTCGGGTGAGAGCGGCAAGCGCTCGTTGCAAAGTCTTTGAAAAGTTCTCTTCCACCCACCCCCCCGCTCCCTCCCACTTTCCGGGGGAGGACAATTTTTCGTTACCCCGGTCCACCCAGCCGGACGATCACACGAGACGCCTCGTCTCGGACCTAAGACAAACAGGTGGCAAACCAGCTGAAAGATTTTAACGACTCCATCAAGGGCTGCTTCTTTCGGCATTATTTTCTCGTGGATAATCACGAAAATTATCCAAGGCGGCGCGCTTTTAAGTTTAGCCCGGCGCCGCCCTCCAAGAGATTCGCCACGGCGGCGTTTTTAAGTCGCGTTTGTAAGGCGCGGCCCCGCGCGAGATCCCTCCGGCGCTTAAAATAGCAGCAGGGGGCGCTGGGGGGGGAGGGGGAGGGGAGGAGTTGCAGGGGGCGGTGGCGCCTGTAGGCGGCCATCTCGCGAGTGCACCTCCCCTCCACACTCCACGCCCCGCGCGACGAGCGTTCGCGTTTAATGCATGAACGTTCGCGAAAGGGACTTTTTTCAACAGTTTTTACGAAAAGTCTTGCACGTGAACTTTCAGTAAATGTTTTCAAAGGAACTTGCGTGTTCGCTAAAGGAATGAGTCACTGGAAGTTTTGCTTGTCGTGTTTGCCAAAAAAATTGCGATCACTGATCGAAGTTGGATTTCACGAGAGAAATATCCATGATCTTATTCAAATTTTTGAGTGTTTATTTCCTTTCTTTTTAAACATTATTAATACTCAAACGCTATGTTAGTCAGAGACGAGAAAAACTTGATTGTTTCAAATGATGATTAATTGCTGTATTCAGTAAATACTTGTGGGGTAAAATAAGCAAGTTATAACATTCGTCGAGAATAATTTTAAATCGAACAAACATCTGTTCAGTCAGGAATAAAATTCTATGTAATATATGAGAGCACTGTCCATTCAATCTCTCTCCGAAGACCCTTGTCCATTTTACGAAGTTCCCACTTTCCTTTCAAGGTGCACATAAACTGCCAAGAGACGCCTATTCCTACTTTCATTTGTCAGGGTTCGCAAGTAAATCGTTTCATTTGAAAGCCTTTCACTCCGTTGAAATAATGTTACCGTTCCGTCTGCCTCGGCGAAGGTATTCCACAGTAGTTTTGTGACGAAGGCAGTAGATTGAGAGACTCAGCATGTTTTCTTGCCGCGTTACTAGCGACTTATCTCCTCCCAGATAGGGCGTCACACCAGACAGTAGATGCTACTTCGCGCGTCGCAGGGAACGTCGCCTCCTTATCGGCCTCTTAAGCTACCGAAACAAGCGACGGCTTCGCCCACGTCCTCACCAACACCAGCGCCTCGCCCGTGACTCACACGCCCGCCGCCCCGCGCCGCCCCCCCCCCGCGCCGCCCCGCGCCGCCCCTCCCCACCCCTCCCCGCCCCGCCCCCCCCGCCCCGCCCCGCCCCGCGCCGCGCCGCCCCGTCCAGCACCGGACGCCTCGTTCCGCCCAGCCCCGACCAGCACCGCCCCGCTCCTGCCCCGCCCTGTCCTGCCCTGCCCCGCCCCAACTCGCCCGCCCCGCCCCGCTCGCCCGTCCCCGCCCCGCTCGCCCCGTCCCGCCCCGCCCCGTCCCAGTCCATCCCCGTCCCTCCCCGCCGTGCCCAGCCCAGCCCCGCCTTCACGCCTCGACCCACCCCACCCCACCCCGCCCCGCCCCACTTCGCCCGGCTCCGCCCCGCACGCCCGTCCTGCCCTGCCTTGCCCTGCCTCGCCCGCTCCTGTGGCACGGCAGCCGAGCGTCACCAAGGGGTGAAACGATTCTATCACCATTTTAAATTAGAGCAGAACCCCGTATTCCGAACTAAGTGGGGGTGTGTCTTCGGATTCGGTAACGTTCCGTTGGTTGGTTGTTAGTAATTCCGAGCACTCAACTACTGAGGTCATTAATCATGTATGTGTAGTGTATGTTTTTTCCTCGCAAGATCCGGCGCCGACCTATCGTTTACTAGCGGGGTTTCCCCAACCAAGTATCTTCCACCAGCGGTGCACCGTCCCAGCTGGGACAAACTCTAAGCTCCTGACCGGTCGCCCGGCATGTGTGGTAGTGTAGTGCATGTTAGTGTGTGTTGTGGGGTGAGGATACGACAAGGAAGAGGAAGGAAAGATCGCGCGCGGGCCGTAACCTGTTTGTTATGGTACTGCTCCGTCATTCACCAGCTCCGTCATTATATCATACGTCATATATCCTGGTACTGCCCAAGTCTTTAGCGTATTACAGCTATTTACAATGGATAACAGTTACCAAAATATTAGTATTTACACGTATGTTTTTATCAGAAGAAAAAAAATATCAAAAGCAAAACATTTGAGCCATACATCATTACAAAACTACATAATTACACTTTACTTTTTTTAAAGTAGAATATTAAGCTGATAGTGGTTTAGCGGTGAAATGTCGTTGGCATTTAAAATAAAATAATTTATTGAAAAACAATATAATAAATGAAATAATTACAATCAAATGAAAGCTGCTCTTGAATTAAACAATTGTTGGCGATGAAAATCCCTTGAATTATTTCATCTTAAGCTGAATTGTATTTTTTTATTAATACATAATAGGTGACCAAAAATGAGTGGGCAGTTGGTTTGTATAGTAATTCTCAATTGATTCGTAACAACATATGTGGAAATATGTGGGCCCTCTGCCTGAGAATGGGCTTTGGTGGCTATTATGCGACTCTTGTCGGCGTGGGTTGGGGGAGCGCTTGTCCGGCAGCGCGACAGTGCGACAACACCAGCCGCTGTTCCCCCTCCCACTCACACACGCACACACACACACACACACACACACACACACACTACACGCTACACGCCTCCACCCTCCCAGACGCGCCCCGGCTTCTCCACTGTAGCGCCGGCCTCCATTTTGTACAGATTGCGGGATGCGTGGAGAAGAATTGATGCAGAAGATAACAGAGACAATTCTGGAAAAAGCAGATGCACACTATAAACCTTGCTCTCTGGAAGCGTGACTTTTTTTTCTTTTTACTTTAGAGAAATTCTGTTTAGTACAGAAATTTATTTTATGTTATGACAAAAGGAAATGACCAATTTTAAACGTCATTTTTTTTTTGCATTCTTCGCCGATTTCGACTAATAAGTCGTTTTGCTGCCTTTTCCGTCATTTTTTTTTAAAATTTTCCATCATTTCATCGATTTTAATATCATTTGAATGGTACTTGCTTCAAATAATATTTACGAGAGGCAACAAATATCCTCCATAGAATATTCCTGAGTACCTATACCTGGTGGCTTATTCGATTTCTGTGCTCAAAAGTTGTAACGTAAGTCATTGTGAATATGTAATCTAAGATTCTTGTGACGGCTGTCAGCGTCATTGGCGGTTCAGCCGATTTCGGGATAACTACAGGTAGAGATTTTCTGTTAAAGAACAGTCCAAACCAAAAGTTTGGAAGCCAAATTTTCTTGAACTAATAGAAGAAGTCTCGACTATATCAGTAACGTGTCCAGCAGCTTGAGTTGTTCATCCGATTTAGTTTTGGTCACATTTTTTACGTCATTTTACTTTGCTTTTAGAACGTTTAAAACATTTTATGTTCATTTTATTGATCATTTTTGGCCATGTTTTAGGTCATTAAAGTCTGCCCCATTGTGATCAGCCTCCCTCGGCCCTCGCGAGGGGAAAGGGTGAGGATGGTGAAGGAAGCGCGCGGGTCGGGCCCGCATTTTGGCGTGGTGCTAAAATACGTAAGTACACGTTTTCTTGAGCCCCGAAATACCTAATCCCGCTCCTTTACTATCGTTAGTTGAATTCAGAATAAATGACACAAAAGAGGTTTGTTCTCAAAAATTGTTAACAAAAGTATTTGCTCTCGTGCAATTGAAACTATTTTACCTCTAAAATTGAGCTACAGATTTTGATATAGTAGTAGAGTTGACTAAAAAATAACCCCCCACTCCTCTCGCCTCTAGCAAAATGAGAGCTTACGATTCCATGTGATACTTCCGAAATATTCTATGCTCAGAAATGAGAGAGCCAATATTCACCAAAATCGTTGTGTTTATATTACTTTCTCGCCTTATCTCTTAGTGCCCAGCTAACGAAAAAGTGGACAAATCTTCTTCCTATTCATAGTAAATTACTTCCTCTAACACGTCGCGCAGTCCAAATCCACGTTTCGTGGCAACTTAGCCCATTATTTTCTCAAAAAAGCATTTGTCTTTATATATTATCCTCGTGTCTATCAAAGAACGGTATGAAAAGCGGTGTGCTGGTCAATTATCGGTAAATTCTGAATTTTCGAACGTTGCATGAAAACTACCATTGGAAGAGAAAACTATTGAAGATAGTGATCTCTCCTTAAATAAATTACACCTTTAGAAAAAGTCATACACAATGTTTTGAAAACAACGAGTAGTTTTCGGTAATTTCTTGAAAGTAATGCAATTTATAAACGTTTTCACATAACCATTAATATATCACATAAAAAAACATTTTATCAAAAATAGCTTCAAATTATTCCTTTAAATGTCTCTGTGCGTATAACAAAGGAAGCTTAAAAGTAGCACAGGTCTAATTTTCATTGAACTATCTGCAATTTTGAAAATTGCAAATGTAAGAAAAATGCGAAAAAAATGTGTGTCGTTAGAGCACCGTAAGTTGATGTCTCAAGCAGTGGTGCATATGGAGCTTCTGTGATTTACATCGATCCTCCAAAATAAGGAATTCTACATATCCAATGGCACACAATTATGGATAGGATGCATGAGCAATCGTTATGGCCATAGGGGTCCTAGGAGCTTCTGTGATGTTATCGATACGTAATACGGACACGTTTACGAGAAACCGTATCTCCGCTATTCGCATTTGCTGACATCATTTACGACTTGAACTAGTATTTGCTTGCGTATGCAATGCATCATTCGTTGCAAACTGCACACAATACGTGCTGCAATCAAGATACAGAATTCGATTTCGAGATAGTGTAACCATTTTCATTAATAAATGAAAGAAACAGGTTCGTCTCTAGAGAGGACATTAATTACAATAGCTTCAGTCACTACAATCATGTTTAATTGGAGGCACTTTCTGTCGGACAACAACATTTACTTAAGATATATGACTAACTTTGCACTTCTGCCAAGATTCAGTACGTTGATATTCCATGTGGATCTTTGAGACAAGCGTGGAAATTAATACGCTTGAAACACAAACCACGTGTGTGAAGTCGTCAGAAAATAAATTACATGACGTCGTGGGTTATCGTGCTTACTAATACTGTAATAGACACATTGTCAAACGACTTGTAAGTGCTTAGTCGGGGTAATTCTATTGTCTTCGAGAGAGAAATCTAAAACGTATCAAGAGTCATGGTGCAGTGTCATGAGCTCGGGGAAGGTGATTATTGCATTAGGAATACTCATTTTCAGTGAATCGACATCATTTTTTTTTAGATATTATTGAAGTGCATTCAATAAAATAATACCAAAGGTCATTTTGGCAACCTGTGACATTGAAGAGCACCAACTTCGATGTGTGTTTTTTTTTTAGTATTCTTCTTGTCCGTTATACACGGTAACTTTCTGTCATTGACTCAATTGTTTTAACCGATTCCGAGATAAATGAATAACCTCACAAATCGAGACATTAAAAAATACTCAGATGTAAATTGGGGCTACGATAGTATAAAATAATTTATTGCTTTGAATCTGAATATTTTAAACAATGGTAGAAGCATTTTCTTCATGTTACTGTAAAGATACACTTTAATTTTTCCTAGCTACTTGTACTAATATTCTATTCTAATGTATATTGTAATATAACAATTCAAAACAATTTTAGAAAAACATTTATCAAAAACTCCTGCCTGGTCTTTAGACATGTGTAGTGTATAAAAGTGTGTGTGTGTGTGTGTGTGTATGTATGAGACCGAGAGAGAAAGAGAGAGAGAGAGAGAGAGAGAGAGAGAGAGAGAGAGAGAGAGAGAGAGAGACTATGTGTGGGGAGAGGATGGGACAAGGGTGAGGAAGAAAGGATCGTGCTCAAAGGCTCGATCGTTCCGGCATTCGCCTGTTATTAATTGGAGAAACCAGGAGCGAAGGGAACTCAGGAAATCAGAGCATCCGGCCGCACTCCTCGAGACAGCGGCGGAATTCGATCTTGCTACACGTAGTGCACGTAGCGTCGAAAATCTGCCACAGATGGGACTCGAACTGCAGGTCGAGTAGCGTGTTCCCCCACCACCCACCAGCGGAACACTGCCCCAGCCGGGACAAGCTCTAAGTTCCCGACCGGTCTCCCGGAATATATGGTAGTGTAGTGCATGTTAGTGTAAGGATGTGTTAGTGGTAGGAGAAGGAAGAGGAAGGACAGATCGCGCGCGGTCCGTGGCCCGTTTGGTAGGGTACTGCTCCCGCATTCGCCTGGTGTTGATCAGAGAAACCACGGAAAACTACCGATCAGAGCAGCCGGCCGCTAGAATTCTCCTCCAGACAGTGACTGAATTCGATCTAGCTGACAAGTTAGAGTCGAAAATCATGCCACCGTCGGAACTCGAACCTATAAATTTCCAGTCAGAGGCACTGCACTGACATCAGTTGATGCTCTGAGCCACATCTCCCGGTAAAACGAAATGTCGATGATTACTTCTGTTAAGGAACTTCCAAATGAGTGGCGGCCCAGCAAGGTGTGGACAGAAGCCCGGTCCGTTTAGTGATAGCAAATTTTACCCAAACATCGATTTATCGATGTTTGATGTATATTGATACTGTATTGTTTGATTACCAGCATATTAGTAGTATGTAAAAATTATTATTGAAAGAAAAGGATAAAATTAACTATAAATTACATCGTGTTTTGCTTTCGATTTCGTATTTCACTGTCGATTCAGGCAATGACAAACCTTTTCGATAACATACATTTATAACACGAGCAGCTCCCAAACTTCCTGAGATTGCACAGGTGAAATGTGCAGCGTGATAAATAGGATGACGCAAAACAACGATATTGCTGTGGATTGCTGCTACTCTACAACGTGCTTAAACCCTTTTATTAAAAAAATTAAAAATTAAAAAACATCGGTTTTTCAACGAAATATCGATGTGACGAAAACATCGAAAGCAAAAGGTCGATGTTAATATATCAGATGGAAAATGTCGATGTTTTTTTACCAACCCTCATCGCGTTGTAAGCATCCCTTGCAATCAATTGGCTTCGTCTTTTGTGAAGAATGTCTTTGAGATGTTCCTGGAAGTGACAGCGCTCTCTCTGTTATTTCTAGTAGAAAACATCGACTTTTTGCCAACCCTAGCCCGGTCATTGAGAGCAGCCCGCGAGGCAGCTCGCCGCGTGCGTTACGTGGGCGATGACGGCGGAGAGGATTCGCAGATGATATCGGCGGCGCCCACTCTCACTTGAATATTCAGCGCCGCCGCGTTATGATCTAGATCTCATTCTTTCGGAGAAACGCGAGCTCGTCATGAATGAAGCACCCGGGCGGCCGCGTTGGGAACCTGGGGGGGGGGGGGCATGGGAACGCCAGGCAGGTGGGAAGAGAAGCGAAACTAGCGAGTGCAGATTCATGTGTGACGATGGAGATCACTTCTTCAGAATCGTACCGGAATGTAATCAATTCTGGTGAGTTTTATTCCAGTGTTGCAAATTGATGCTCATGAGTATTCAAATGCAAATTATAGAATGAGGAAGAATATTGGAAAAATTGGAAAGTGTTGCGAAAACGTAAAAGTGAAATTGAGGAACTTTTTGAAAATGTAAAACCAAAATTAATGAAAATGTTTTGTTTACATTCTTGAATGGAAGTGGTATAACGTACGTAGACCATCGGCATAAAAGATATAACTTTATATTGATTAAAATATTAAGTTCGTTGACATATGTCAGCTGTGACGCTGTTATCCAATCGCGAGCTTCAACGTCAACAAAATGACGTCACTAAACGCGATGTTCAAGCTCCAGATGGGGTGACAGAGTCACAGTTGACAAGTGTCAACGGACTTAATGTTTTAATCAAAGTATAAAGTCGGAAGGTTGAGGATCAGCTGACACTAGAAAATACAGATATTGGATAATTTAGAAATTAGCAGGAAATGAAGCAATTGGAATTCACTGCCGCAGTGCAATACTCCGAATGAAACCCAAAGGTTGCGAGGGAAGGGAGTCTGCATCGTTGGTTGGTTGGTTGGTTGTAACTGATTCCGGGCGCGTCAACTACTGAAGTCATTAGTCCCGTCAATGTAATGAATGTTTTTGAATAGAGACGATGTAGTGATCTTCCCCCGCTGGATGGCGAAATCTGGCGCCGACCTACCGTCAACTAGCGGGGTTTTCTCCAACCAGGCATCTCCCACCATCGGAGCACCGCCCCAACTGGGACAAGCTCTAAGCTCCAGATCGGTCTCCCTGTATGTGTGATAGTGAGGTGCATGTAAGTTAAAATGTGGGAGTGTAAAGGATGAGGATAGAACAAGGAAGAGGAAGAAAGATCGCGCGCGGTCCGTTGCCCGTTTGGTAGGGTACTACTCCGGCATTCGCCTGGTAGTCCGCTTCGTCCCGTCTCTACCCGAGCGTGGGATGGAACCGATGGCAGCTACACAGCAACGCCCATCAGTGCTCTGATCAGAATGCTGCAGAGAGCACATCCTGCAGATCTGTTAGAACTAAAGGATCTCGCTAACGACTAAGAAACAAAAAAATGTTTCTAAATATTTTGAGATCAATTAGAGCTGCCTTATCTGCACTTTTACCTCTGCTACTCCATTTTACTTGATATAAAAATGCGGAACTCAGTGCATTATACCCTTAAGAAATGCCATTCACAAGGGCAAACGTTCTTGCGTGAGACAAAAATCTGTACGTCAGACTTAATTTTTAAATAATGTAAATATGTGTGTATGTGCAGATTATCTCTACAGATATGAAAGTAATCTTTACTCCAACTCCCAAGTTGTATTAAAGAGTAATTTATGTGACATAATTTCCACTGAATTTTATTACGGGTGCACTCCCGTAAACGCGCACCGGTCGTTGACCGCATTACTCGGCGGAGGAGCTGTTGCGCTCGCAGTGAGCGAACCCCAAAGTCCTTCTTGGGAGAGATCGTCGCCTCTCGACCTTAACTGTCAATGAACAGAACATTTCCCATTCTTCTTGTATTCTCAAGGTTCTTTTCATGAATATTAATATCGGTGATTATGATCTAGCAAAATCCCGCATTTCAAATTCAGGAACTTTGCTTCTTAGTTTGACGTCAGATCATCTAACGAAGTGTAGGGTCCGAAATATAAGTAAAATACAGGCAAATGGATTAATTTATGTAAGACTGTTTTAAATTATATCAGGGGGTTTAGGGCACATGCAGAATATTGAAAGATACGGTTGCAATATTCTTGAAATACTCGCCATTGGTGCTGCATTTCATACCGAAGACGGTAAGTTAATACACCCTGATTACACAAAAAACTAATTGACACCATGTAATATTTCGGTAGCATTTTGCCCTGAGGAAGGTCGCAGTGGAAACGTTGGCATCTGTGCATAGGTCGTGGCGCCTTCCGGACAGCCAAGTAGCTAGCGATTCCGGCAGCGGAAACCTACGCTCTTACCGTGTTATATGTTTAAATTGTAAATGTTTCTGTATATAATAATTACTTCTTTTATTTACTGTGTTACAGTCTAAGCCTGGTGAAATTGATAATATGCAAACTTGGTTAACCGGGTCCATACAGTTAGCTCAACTCGTGAGCAAGTATGGCCTCTTCTTCGGGAAAAAAGTTCCATAGAGTAAGCAAGAGCTTTTCATCCCAAACATTGACACCTAGTGACAAATTCTCCGATACACCGCGTATAACGCCGGTCTACCTAGTAATTCGAAGTGTATAATAAACATTTCATAAGTTTGCTAATCCTCTAAAAAGTTATTGAGATTTTGAAAGCTTTAAAACAGATACCAAAAAATAACTGTTTTGCTACCGAGAGCCAGTCAGACTTCCGCATCCGTAAGCGCTATAAAGTGCAGTAGAGTGAGAAGTTTCAAATAGTTCTTAATGCTCTTAGAGAATGAGCTGGCACATACGAAGGCACCGCATGCGAGCCGCGATAACCTAGGGCCCATCATGTTTCAAGGGCGGGGAGAGGGGAGGATGCGCGTCTGGACGGTCGGTAGGCACCGCAAAACATTGCGGTGAACAGTCCTTCTCTGGTCGTTCGCAAGTAACGCTTCTCTCAAGTTTTTGTGAAAATGGAGTGTGTTAATGATCCAGAAGCTCGTGGTTTGTGTAATTGTCTTATAGAACAATTATTAAGGACGGAATTTCATAGTACTGTGATGTCAGAAAAGGTCAAAATAAAAGACAACGGTAAAGGTAGCAACAATAAAGTGCGGTATACTTAAAATAATATTTTTTGTATACCATCATTATAAACGACCCTTTTCGATACCCCGAATCGTGCATAATCCAGTATTTTATCGCACGCTACATGACGTCATCGCCATTATTAAACGCGACATGACGTCATCACACATTCAGCCAATAGTAGCGAGAGAATCGTGGAGAGGTAGAAGAAGACGGAACAGCCGTCCACCGTTTTCTCGCACGGATGTCAACAATGCCATCTTGAATTTGATTTCCAGAGGGCGTTGGATTTCAAGCACCCGAGACGTCAGAAGAAAGTTGTTTCGCGAAATTAAGTTTGATTCTCTTGTAAATTTATAATGCTGTTATACAAAAAAATAGCGTATGCAATTCGTTTATAATGTCGCTTTATTGTATTCGTACAAACCTATTCATTCCTAACGTCGCTCGTTTTCAAAACATGTACTCATGCAATAAAGCTTAACATTATAAACTAATTGCATAAACTACTATTAAGCTTCGCCACTGCTGAAACCTTTCTTGCAAACTGACGTTTTTCGGCGGCGCCCCTGGCGGCCGTGCGAACGCGGGCTAGGCCCCTCCCGGACGTCCTGCGGGCGCGGGGGCGGGGGCGGGGGCGGGGGCGGGGCGCGGGCGTGGGCGTGGGCGAGCGCGCCGTCCCCCAGGGAACGGCGTCGCCTCCCAGGGAACCGGTGCGCGCGGAGAGGCCCGCCCGCGGCCGCGGCGCCGCGTGTGAGCGCAGAGGAGATAGCGCACTCCGGGCAGGCGCGTTTTCCTCCTTCCGCGCGCTCGCTGCGGAGGGAAGAAAAACCATGGGAGTCGCCGCAGGCGATCCCCCACAATAATTTTTCTTATCCTGTCTCGACCATCTTAACCCATCTCGATCGGGGTTTTGTTCAGTTTCACTGATCCATTGAGCAAATGCTGCGATGGCCCCTTGATTTGCTTCTGGGCGTAAATGTAGCTTCACTATGCTCACGTTTTGTTGAAATTTCCTTTGCTTGTAGTGGTAGTAGAGCTTAGGGTGAGTTTCTATTTTGTTAACAATACAGAAAAATCAAGCCTATACGTTACTTTACCGTTAAAAATAAGTTTTCTATAATTCGGAAACCAAAAAAATATTCTAATTTTTGGCACATTAATCTCTCGCTTTTTAAATTTATTATTATTATTATTATTATTATTATTATTATTATTATTATTATTATTAATTATTAGTATTATTTTTCACTTTGCAACTACTAATCGTTACATTGTTGGGAAGGGATTCTGAAACTCAAGAAAGCGTGCGCAGATGATTTTCTTCCCGATACGTCACATACAGTTTTTGACTAAATAAATAACTAAATAAATAAATAACTATACTTGGGTTTCTGTAACCTGGCTGATGACAACTGATCAGTTGTTACGGTTTCATCCAATCGGGAGCTTAAACGTCACCACAGTGACGTCACCGTGATGACGTTTTAGCTCTCGACTGGATGACACCAAAACAGCTGATGAAGTGTCATTGGCCAGGTTAGAAAAACCGAAGTATTTAGGGGTACATTGCAATAAGAATATAGGTGCCAATTACTACTATGTTATTCGGGACTATATCTGAGGCAGTTTCGTCAAGTTTCTAAAGCCCCGAGTATTTTAATTACAGACGATATGTATGTTTATATAGATTAAGAAAGCTCTCAACTCAACAGAAGATCAAAAACAACGAAACAACGACCCCTCGTCATTCTGGGCGAGGATATTTCAGAGGGACATTTGGCACTCACCTGCAGCACCCTCTTCGGAAGGCCCGTCTTCTGCGAGAGCTGCTTGAGGTCTTTGGCGTCGGGGTTGTGGTTGATGGCGAAGTAGGACTTCATGGTGCGCAGCTGGTGGTGCTTGAAGGAGGTGCGCATGCGCTTGGTGCGCTGCTGGCCGTTGGAGCCCGGCATGCCCCCCGGGGTGCCCGGGGCCCCGCGGAAGGGCACGTCCAGGTAGTCGGCGTTCAGATCTGCAACAACCGCCAGCCCGCCAGGGCGTCACACGCTGCAATAGGGAGCTTTAGCGCCTCGCGTAAGGTAGCGACGTTATGCACTAACAGGCACATGACGGACCTTCAAGTCATAACGTCTTACCTTAGGCCTAAGATATGACCTTAGATCTTCATAAATAGTTCACACCTACAGGAGTCTCTACGGTCACCTTACAAGCGGCAAAATGGCCGCGCTGGGGTTGTTCCATCTCCGACAAACCGATTCTCGTACGTGAGGCAGTTACAACTATTCCTAACAACGTTGGCAAGAATTAACGGTAAATGTTGGAGATGTGACAGGAAAGAAATTTGCGAAAAAGAAGTTGAAATCATATCTTTGGTATAGGTTATGTCTTACCCTCATAATGAACGCTGTTTGAAAATATTTCCTACGTTCTCAGTCGATTGAAAATTCCAGACTTCACACACATCGCAGAGGCCCACAAAATATCAAACTCAAAACACAATGTACATTTATTATACTCTTGTATCGTATCGTGGTTTAAAAGTACCGCCGCTTGCCTAGATTCTGATATATTATGCAACTTCTTTGGTCAACGCAAACAAGACAAAAAATATTTCATCCAAGTCCGCCCCTATACGGTAGGTATTGATAACTGGTGCATTGCTCAGTGTTTGAGGGATGACGTCATTTTGAAGAAATAAAATGCGTTGTATTTAATCTATTCAAACGCCATTGAAACTAATCATTAGATCGTGTTTAAGTAATATCATGAAAACGACAAATCTTTCATAAAGGGGTAAAAACAAAGAAACATTCCTGATTAATAACTGTTTTGTCACAGTGCAGTCATACTTTACTTGTTTTGGAAGAAGTGGAAACACCTCTTACAACCAACATTGACCACTATATGACAAAATATTTATACATTATTTTAGTGCTTAGATTATCATGATGGTACCATATGTCAGAAAAGCACGCATTTCTGAAACGTCAAAATTTCCGAATGTAAATATTCTAATTTAAACACAATAAAGAGCACAAATTAATTTACTAATACAATCATATTAATTAATTAATCTGAATTACACAATAACAAAGAAATAGTAGAAGTTATCAAAGATAATTTTGTTTATGTTGAAGACAAGCGTGTCCGGCGTGAGTTCCCATTTTAATCCCTCACGGACAATTTAATTTTTTTCAATAAGTGATCTAATTTTCCATATGAAGGGATGCTTTCCTATTGTAAGATATTTAGGAATCCTCATTCTGTAACTCACTTAAAGGTTAACATATTTTTAAAAATTCCCCAGAATAGCAACAGCGTTCTGATTTAACGCATAGTTACAATACCAAAGACGTCGACAAGAAAAGCATTCGGTTTCGATAAGCCAAAACCGCAAGACGAGTGTACGGCTGGCGGGAGGTCCTCGGTTCTCGAAAGCGATCGCGGAAAGAATCAGAGGTCACCTCCTCGCCTGGAACACGCACCGGGCTCTGTTCTCCGCGTGCGAGCGATAACCCACGCACCCGCGGCCCCGCCCCCGCCCCCGCCGATTGCGACGACAGGGTCAAACCTCGGGCAAGCGCTTTTTCTCAGTTCCAGAGTTCACTATTACATTAAATGACAAAAATTTACAAAATCATCTAGTTGACTTCAGATTTCAAACATCACTGGACGATAGTTTATTCAGTATGTAGAAGAGCGCTATATTTAGAGATTTGGATTTGTGTACGCTTTCTGAATTTCACATGTCTGTATATAAATGTTATGTTGAAAGATGAACTATGGAATGGAATAAGCTAAGGTACTTAATGATTGATGTGCCAGATGTTACTTTATTCCATTATACTGTGGGAAACAGGGGCGCGCCAAGAATATTTTGATTGGTTGATTAGCGATTCCGGACACGTCATTAGCTAAGCATTAGTCCCTTAAGTGTAGTACATGTTTTTTTCTCGGGAGATGGTGGTGATCATCCCCCCTCTGGATAGCGAGATCCGGTGCCGATCTACCGTCGGGTAGCGGAGAATTCCCCAACCAGGACTCTCCCACAGCGGGGCACCGTCCCAGCTGGGACAAGCTCTAAGTTCCCGATGGATCTCCCGGAATATGTGATAGTGTAGGGCATATAAGAATAAGTGCGTGAAAAGGGTGAGGATAGAATAAGGAACGGGAAACAAAGACCGCGTGCATTCTTCGTCCGTTTGTTAGGACACCGTTCCGGCATTCGCCTGGTGTTGATCGAAGAAACTACGGAAAACTACCGATCAGAACAGCTGGCCGCTAGAATTCTCCTTCAGACAGCACTGAATTTGACATAACTATGTAGCTAGAGTCGAAAATCCTGCCACTGTCGGGACAGGAATCTAGAACCTCCAAGTTAGAGGCCCCGAAGTGACATCAGTTGTTGCACTGAGCCACCTCTCTCGGTCCGCGACGCCACAACAAGCACAGTGCGGTCGTCTCCAAGTGAGAGGTTTCCTCTACAGAGGCTACGTGTCAAAGCGAGCGCAGGGGCGTCTTAACCCTTCGACTGTTTCACTAATACTGATGTGGATTCTGTTTGGGGTCTTTATTGACCCCAAACGTTTACCACACAATAGTTTACAAGTATTTGATGCACGGATGTTATTGGAATTATTAATTGAGAAAGTGATGATATTTATTTGATTTATTTACTACATCGCACTAAATAAAGAATAATGTTGTTTCTCGAAAAACAATCTAGCATATCCTCATAATTATTCATAGATGTCTATCTGACAAGGATGAGAATGTTTGAAATGAACCTACCACATCGTAATAGGCAAATACCCCAAATTATTACTCAGAAATTGCAACGTAATACTACAAAACGGATATCGACATGTTTTAAGAATTTTTCTTCTAGTAATTTAGAATTTGTAAAATGTGGTATTTCTGTCCTCAACTACATAAAAATCAAGTTATTTCCAACAAAATAAACAACAACTCAAAAACTGAAAAATTTACAACACATGTGAAATTGGACATAAATAGAATATCTAAAAGGAAAAGTTCATGGGAATAATCTTCATTGTGTGTTCCAAAACATTATTTGCCCCGGGGGTCAAAAAATATCCCGAACAGACTCTAAGGGTAGAAGGTGTCCCTCCAACTGCGAACGCCTCGCCATCACCAATCGCATCGATACAAACAGCCGGAAGCTGTACCGTCATTGAAGCATCGTGTCTCTCGCAGATTTTCCACAGCGCACTTGAACAGACGCAGCAGCGTCGACGTCATCGACAGCCGTCCTCCGCGGAAGCTGCGCGGAGCGGCCGCGTGAGTCAGCGAGGGTGCAAGATCATCTTCATGAAACCGCGCGCATGCCATCCATCATGTGCCCAATTATGTAATCGAGATAAGGAGCGAGACATTTGTCTCTGTGAGGCGGCAGCGACGGAGAGACGGTGCGCGGAGGCGCGAGGCCATCAAAGGCTCTTCCACTTGCGCTTCACGAACTGCGCAAACAGCCCCTCCCCCCCATCCCCACCCCGTGACTGCTAAAGGTACGATGTTTGCCTTCGCAGGTTTCCAATGCATGGGTTTGTATTTAGCTATTATATGTCCCGGAAAGGGCAATTGGCCTCGGCAACGTTAGATTCAGGGGTTCCCAGTCGGTCACCCATCCAGGAATCAGCGACGTCTCGAATTCTCTTAACTTTCGTGACTTCACACAGCTAACGAATGCGGCTAGCAACACTGGTTTTGTGGTCGTGGCCTTTCTGTCTCCCAGCATTCGTCTGAATGACTAGGAGAATCCACGAAAACCCCGATCAGCATGCCCGGCACGGGGATAAAACTCAGGCCTTCTGAATGCGAAGTCAGCACCCTACGCCCTGAGCCACTTCGCTCGGTTCCAATGCATTAGGTTTTCCCTAACATTTTATACAACCTGTTCGCAGTGTTTCTTCTCGGTCGTGTCGTGAATTCTTCCCGCGTCTCGTCCTCCGCGTTGTGTGAGTGTGTTTGGCGAGCGGTTCATCGCCCGTCCTCCCCTCGCGCTGCGCAGCCCCTGCCCGCGCCCCGCCCTCGCCTCGCCCCTCGCGCAGCCTAAGCCCCGCCCGCGCCCTGGGCCTCCTGTCTGTCGGCGAATTAATTGGCGCGCGGAGCCCGGATCAAGTGGCGGGCGCGAGCGGAGCGCTGCAAGCCGATTTGTCGCGCGAGACTGATTGGCGCGGCGCGGCGCGCGGGCGAGGGCGCGGGCGAGGGCGAGGGCGGCCGCCCCTGCGCCGGATCAAAGGGCAACTGCCACCGCCCACGCCGCCCCGCGCACCAAGGAGCGCGTAATGATGGCGA
Source organism: Teleogryllus occipitalis (assembly GCA_011170035.1). NCBI lineage: Eukaryota > Metazoa > Arthropoda > Insecta > Orthoptera > Gryllidae > Teleogryllus > Teleogryllus occipitalis. The sequence continues at coordinate 109,787 of BLKR01002236.1, forward strand.
GGACGCGGTCGCAGCTGCACGGCGGGAGGGGGCGCTCTTCTGCCATGGTTGGTTGGTTGGTTGGTTGGTTGTTAGTGATGCCGGGCGCGTCAACTACTGAGGTCATTGGTCACTGAAGTGTAGTGTATGTTTTTTTTCTCGGGAGGTGGTGGTGTTCTTTCCCCGCTGGATGGCGAGATCCGGCGCCGACCTACCGTCGGCTAGTGGGGTTTACCCCTAACCAGGACTCTCCCACCAGCAGGGCACCGCCCCAGCTGGGACAAGCTCTAAGCTCCCGACCGGTCTCCCGGAATATGTGGCAATGAAGTGCATGTTAGTGTGTGTGTGTGTGTGTAAGGGGTGAGGATAGGAGAAGGAAGAGGAAGGAAATATCGCGCGCGGTTCGTGGCCCGTTTGGTAGGGTACTGTTCCGGCATTCGGCTGGTGTTGATCGGAGAAACCACGGAAACTACCGATCAGAGAAGCCGACGTCTAGAATTTTTCTCCAGACAACGACTGGCCCACTCTGACTACAGGGGGGGGGGATTTAAAGGTATCAAGCACAACTCATTCTAAACCTGTTACGGTCCGAATCATGAAGTTTCGATATAGGACAAGTTAGATTCTCAACATACTACGGAAAGTTATGACGAGGTTGATAAAATCACGTTACCGGTCACGTGACCAGTAAAGGAGACATTTCATTGCGAACTAAACGTATTTAAATGTAACTATTGTACTAAACCTCTTTCTTGCATGATAATAACTATTTAATAAAAAAACTGCTTTCTTTATTCGATCGTGTACAACAATTACTATCTCGAAGCAAAAAATGTCCAAAAGCTCGCGAATTCAAAAAAATAATGAGTTAAAATATATTATGCACAAAATGTGTGGCTGAAAGCAGATCTTTGGCTGCGGCAGAGCCGTGGACAAAGCGACAGAAGGGCGGGATGGCGGGGGAGGGGGGGCTGCCCCAGGGCTCGCGCGCTCATTAGCGGCACCCCCTCCCTCCTCCCCTCCCCCTCCCCGTTTGCATTCGCATTCGCTGTGTAACGACCGCTGGTGCCAGAGAGGAAAGGCTTCCGTCCGTGGTGGCGGCTCCAGCAGGCTGGCAAAAGGGCCAGCGAGCCAGGAAACAAGGGTGAAATTAGAAAAGACCTGGGACAGAAATTGAGCTAAACCAGGAATCAAAAAGACACTATAAGCTTAGTGAAAGGGTAAACTATATGATGAGATTCAGAGGAAAGAAGACAATACGAAATATGGAGAAAAAATGTTGAACGAAAATGTTTTTAAAACGTTCAATGTGATAATAAAGCATGATCTCAAAAATTCAACATGTTATCAACGACTGCAGTTATCATAGTCATCATCAACATGTTATCATAGTCTGCAGAATATGTAATAAGAAATATTGTTAGAGAAGACATGTAAAAATGTTCACAATAGTAAAAAAAAGAATGGCAAATTGATGTATAAAGAGCTAAAAAAAATCAGTCAGCGCAGAATGCTGAAGGGAAGTCAGCGTGAACGGGGAATGTTGGAGGGGAAGATCCTGCACGTCAGACAGACACTGACTAGGCGCTGCGTCAGCCGACCTCCCTCCCCTACACACACACACACACACACACACACACACACACACACACACACACACACACATACACACCACCCCGGCCCTCGTATCACACGCCTGTGCGTTGATTTCCTCAAAGATAATAAAGGCCGAAGAATTTACACACCGGAGGCTTTAAGACTCTACCGATTAACTTATTTGTCTTCATTTACTAGTCTCTTAATATACAATTACTTACATTCTTGCTTTCGATTTTATACCACATGACTATTAATTAGACTTCAGTGGTTTATACTTCAACGGTTCTAAATACTGCTGTAAAGCTAGTAATGATTAAGTCTTTCTTGTCATTTTTATTAAATATAAAATGCTTGATATGATGTTAAGATATGAATGTAATCGCTGATTACTTGACTATCAATTCATCAATTAATTCTCCCCTACTCCTCACTTACTGAGTTACACAAAGATAATAGACATTTATTAACTTTTTTATTTATTTACTTATTTATTTGTTTATTTAAATATGACGTGAAATTCACACCCTGCCTTTCGCCGATGTTTTTCAAATCTGTAAATTCCTTTCTAACTCGAAGCACACTCAAAAAGGTCAGTCCAGCTTTTCACTCTTTAATGAGGAAGTAGCCTTTCTGCATGAGAAGCTCTTTGGTAGCACCCCCACCCCCCCGACACATACACACACACACACGTACGCACTGCCCTGAGTCGAATTACAAACTCACCAACCTACTGCTGCGGCCTTTTAAAAGTACACCTCCCCTCACACATTCCCGTAACGCGTAATCTCTGCTTCTTTTATCATTTCGGCCAGTCGCCACACCGGCTGCGCCAACTCTCCCACGTGTTTCAACACAGTCACAGCCAACTGTCAAATGTGACATCTGCATATCACGTTGCGGGCGGAGCGCGCGGATGATGTTTACCAGCTCCAAATTAGCTCTTTTGGTCGCTCGCGTCGACGGGCATTTTGAAATTTGCTCTTTTTGGCAGCACGACCGGGATGCGATTTTCCACGTGGCCATGACGTCACTGCACAAGTACACTCCGCTTGCACCGGGCGTGTGTGCGAGCAATCAATGGTGGATGTAGCTGATTGGCTGTCCGGGAGACGCCGCGTTCTAGGCACAGGTGCAAACGTTTCGGCCGCCATTTTGTGACCTTCCTCAGGGCGAAATGCATACCGGGAGCGGTAACACCGTGCATCAACTAATGTCACTGCTGCGCCTCTGACCGGGAGGTCCTAGGTTACACTCCCCACGGCGGCAGGATTTCCGACACTAGCTTTACAGTTAGGTCGAATTCAGTCGCTGTCTGGAGGGGAATTCTAGCGGCCGGCTGCTCTGGTCGGTAGTTTTCCGTGGTTCTCCGATCAACACCAGGCGAATGCCGGAGCAGTACCCTACCAAACGGGCCACGGACTGCGCGCGATTTTTCCTTCCTCTTCCTTGTCCTATCCTCTCCCCTTACACACACACTTACACTAACATGCACTATACTACCACATATTCCGGGAGATCGGTCGGGAACTTGGAGCTTGTCCGGGCCTGGGCGGTGCTCCGCTTGTGGGAGAGTTCTGGTTAGGGGGAAACTCCACTAGCCGACGGTAGGTCGGCGCCGGATCTCGCCATCCAGCGGGGAAAATCACCGCCATCTCCCGCGAAAAGACGTGCACTACACTAACGGGACTAATGACTAAAGCCGTTGATGCGCCCGGAAACACGAAAAAACAATCAATCAATCAATCAAGCGAAAGGCATCTGACTCCTCAGGGCGAAATGAGGAAGGTCGCAGAATGGTGGCTGAAGCGTTGGCACCTGTGCCTAGGACGCGGCGTCTCCCAAACAGCCAAGTAGCTACTGACTCCCGCCGCGGAAGCCTACGTTCTCAATCCATAATGGAGGCAGGGAACATTCGCCAGATTGTAATATCAGGGCCTAAAGGGTAATGCCTGGTACTGGCAGTATACGCATGAAAAAAATAAAACTCTTCCCTTTTGAAGGAAATATTCCAAACAGACTGTTTGCATTAAAACAAGACACTTTTCAAATATCTAAATGGGTTGAGAAAAAATTGACGAACTTCAGAACACAACGAACATACTATTGTGTTAAAATAAAATAATTGTAGCTAGGAGAATGAAAGAGGAACTCTTTCGAATACAATGTACAAATTGTTATCATTAATAATTGAATGTTGAACTTGTTTCGCATATTTGTATTTACTTATAATTCTTCCACTGTAATTAAAAAGTTTTAAGGCCTGTTTTACACTTTGTATTAATACATTTTTCACGATTTTTAACATTCACTCAAGCTCAAAATATTGGTTACACCTATTCCAACGACAACGGAGAAGTATTTGTTATCTGATCATATTTCACTTCACTTCCATGACTTATGTTTCCATGAAAGTTCCGAAAAGTTGATATTTTATGCAAAGGGGTCCCAGAAATTTTAGAGCGGGGCGTCAGGTAAGAAATATCGTATCACACTGAGTTATGATGCTATAAAAAATAATAGTACATTTCAATTTTTTAAATAAATATGAGAAATATTGAATATTTGATTATTATATGGTGCTGTATCGTTGCAGTGAGTTCCACAGCACCAGTGCGATAGGGTGCACAATAACTTTAATTAACACAATACAGAGTGAACACAATTTAAATAACGCTACTTAAATAACACAATTCAGATTGATCATCATTGGGCTTTAACATCCGTGTTTATTAGGAATTCAGTTTTGGAGATTCATAAACTGAAGAAGTCAATGGGAAAGACAAATATTTCTCGTTTCTAAGCAATTTTAAAAGGGAGTACATTTTGCGCCCTCCCTTAAAAATGCGCAACTTTTAAGGACGTAAATTTTAATTTTTTTTTCATTATTTTATACTACATATGTTATTTTATAATACACGTACGTTTTATTAACGTACGTGAGTCATTACGATGATTTAATACCACATTAAAATTATTATTTATTTTTCTGACGATAGATTTTTCAATATTGTTTTTGCTTTTTTATTTTAAAGACAGAAAACATTTTTTTGGGTAACTGTTTAAATCAATATATCTCCGATCCCGGTGAATAAGCTGGTAAGTCATAAACACTTAATTTTACAGAAGAGCAAGAAACAACTTAAAAGTGTTAAATTAATTAAATCAGTGATTAATGATATTCAAACAAAGGTAATATCCAAACAAAACTATAGCATTAGTTTAAAGTTGTTTTTTGCTCCCCTGCAAAATTAAGTTTTTTTGACTTATCAGCTTATTCACTGGGGGTCAAAGAAATATTACACGTGATATATTAAAGTCTGATATATCCAACATCTTGGATGGATTTGAGGCACTGCATCTACATGATCGATTTGAGAGCGTTGGTTGCGGAGATGGCGCGGCGTGACGGAAGGGCGCTGTTAGCCTCCTCCACTGGCCACGGCGAGCGCCACCGCTCTCTCCCCCTTCCCCCCCCCCGCCCAAAAGAGCACTTCATTCTCTCACTTGCTGCGGAACACAAGCATTCTCGAGCCCCCGCTATTCAGTGGACGGACTGTACAGGAACCGTGGCTACCACTGTAGTAGATGGTTTGTGCTCCTTTTCATTATCACCTTTCTCTGAGGTGAGTGAAGCGGAATTGGCTTAGTGGCAGAATTTCTCGTACTAGTTAGTTTCCTAATCTGTTTCTTCTGGATTAGCTTTTCGGTTTTGCCCCACCCTCTTCCCAGTTGATGCCTCTCAGAACAACCACATATTGTCAATCTTTCATTCCCCCTAAAGTTGAATTGAAATTGGACTTTAAGAATATCATAGAAGAATGAAATCTGTTTTTAAATGCAAATTTTTAGTGAAACAATTTTAGCCGTTCTGAGGAAAATTTTGTTTGAGCATTTCAGAAAATGCGCAATTTTGAGCTCATTTCGTTCGAAAACTTTTGTTTTCCCGGAAATTTTATAATAGAAATATTCAATTTTCAATCGAATGGCAATTTTTTGAAGCACCTATACACATTAATGTATGAAGAACGTAATGTAAATATTAATGACATGAGAGATGCATAAAAATTACATGTCATTCGATTTGATAAAAATTTCATTGAGTTCGATTTCCGTCGAATCTCATGTAAAATTTGTTCCAAGAAAACGAGTTTGGCGGCTTCACTATGGGCTAGTCAAACCCCTGTGAAGTAGTGTCCTAAACCCTACTCCTTTTCTAATTCCTTCCCAATTCTGGCCGCTGGGTAGTTACGCAGGAGCGCGTAGCTAGAGGCGCGTACGCGAAGATGCTACTTGGCGGTCCTCTTGACAACTGACTGCGACGTGACGTGACGTGACATGACATGAGATTAATGGAGTATTACTCCCCAACAGCGAACATAAATGGAGGATTACTCCCCAGCGCAAAGCGCTCAACGCCCTTTAAGGGGCTTGGAGACGCGTTACGTCAAGTTGTAGACGCAACATATTAAAAAAAAAAAAGACTGGTCAAGACTAAAACTGTTGCTTTAGGCAAACTCACGTCATTTCTACTTATAAGCATTACAGGAATTCGTCATGTAACAGAAATAGCTTTGAATACAGAATACTTTACAAATTTCGCAAGTAGTCCTTGTCATTCGTCAAGGATGGCAGTGGTTTAGGCAGTTTTACGCAAGGACACCAACTTTCCGTGGGACGTTCCTGCGCACACGACAGATAGAGTGCCAAACTACCTTCTCGATAAATTATTTTCAAAAAAGTATTAGTAATAATTTGTCTAGTATTGTCACGCAGATGAATATATGCCAATTAACGTATCTTTCTTAATGGTTACCATAAAACTGCCCAGTCTCAGAACTATATTACAGAACACTTCTTAGGATAGGGGATAAGTTAATAATCGCATTGACGGAACCAAACTTTCTTTTTTGGTTGCAGAAATGATTAAACAATCAAGTAATTAGTTTAAAACAATATTTAATTTCAATGAGCATAGTAAATATATCTCGGAAAAATGACACTATTCATAAGAATTCAATGTATTACGTCATTCAATCTTTTGAATTTTTAAGAAACATATTCTTATTTCATCTGGCTAATGCGTGATGCCGTTGTCATCGTTTACTTGAATATTTTTTAACCATTGTTGTCATTATAATTTCATGTAAACAGTTTTTTGGAAAACCGACAGATGTTAAAGTATTGAACAAACGAGCGATGATCAATGTAGCACTTTTGGTCACTGTTGTACATGAATATGAAAAATGCGTGATTTAGTGCAGATCTGGTCGTGATAGGAGCTCGATATTAATTTGGTCGCTAACATGAACTCGAGCTAGTTTTGCAATCGTATGGTCAAACTTAGTGAAGAAAAGAAACACGAAACAAGATTGACATATTCTCCCTTATTGTAAAGTATGCGATAAATCGGCTGACTTCCGCGAGAACATGGCGACACAACACGCCCCCTCGAATGGAATGGCGTTTATAACCTCAATTTTAAGGTAAATTGCCACTTCGCTACCCTGTACAATTTAAACACTGTAAAATTTCATGAGGCTCCGACCTTCGGCCTATGCTATTACCATAAAACATCCTTGAGTCCGTCCAACGCATAATTTCCGGCTCATTTTATTCCAAAGTACATTTTTGTCGACAACTAAGTCACGCTTGACGCTTCGCTACTCGCGTCGAAGTTCTGATGAAGCTCCGGTCTTGGACATAAGCGATTAACATAAAACATCCGTGAGCACTCAAAGTCATAACTTCCAAAATACTTTTTACGCCAAAATACTTCTTAATCGATTAATATGTGCCATTTTGTTTCAAACTTCCAATCAGAATGTACTCATTCCCACTACTCGTTCTTCACTTTCGTTCACCGATGTCGCGACGTCGTGGCCGATTCATTACCATAACGGACAAGACCCCAAAATTGTATTTCCAAAACCATAATAAAGAAGCAAGAATACATGGTCAGACTAGTCTGTACGCAAAGGAAGTAAGAGAGTATGAGAAAATTTGGTCACCATGAGCTATGACTCTGCTTTGGTAGACAAGTGAACATCGCACTGCGAATAACCAGATCTGCACTAAAAAAACAACAGAAAATTGAGAAGGGAAGGTCGCCACCTTTCTTCTCTTCCATTGCGCAGAACTTTGGTACAACAATCAGCCCAGACTAGTCTTTGGTCACCATAAGATGACGCAGCTTTGGTAGACAAGTGCACATTTCACTGCGAATAACCAGATCTGCACTAGAAAACCAGAAAAATGAGAACGGAAAGAAGATCGCCACCTTTCTTCCCTTCCAATGCGCAGACCTTTGTTACAACAATGAGCCCAGACCGCTCCGAAGACCAGTGAGCAACGCGCGGTCTGAAGTGCCTTTAACAGTAGTTGCCGCGACCAAGAGTCCGCGGGCTGCAGGCCTCACTACCTGTCGCGTGTCGACCGACACGGCGGCGGCGGCGGCGGCAGCAGTCTGCAGGAGCCAAACAGGTCCGGTGGGTAGACGCGGCCGGGCGGGGGAGGGGCGGGAGGGGGAGGGGGGAGAGAGGGGGGGGGCTGTCGCGGCGTCTGAGGCGGCTGCCGACGCGTGAGGTGCCCGCACCTGTCGTTCCACCTCCGCCGCTACCGCCGCTCCGCGCGCGTCTCTGGGAAGTCGCTTTTCGCCACATAAAACGCACCGAATCCTTAACGATGGCTCCTCCGCGTGCACCAGAGCGTCCTCCGTTCCACGAAGCCCTCCAACTGATGTCGCTGCAGTGCCTCCGAGCGGGAGGTCCTAGGCTCGAGTCCCCACAGTGGCAAGATTTTCGGCCCTAGCTTGTCGAGAAGTTGCTTGGGAGAAGTGGCTCAGTGCATCAACTGATGTTACTGCTATGCCTCTGACCGGGAGATCCTATGTTCGAGACCCGAGGGCGGCAGGATTTTCGACACTAGCTTGTGAGCTAGGTTGAATTCATTCGTTGTCTGGAGGAGAATGCTAGTGGCCGTCGGCTCTGATCGGAATTTACCCGTGGTTTCTCCGATCAACGCCAGGCGCATGCCGGAGAAGTACTCCAACAAACTGACCACGGATCGCCCGCGATCTGTCCTTCCTCTTCCTTGTCCTATCCTCACCTCATACACAAACGCACTTACACACATGCCGGCAGCAAAGGGCTTGTCTCGGTTGGGGCGGTTCCTCGCTGGTGGGAGATACTTGCTTGGGGAAAACCCCGCCATTCAACGGTAGATCGGCGCCGGATCTCGCCATCGAGTGGAAGAGAACACCACAACCTTCCGAGGAAAATCCTGCACTACACTTACGAGACTAATGACCTCAGTAGTTGACGCGCCCGGAATCACTAACAACCAACAAGCAACCAGCCCACAAACTCTTCTCTAAACATACGCCAGAGTCGCGTTATTGAATGTTCTGCCAATACATTGAGAGGCAACACGGTTCGTATACTGCAATCTGAAAACTTCGCACGAAAATTATAACATTCTGAAACCTGCTTTATTAATGAAGTAGTCTTTCCACAGCGGAACACTTTTCAACGTGATCTTCTGCTTCCACACTTCCGGAATACTATCCCCTCTGATATTAAATTCACTATTCATGATTTACAATGAGTTATTCTTCATGAGACACGAGAAGACGAAAGAAATATGAGCAGACATTCAAAAAGATGTGGTACAACTAATTTCTTGAAGTAAATGAAATTTGTGATCTTTCCTCAAGAATGCAAACGCTCATATATGCCCACACAAATTCTTTATGCATTGGAGTTGTGTTACCGTTTTATTAAGCAATGTTTCTGTCCAAAAGTTTTGGCTAGCTGTATAATACGCGAAAAAAAATCTGAAATAAACGCTAGACATAAAATTGATCCGATGTTTCCGATTTCGAGACCGGGTGGTGATTAAATATTTTTTGAGACAGTCTGTTTGGCTGTCACAGAATAATTTGTCACGCGCTCCACTCTCTGTCGTTGTCTTATCTTTGAAACGTTCTTCTGACGTTTCCCGCATCGGCGTCGCCCGTATAGATGTCGTCTGAGTTGCCGAACCACTCAGGAGGCAGATACTTCTCTCAGCTCTACAAGCGGCTACGGACCTACGCACAGTACGAGAGGATTCGATCCAGTTCCAAAAGGAATTTGCGCTGGACATTGTAGAATCCAAGACACTTCCCACACTGTTAGTCTGCAGCCTTTGATTTTCACTCCATCATTACATGATCATCCTTTTTTATTCTTCATCTCATCCTCAACCTATCATCATCACCTCCAAATCCTTCAAAGTATGACAAAAAGAACGTAAAATGTCCCGAGGGGAGAGATATGGGACACGGCGGGAGGGAATGACTTGAGAGAATAATGAGAAGAAAGCGACGTAGAAGGGAGTACAGTAGCTATGTAAAGTTGTGGAGCTTCAACAGCACATACTTTCCGGCATTATTTCTAACTTTTGAAATTTTCAAAAATTCAGATAGTTCGACGAAAACGAGACCTGCGTCATTTTTAATTTCTCGTATACATACGTATATACAGGACGGATACTATACGTAGTATTGAGAAAGTTATGCAATGCTGCGGAAAATTGATTTCGAGATTTCAACGGAAATACACGTTTTAGGGTCCCCTGACACAGAAAAGTGGTATTTTTCAAAAGTCTGTCCGTCCGTCTGTCCGTCCGTCTGTCCATCCGTCCGTCCGTCCGTCCGTCCGTCCGTCCGTCCGTCCGTCCGTCTGTCCGTCCGTCTGTCCGTCCGTCTGTCCGTCCGTCTGTCCGTCCGTCCGTCTGTCCGTCCGTCTGTCCGTCCGTCTGTCCGTCCGTCTGTCCGTCCGTCCGTCCGTCCGTCCGTGTGTCTGTCTGTCCGTCCGTCTGTCCGTCCGTCCGTCTGTCCGTCCGTCGGTCTGCCTGTCCGTCGGTCCGTCTGTCGTATGTGAACAAACCTGCATCGATGTGCATACTACAAAAATTGTAATATTAATAACATGCAATATGGTGTTAATTTGGGTCCATGGCTTCGTGGAATGTGCACACTCGAACCCTACCATCAGGTCTTACCAACTGAAATCGGAACCCGTTTGATCAATCCATTGTTTTCCAGTCGTCTAGTGTCAATTGACATGGTCCCGAGCCCAGAAGAGGCGCTGCAGTTCATGTCGTGCTATGGGCGAAGGGCTGTGCTGTGGGAAATTCGGCTGCACTGTCCTAATGGATACGGTCCTCGTGCATTACACATTGATTTGTCCGGTTATTTTACGCAGTGTTGGTTGCCTGTTAGCATTGGCAACTCTACGCACACGGCCGCTGCTTTCGGTCATTAAGGCAAGGCCGTCAGCAACTGCGTTTTCCGTGCTGAGAGGTTATGCCTTAAATTAGGTATTCTCGGCTCATTCTGTGGAACTCGGAATATTGAATTTCCTAACGATTTCCAAAACGGAATGTCCCATGCGTCTAGCTCCAACTACCTCTCCGCGTTCAAAGTCTTTATTTCCGACATAATTTCTCTGAAATTATTATGAAAGCTCTGCTAACGCACTGCCGTCTTGTACTTTTTGTACAGATACTATTGTCATCTGTACATTTGCACACTGCTATCCCATGACTTGTGGACTTGTGTCGTCACAGTGTACATTCCTGGTGTCCCACACTTTCTATCGCATGTAATGGTTCTTCGTTTGCGCATTTACACCTGCGAATGCTCATTGAATTGAGATATTTAGATATTTATTTAGTCAAAAACAGTAAAAAACGATATGTGACGAATGGGGGAGAAAATCATCTGCGCACGCTTCCTTCAGTTTCAGAATCCCTTCCCAACAATTTAACTATTAATAGTTGAAATATGAAAATAATAATAATAATAATAATAATAATAATAATAATAATAATAACAACTTGGAAAAGATTTCCAAGTATACTGAACTAGCAATAGAAATAAAACAGCTATGGAAAATGGAGAAAGTTTACACGGTACCCATCATTGTATCCACAAATGGAGTCATCCCAAAAACCTTGTATAATAGCCTACAACAGTTAAACCTGACAAAATCATTGTATATAGAATTACAAAAAGCTACAATCCTCAACACATGCAAAATAGTTAGGAAGTTTCTGGATAGCAGTGTGACTCACGCCTAATACATATATCCTACTCCAAAATCAAAATCGGAAAGGGCCTTCACTTGGTAAAAGCCCGTAAGGTCACTTCAATCCTGGGACAACATCCAGAGACATAATTGTATAATAATAATAATAATAATAATAATAATAATAATAATAATAATAATAATAATAATAATAATAATAATAATAATAATAATAATAATAATAATAATAATAAATTAAAAAAGCGAGAGATTAACATTTCAAAAACTAGATATTTTCGTTTCCTAATTATAGAAAACTTATTTGTAACGGTAAACGAACGAACAGATTTGATTTTTCTGTACTGCTAATAAAATATAAATTCACCCTAAGTTCTACTACCACTACAAGCAAAGGAGAACTCAACAAAACGTGCGCATAATGAAGCTACATTTACGTCCAGAAGCAAATCAAGGGGCCATCTCAGCATTTGCTCAATGGATCAGGGAAACTGGATAAAAACCCGATCGATGAGGTCATTGACCCCAAAGCAGAAGTACATTACTTGTTACAGGCATATTGTCTTTTTGCAAAGTATACAATACAAATGTACACTAATTCATTATACAATATCATTGTTTTGTTTAAGTAAACATTATTTTTCTTTTAGACGATCATTTGAACATTAAACTGGACCCATGTGTTCGACTACGCAATACACATGTATTTGTCCAACTGTCGCTAGCCAGAATTTTAATAATAGTGGCTGTGGTGTGTATCATATCACACTCACGACCTACCTTTTCAGACTATTAACCTTTCTATTTAGCCAGTAAAATATTCAAATCGTACCTTTAACTGACTAAATATTGACGATTTGGTACTGATTAACTGAAAACAACTTTTTGTGGAAACGATTGTTGAATGGGTTCGAGTCCCAACACCAACAGCAAACCGGGGGCGTCCGTTCTAAAATACATACATACACACACAAACAAACAAACATACAAACACACACACGAACACACACGAACGCACACGAACACACACTCAAACACACACACACACAGAAACACAAAAACACAGTGCGGCCGGCGCGTCGCGGCACCCGAAACCGGGCGGCCGGCTCCCGCGACCTGGTCGTCATAAATAAAAAAGAAAAGAAGCCCGGGCGCAGATAAGAGAACGTTCTATCGCATGTAAATGACTGGGCGAGGAGGGAAAGAGACGCAACGGCGAAGTGGGATGACAAAAGCGGCGGCGGCGCGCAGGCGGGGCGATGTGTGCCTGCCGGGAGAAATGGAGCGACGGCCGTTCCTTTTTTTCTCGTCGCGTCGGGCGCTCGGCTCCGCTCGGCGAGGGAGGAGGCGACGGCCCGGGCCCAGCCCGGCCACGTCGCGTGGGAACCGCCCGCCCCCTCCCCGCCCCGCCCCGCCCCGCACCCCCTCGCCACGCCCCGCCCGCTCCCACTCCACGCCAAGGCGTTTCCAGTCCATTTCACCGGCGGCGGCGGCGGTGGAGGCGGCGGCGGTGTCGGCGGAGGCGGCGCCGGGGGTGGCGGAGGCGGCGGAGGTGGCGGCGGCGGCGGTGACGGCGACGGCAACGGTGGTGGCGGTGGCGGAGGCTGGCGGTGGCGGCGGCGGCGGCGGAGTCGAGAAGGCAAGACGCATTGGTGGAGAAGGGGAGGGGGGGACGAAGCAAAGGAATGATGCACGAGGGAGTGAGAAGGATGAGAGGAGAGTGGAATTAGATATTGCAATTGTAAATGGTAATGTTACCATTCCTAGACGAGATCTCGTATTTAATACGAGTAAAGGAATTGATATTAGCAAACATGTCACCTTCGTCAACGTTGAGAGGCATTTATGCATACTTTAAAATTCAAGAGAAGACGGACATTTTCATACGCTAAATCTATGCATACTTCAAAAAATAAATATTATGATAAGAAAATTTACTTAAAATGTATAAACGGTACAGAATTCCACAAATTATTGGCGAGAGAAACTAAATTTTAGCATGCACGTCACCTCCCTAACAATTCTTCACAGAAACGTATGATGTACCAAATACAAAAAGCGAATAAATCGTGATAAGTGATTATTAAATCGATATATTACAGAGAGAGAGAGAGAGAGAGAGAGAGAGAGAGAGAGAGGAAGAGAAGGAAAATGAAAGTATAATCCACTTAGCCACAAATTGTTTGGTATTCTCCCGAAATAAGGAAAGGGCAGAACAGAAAAAAAATACCAAACCCTCGTATATCTACATCAATAATCTCTAATACGCGCAGAAATTCAAGGGAAACTACCAGCCTCTTGAAATATGTCTATGATTTTGTTAGTAACTCAGAAATTCTGTAAAAATCCAAGAAAAATGAAACATTTTCGATTTGCAAATATTTGCATGTGATATGCATATACGAGTATTAGTTTGTGTTATTCCGCCTATCCTAGTACTGTGCGTACCAACTGGATTTTCATACTGAGTGCGTCACGACTTATGATACAGCTGACGCCAAGTGACAGCAAGACTCCAGGGAAGAGATTGCCCGCCATTAAATGTTTACTTTTCACGTATGACATTTAGAAACAGCACAGGTTTTTATATTCCTGGCATGTAGAGAACTGTTGTATTACGTATCTGCTTATACTACACTATGAGTATCTAACGTTCGTGAAGTGTCTCTTTTTATAAGTATTTAATTTATTGCAGAGCTACAAGAGTATTTTTTGTTGGGCAGCATGCGTGCTACGGTTTGGAAAACAATTTTGTGTAATTTTTTTGTTCAGCTGCCCTTTTGCTGCCGCAGACCACTGGCAAATGCTGGTTTTCAAATACCAAGAAGAGATGAAATACAGAAATTTAATTGTAAAAATGTTCAAAAATTATAAAGTCACATTTATATTTTAGCTATAAATTTGTTAATATTTACACACATATTATAGATATTTATACATGTATTGCAGAAACAAATCTAAATAATTGAAGCCTCTGGATTTGCCTATCAGATTTTGAAGTGCTACTATTGTTATATGTGTATCAATTTTATAAACGGAGACTAATTATTAAGTATTTTCTCCAATCATTGTTAGTTATTAAAGTCAACAAAGTTTACTTATTGTTCACATGTACGAAAAGATTGTAAATAGATTTTTATATAAAAAAGATAATAAAAAAAACATTGACCAAATATAATATAAATCCCGAGAATGCGTAAGGCAATGGAGCACAAATAGGGAAAGAGGATGAAACAGAAAGAAAGGGAATGAAATAAACGATCAAAATGTGTGATTTTCACTATAGGAAATAGCTACAATAAAAAATACAGTAGAGTAAAAAAAAGCGTATGCAGACTGCAGTGAACTTGAGAGGAACTGAAAACTGAAGATTGGGCGTAGTCACGTAAGCAAGGATGATCTCTTGAGATACTGGGAAAAGTAATGCCCGATTGGAGGACCTACTCTCAAAGCAAAGGCAAGCAAACTGCGCGATTGGACAAAGGAAGTTCCAAGGAAAGAGATGCCATGCGCGCCACGATGTCGAGAGTCGTGAAATTTTTTATCGCCGCCTGAGACAGCTGAGACACGGCGAGCGTGTTATCGCCATCACCACGGCTACTACTGTCGCCGTTTACAACTCACTGCGAGACGGCGAATTTTTCGATACCTTTCCACTGCCATCGCGTTCAATTCAGCACTTTTTCCTCATGTGCAGGCACGACGTATGCACCAGTTTTACCACTCAAATTTCCTCCGTCACTCAGTGAAGGTCGAACGATATTCGTATGTCAAAATGCCCCCCCCCCCTCACTCGCTGATGTCGCACCGGACACCAATGGCCCGGCGGTAGTTTCCCGTGGTTTCTCCCATCAACACCAGGCAAATGCCGAAGCAGTACCCTACCAAACGGGCCACGGACCGCGCGCGATCTGTCCTTCCTCTTCCTGTCCTATCCTCTCCACTTACACTAACATGCACTACACTATCACATATTCCGGGAGACCGGTCGGGAGCGTAGAGCTTGTCCCGGCTGGGACGATGCCCCGCTGGTGGGAGAGTCCTGGTTAAGGGGAAACCCCACTAGCCGACGGTAGGTCGGCGCCGGATTTCACCATCCAGCGGGGGTAGATCACCGCCATTTCCCGAGAAGAAAACATGCACTACACTAACGGGACTAATGACCAAAGCAGTTAAAGCGCCCGGAAACAGGAAAATATCAATCAATCAACGCCCCGACTTTTTTTTAAGATTCTATTACTTTTTTCGTAACAACGTTCTCTAACCGTTCGTACTGGTGTCGAACATGGAGTAATCTACGTTAATGTAGTCATTCATCTTCGGTTGTAGTAGTCATTATCTTTCATCCCTTTACACAGGGCTCGGCACCGTTAGATCCCCGGGGTTCCCAGACGATCACCCATCCAGTAACCCGCGGTGTCTCGAGTTGCTTAACCTCCGTAACTTCACGGATCGTAGTTAAGCAATTCGGCTACCAACGCCGGCTTCATCTTCATTTCTCCACTGGAGAACGCGTTCATTTCTCGCCCTATCGCCTCCTCCGTCGCCACTCCTGATGCTGCAGACACTTCGCTCGTGACTTTTTGCTCTATGTTCTCCTTCACGGCCCATGTGGAATCACCGTTACCGAAGACGTTTTCAAGCGCCAGTTGCTTCGCCGGCTCCCTCAGAGGCCCGCCCGCACCTCCGCCCTCGCTCCCTCACATGTGGTGCTCCACCCACAAGTCGCCTTCGAAGGAGAGTGTGATTCACACTGTATCCGGAAGGTCCCCTCGAAGCGGGAAATGCAGTGACATCCGGACAACGGAATATAGTCGTCAGAAGTGCCTCAATTTGTGTGGGTTGAGTACGGAATGTAAATGGATTTATTGTTTGTTTACTAATGAGAATAATTTCCTTAATTAGCTACTAATACAATATTTGAGTTTGCCATTTATCTGCTGTGTGTGTATGCTGCTATGAACACTAAATACTTGAACGAAAGAAGATAAAATATAAAAAAAAAACAGAATAAAAGAATTAAAATACTGAATGAAGAATCAAAAACTACAACGAACATACGGAAAATACAACTAACTAAATTTAATCATAAACAACCCCAATGTACTTTAACGAAGTGTATAAAAATTATTTTTTGGGGGGAATTTCAATTTTAAGTATTAATGTTCATAGAAAAATAATTAAATTCTAATTACTAGAAAAAACAAAAACAACTCTACAATTACTAACAAAACCCTCCGCAAACCCTACCTCGCAAATCCACGCTCTAACGTCAATATCAAACTACCCTCGGAACTCCACTCCAGACCAGTGTCGCGCGCTCGATCAGTTGGAAAACCTCGCCGCCCTTTGCTGTAATTTCATTGGTCGAGAGGCTTCCTGTTCCCGGGCCAAGATAAATGTTGACCATCCTCCCCCTTCCGCTCCCGACTAGTTTGGCGTTCCCGTCGTGTTGTGATCACCTGCCTGAGATGTCCGTCTTTCAACTGTCTTTACGTACCCGTTCACGCTGCCGTTCCCGTTCGCGTTGCCGTTCGCGTTCGCATTGCCGTTCCTGTTCGTGGACTATTGTCGAGCGACCTCAAGACGACCCACTGAATCACTGCGTCGCGGGTGGCAGTTGCCGCCGCTTACACACACACACACACGCACACACATACACACACGAACACATACAAACGCACAAGCACTCACACACGCGCATACACGCACGCGCGCACACACACACACACATACACCACATACACGCAAATACACGCACGTGCACACACATGCACATACACGCAAGCGCGCGCGCACATAAAACCTATAAAATATATTCTGATATTTTTGAAAACTATTTGCGGTAAGAAGTTGAATATTTGAGTTCCCTAAGAAAATATGAGTAACGTACATTTAAAACACTAAGCACGAATATCCAAATATAATTTTCGTTTGATTCCCAAGCTTTGGAAACTTGTCGATTAACACTCCACATCCCCAACATGAGTCGTATTTTTGGGAAATTTGGATTTGGGCGCGAGGTGGGCACACAACGCTGCCGAAACGCCGGTCTGGATAGTCGAGGTCGGTAAGGGTGAAGGGCCAAGGCTTCCTTGGCTCCAAGGGTCACGGGCTCGAATTCCGCTCCGGGTATGCATGCATGAACTAAGTGCATTGACACATCAAAATTGATATTATCATATTTATTCAGGAATTTTAAATGACAGTACTGGTTTCATGTTCCAAAGCGTTTTAGAGTACACGAGTTCAAACCATTTGGAAAGCATTACATACATGTTCTAACGGCCCGATTACGAAGATGCTCGATTATAGCAAGTGCCGCATCGGTCCGTGCATTCACAGGTCGTCACATACGTTGCCGATCACTGGTTACTACGCGTCCTCACACAAAATCTCCTGCTCATCTCCCAACACTCCGGTATGGAAGTGAATTATTCTCAATTCTTTGTGACATTCTCAACCAATTCTTTGTGACATTCTCGGGCATTTCTCCCACGGAGAACGGCCATCTTGTTTTACGAGCACTTCTCTAAAACAGGTTACATATATCTCGCACGGCGGGAGACAGAGAACTGATTTCACATTGGTTGCTAATAGACACTTTTTTTTAGTTCAATTAGTATATGGCTCAGTGTAGGGGTCACAGACTTTTGAAAACGTGCACAATGTTCTCTTCTCCTCATAGCACGTCATACACAGTTTTTAACTGTTTTGGCATATATAAATAAATAAATAAATAAATAGACACATTCACAGAGCAATCTTTTGTTGTGAATTCATATTGGTACAGCATTTCTTTCACGGGACAAATAAAATTGTGTGATCCGATAATATTTCTTTTAGAAAAACAAATTGCCATGACTTTTGTTCCAAACACTTGTATTTTTTTTATCACTAACTCGCATATTCACCGCAAAGTACCGACACAATAATGGCCTCACGCGTTTCTACCTCCCTTGCGTCGTATCCCGCTGCGTGAACGCCCGTCTGATTAAGACGGAAAGCGCGTGAGCGTTTAATTTCCCCGGGAACTTGAAGTTCTTTTTGATTGATTGATTAGTCATTCCGGGTGCGTCAACTGCTAAGGTCACTGGTACCGTAAGAGTAGAGCATGTTTTCTTCGGGAGGTGGCGGTGTTCTTCCATCGTTGGATAGTGAGATCCTTCGTCGACATACCCTCGGCTAGCGGGGTTTTCCCCAACCAGGAATTTTTCCAGGAGTTTTCCCCAACTGCGGGGCACCGCCCCAACCGGGATAAGCCCGAAGTTCCCGACCAATCTCCCGACTTATGTGGTAGTGTAGTGCATGTGTAAGTGTTATGTAAAGGGTTAGGATAGAACAAGGACGGGGAAGAAAAAAGCACGCGCGGTCCTTGGCCCGTTTGTTAGGGTACTACTCCGGCATTCGCCTGGTGTTGATCGGAGAAACCACAGAAAACTACCGATCAGAGCAGCCGGCCGCTGGAATTCTGCTCCAGACAGCGACTTAATTCGATCTAGCTAGGGTCGAAAATCCTGCCACTGTTGGATCTCGAACCTATGACCTAGAACAGAGGCACTGCATTGACATCAGTTAATGCTCTGAACCACCTCTCCCGGTATGAAGTTCTTTACCTGCCAAAAGCGGGAGATGCAACTGATGATTTTCCGCCCTTTAAATTTCCACTGCCCCAAGGATTTAGATGGACACGGATTTCAGTCACTGAGCTAAGACCCATTTTCAAAATGTTTCATGAGTATTCATTACCATGCAATTTTACGTTTTATACTACTGTAAATGGAAATTTAAATTTCTGGGATACTATTTCTTGAGACCAATGAATAATATATAACATTTTATTTAAAAGCAAAATACAACTGTAATGTAGGTATGGAGTGAACAAAACAATAATTGTCTTGAATCACTTTCATTCATCATTCACCGAAAACATCTAATCATTCTCTCGAAAAGAGAACTAGCTTCACAGAAGCTGCGAAGCTATTGAATCTGTGCGGTCGCCTTGCACAATTCCGAGTAATGTTTCTCCGAGTGGCTATCGCGCTGGTCACTGCTTTGGTGGAGGCAACGCTCTGATAAGCGAGCCATTCCGAGCGGCGGGCTGCGGCGCGGAGGGCGGGCAGGTGAGCGACCTTGGCGCGAGCGGGGGCGGAGGGGGGGAGGGGGAGGGGGGAGGGCGAAGCCGCGAGCAGCTGCCGGAAGAGAGCGCACCCCAACACTTCCTACAGCTTCGTCTCAGTTGCTCCCGGTGATAGAGTGAAGGGCACTCGACGGACTCGACTGCAATGAATTCAACGGAAATAGTTGTCCACATCTGAAAATTAACTGCCAACAGAAGAATTTTAAACACATAAGACAGTCAATTTTTCTCAATTCAAAAGTGAATAATTTCTATTGTTGGTTATTCAAGGATAACTCCTTGAAATTCCTAACCAAAAGTGTTAAAATTTTGAATTAAATTTATATACCTGAAACTTGAACCCAATAATTCGATTTCACTTTCAAAAGCTCTATTCATCAAACAATAAAATTTTGTTCTTTATTGAGTACGGCTGAATGTGACAAACCTACAGATGGTGAAATAAAAATCGATCTATAGCAACATTTTACACTTATAGACTTTTAAAATCGTGGAATCTTTTTGGAAATGTATAAAATCGCAGGCAAGCCTTAATGATAATTCGCTTCACACAATAAATAAAATGGTTGTTGAGTCATCTCCAGATGAATAGATAAAAGAGTTAGCATTGTTACATGCCTGCCTCAACATGACCTGATCAGTTAGTGTTAAAAATTAATGACCTGAATTATTTAAGAATAAGGCGGGTGCAATTTCAAAAACATGGTTTGAAAGATAATTCACTTATTGCCAACAATATTCCAAGCATTAGGTTGACATTTCCTTCTCTTATTTTATAGCCACAAGTCAAGTGAACCCATGTAAGTGGGAAAATTTAGAGCCTTTACCCTAAATCAATGGGGAGGAACTTCTATCTTCTCGAAAGAAGTCGTATTTGAGGTTCCCATCCTAGAAACACACCTCATTCAAACGCCACCAATACCACGAGAACAGTCCGGGAGCGGTGGCTAAGTGCATCAACTGATGTCACTGCAGTGCCTCTCACCGGGAGGTCCTAGGTTCGAGTCCCTACGGCGGCAGGATTTTCGACACTAGCTTTTCAGCTAGGGGGAATTCAGTTGCTACCTGGAGGGGAATTCTAGCGGCCGGCAACTCTGATCGGTAGTTTTCCGTGGTTTCTCCGATCAACACGAAGCAAATGCCGGAGCAGTACCCAAACCAACGGGCCACGGACTTTCTTCTTCCTTCTCCCCGCCATCTTTCTTTCCTCTTCCTTGTCCTATCCACACCCCTTACACACACACACACACACACACACACACACACACACACACACACACACACTACCATGCACTACCCTACACGTCACCTCCCGATGAAAAAACATGCACTACACTTTCGGGACCAATGACATCAGTAGTTGTCGCACCCGGAAACACTAACAATCAATCAATCCAAAAGGGCCGCAGCGATTTCATTGACCGATTCCGTACAGGAAATGGCAATCTCAGCGCAAAGCCAGACGGCGAAGAATTGACGAGAGACTCGGAAGGCGGCGGAGCAAGCCGGAGCAACGGGAGCATGAAGCGGCAAGCCTTCTGGTTCGATTCTCCGAACGCCCCCGTCCCCTCCCTCCGGCGATGCAGGCGTCGCGTCGCCGTCAAAAACAGTCGGCGCGCGCCAAGCGCTTTCGCCGCCGCCGGCGCCGCCCCGAGGCCGTCGCGCGCCGTAGGCTCCTTCAGCGCCCAGCGGCGACGAGGGGCACCAGGCGGTGCCCATTCGGCCCCGAAGGGTAGAGAACGACTTTCTTAAGGAATAGCCAAAGTGACAGCTAGTGATGGCCACATAACTGAAGGTTCTGTGGTCGTTGTATCTTTGACTCCCTTCCTGCATGTGTTCTTTTGCAGTTGGCTGACTTGTAAATGGCTTCGACGCTTCCTTTTGTGATGGCCTCGTCTGACAAAAACATAGTGCACTGCAAGAAATAATTGAAATTAGGAACTGCAGTGTTATGTGCTCTTCTGTAAAGATTCTTTTTTATATTACATTGAATTTACTTTTTGTGTGATAAATATTATATTTATTTTAAAACAGAGACTTGAATGCGAGATGCGTACCGCTGCACTTGTTTCCCGCTTAAAATCATTTTTCTTTCTATTTACATTCGCGGAAGTTTTATTTTATTAATTGTGAAAGCATGTTAAGAGATTTTCCACATACGTAATTAAATTTAAATATTTCTCGGGCTGGCGTACGTGTATATACCTCAACGAAACTCTTAGACTTCTGCATAGGGATGTTTTCACTGGAGCCATTAGCACTTTGCGAAGGGGCGTGGTTGAAGAGTTGTCGCGGCAGAGAGATACTTCTCTGAATTACATGTGATGTTCACTTGTTACGCGAACTGTCAATTTGGCTCATCCTTAGGAAAATCCTTCTATATCGGGCTGGTGGGAGGTACCTGGTTGGGGAAAACCTCCCTCGCCGAAGGTAGGTCGGTGCCGAATCTCGCCGTTCAGCGGAGAAGATCATCGTCACCTCCCGAGGATTAAAAAAACAACTACCCTTAGACGCACTACACTACCGCGAGACCAGTCGAGACGGAATCGCTAACAATCAACCAACTAGAGAGATAGATCGAATTTAGGCGCTGTCTGGAGGAGAATCATAACGACTGGCTGCTCTTAGTTTCCCGTGGTTTCTCCGATCAGTACCAGGCGAATGCTGGAGCAATACCCTACCAAACGAGACACGGACCGCGCTCGATCTTTCCTTCCTCGTCCTTGATATCTTCTCGACTCTTACTTATACATTTACACGCACTACACTACCACTCCGCAAGACCAGCTTTCGGGAGCTTTGAGCTTACCCCGACTGTGGCAGTGCCTTGCTGGTGAGAGATATCTGCATGGAGAAACCCCGGAAGCCGACGGGTACGTCGGCACCGGATCTCTCCTTCCAGTGGGGAATGATAACCACCTCATCCCGGGATAAATGCGTGCATCACACTTACGGGAATAATAACCATAACTGTTGACGCGCCCGGAATCACTAATCAATCAATCAACGATCTGTTCCGTTTGATTTTGTCCGTGCGACTTGGGTCGATCGAAAGTGTATAGCCCAATAAGCTGGTGAAAACAGCTCCCAAACCAAATCGATAATCGCAATGCTCGTATGAAAGAGAATAAAAAATACCGTAGATTCACCAAAAAACCACCATCATAGGGCAATATGTTACAGAGATACGAGAAACGTGTTTTTCATGTTTTATTTTTTTCTCAGCTTTTATTGCATGTATTAGCCTGAAAAAAATTGAAGAGACGGAGAAAAATAGTTGAATTTTAAGGAAATTTTGTCAATAAATTATGACGCCAAATTCAAATAGAAATTATTTTTTGAAATGGATTGGTTGATAAACATTCCTTAAAATTCAACTATTTTTTCCCGGCTCTCCAATTTCTTTCAGCGTACGCTGAAAGTCACTTGCCGATCCTTTACTTCTACACAAGCTGCTGCGAGTGCGACGCTGGCGGTCTCCCACCGCGTGGCGAGCGTCAACTCACTCAAAACGAATACTGCAGCATCGCGCACTGATGTTTATTTGTTCCAGGATATAACTGATCGAGAAACTTTTTCATTTAATTAACGGCGTGCCTTCACAACGTTAACGATGCGAGTAATTAAATATTATTTCGAACAAATGTTGCGGAACAAATGCTCTTTTTACCTTCCTTCTCCAATATGTTATTAACACATGTGCCACTTATTTGAGAAAGCTTAATTGTGATTAATAATTACACCCCTCCAAGAAATATAATCGTTTTCATTATAGAACAGTAATAATTAAAGTAATTATAGTTCTTTTTAATTTATAGAATTTTGTGATATTCAAGCTCAAATAATTTCATAAACAATATTTTGAATAAAATGTGTTTATTTTCAAATGGAAATTTTGCAGAGCTAACAGTTCTGTCATTGTTTCTTTAATGTTTGTTACTCACTTATCTTTCATAATACTATACCGAGAAGAAATGTTTAATATTTAAACTGAGAGAAAGCACAAGTGAACTGTATCTACAAAAATTAATGACAACAAAAAAGTTGACTACTTTAAGCAAGGAATATTTTTTATTACATTTTCTTACGACTTTCTTTCCATTCTAACCATTGATTGATTTATTAGTGATTCCAGGCGCGACAACTATTATGTTCATTAGTCCCGTAAGCGTGGTGAATGTTTTATAGCGGGAGGTGGTGGTGATCATGTCCCACCGGAAGGTGAGAATCGTCGGCTTCCGGGGTTTTCCTCAACCAGGTATCTCTCACCAGCAAGGCACTGCCACAGCCGGAGAAAGCTCTAAGCTCCCGACAGGTCTCGCGGAGTGGTAGTGTAGTGCGTGTAAGTGTGTAAGTAAGAGTTGAGGAGAGATCAAGGAAGAGGAGGGAAAGATCGCGCGCGGTCCGTGACTCGCTTGATAGGGTACTGTTCCAGCATTCGCTTCGTACTGATCGGAGAAACTACGGGAAACTAGATAGAGCAGACGGTCGCTATAATTCTCCTCCAAACAGCGGATAAATTCAACCTATCTGTCTAGTTGTTTAATTGGTTGTTAGTGATTCCGGGCGCGTCAACTACTGAGGTCATTTTCATGTAAGCATTGCATGCTTTTTCCTCGGAAGTGGGCGGTGACCTCCGCTGGGTAGTGAGATCCGACGCCGACCTACCATCGGCTAGCGGTGTTTCCCCAACCAGATATCTCCCACCAGCGTGGCACCGCCCCAACCGGGACAAGCGCTAAGCTCCCGACCGATCTCCCGTCAGTGTGCTATTCTAGTGCATGTGGGTATAAGTATGTATAAGTAAGAGGTGAGGAAAGGACAAGGAAGAGGAAGAAAAGATCGCGAGCTGTCCATGCCTCCTTTGATAGGGTACTGCGCCAGCATACACCTGGTATTGATCGGAGAACACCAGCATACACCTGGTATTGAATCGGGATTTTCTCCAACCAGGTATCTCCCACCAGCGGGGCACTACCCCATCCCGGACAAGATGTAAATCCCCGACTGGTTTCCTGGCATGTGTGGTAACGTAGAGCATTATAGTGTAAGTGTGTGTGTGTGTGTGTAAGGGGTGAGGATAGGACAAGAAAGAAAAAGGTCCGGGCCCGTTTTTTAGGGTACTGTCGCGGCATTCGCCTGGTGTTGATCGGAGAAATCACGGAAAACTACCGCTAAGAGCATCCGGTTGCTATAATTCTCCTCCAGACAGCGACCGAGCTAATGTCGAAAATCCTGCTACCGTCGGGAGTGGAACCTTTGGATCTCCCGGTCAGAGGCACTGTAATGACATCAATCTGAGCCCCCATTCTTCACACTAACGACGTGAATATGCGCGAGAAGTGCAGTTAGATGAGGGCGTTTCGAATCCTTCAGCAGTGCCAGTGGTACGATCCCCTGCGGGGCGCTGAGAGACTGGTTGTCTTCATTATGTTGCCAGCGCGCAAGCCACGTGCCCATTCCAGAAACGGATGGATGATTTGATGGACATGTGATTAGCAAGGAATGTATGACGATGGTGCAATGATGGAATGAGAGTGGGGGTGCAGAAGAAGAACGCCGAGAAAAGCTGCCGCGAATCTGCTTTGGCACCGGAAATTCCTCGTGGGTCGATCCCCAACAGAGCTCAAGCACAGTCAGGGCGAGCGGTTTCACTCGCACATCACGAGTCGCCCGCCTTTTAAGAAAAGATCTATCAATTGCGCTGATGGTAAATTATTTACGTTTTTCACATTACATAACACATTACAAACGACGTTGCGAGATCCGCCGCCGAGAGTTGGATATTTGTTCAACGTTCCATTGGAAAGCGCCGGGGGCCGTCGGCCATCGAAGATGCTATCACCGGGCATCGAACCATAATAGCATAGCTAGCGCGCTCACTTGGGCGTCTGCGCTATCAGCACCTCCCACACGCTCCGGAGCAATACCCTCTCCCCATCACCGACCCAACGCAACACCAGCGCTCTCTGCCCTCTATCGGTCACCGCAGTCGCCGCCCCTCCCCCGTCTGCCCCGCAGCCGCCGCCGCCGCCACAGACCAGCGCACTTTACGACCTCCACACGATGCCCCCCGCCCCCCTAAGGGGGCACGCCGGGGCCCCTCCAACCCTTTCCCGCCGCAATCTTCAGCGACCGCACTCCTGTCATCGAATGGAATCTCCGGAGCCTTGTTTGCGAGGTTCTCCGCGTGCAGCGCTGCTCCAACGGAGCCCTCGTGATAAGGCACCGTCTGCCGACGGCTCCTTCGACTGGGCGATGTTCTACAGGACCGGGAAACCCGGTACAGTTTTCGTGCAGATTCTCTATTCAGAGAGATCAAAATACCAAACTAGAAGTACAACATCCAAAAGTCGCGCATGCACGGGCTATACTTTTTCTGTCGGAATTCTGTATGAATCACCACAAGACGCTGCTAGAGGGGGCGGGGTCTACCGGGAAACCAACTGAATTCCCATCTCGATCAGGTTTTTCGTCCAGTGTCGGTGATCCATTGAGCAAATGCTGAGATGGCTCCTTGTTTTGCTTCTGGTCATAAATGTAACTTCATTTTCTGTGCACGCCTTCTAGAATTCAGTGGGAAATACAATTATTCAAATTATCGTTTCCATGTTGTCGCGGCAGGAAGTATTATTCCGAAGGACAACATGGATAAGAGCCAAAATGTATTGCTTATTTATCCTTGAAAATAGATTTGATTACATGGGAGGGTTTTTTTAAGTAGTATATGACTTAGTGTAGGGATCACAGAATTTTGAAAATGTGCACACAATTCATTTTTCCCCATAGCACGTCATACGCAGTTTGAACTGTTTTTTGACGTAAAAAAATAAAAAAATAAATAAATTGCGCCGACCGAGTTCTTTCAGTGACGGTATTTCTGTGTGTGCGTTCTCGCTGTGATCTTTATTAAGTATTAACTATGAGGAGCATGGACAAAAAATTAGGAAGGCTGGACTAGGAAAAGAGGTAGTTAATCACATCACCACACACACACACCTAAACAAAATCGAAATAGCCAATTACCGTCGCGTCGGCTAAACAAATCCGTTAGTAAACGATTCTGCCGCTATAGGAACTTGAGTCAACTGTAAGCTTTCTGCATGAAAAATTACAACATGCTCAAAAGTTTTCATACAGAAATCGTGCAGCCTGGACTGTACGTTTTCTGTACGCCCAATCAGCATAAAATCTGTATCATCTGTACTGGGCTTAAGAGAATATGCAAACTTCAGCGTCAAAGCAGGAGGAAGTTTAATAATCATAACTTTGACTTCAGAGACTTCTAACGAAATAGTAACGAAACTCACATTTAAGCTCCTTCGGACAAAATAACATTTTCTTATTGTTAATTTGCTGGTGAGAATTTTTTTTGAATTCAATTATGTCGGTAACATTCCGAGCACAAGTCACTATAAAGGATAGAGCACAATAGAACATACTCAAGATTTACAGTTCACTACAACAATTTAGCGAAAATATTCACCCCTGCTCTCCTCTATAATGTCAACTCCACTCTTTTAGTGGATGTGGCATCAACAGAAACAATTCGGAACTAAGCAAATACATACTGGTCCCATTCACGTTCAAGTTAGCATAAGAAGATTCTGTTA
This sequence comes from Teleogryllus occipitalis, assembly GCA_011170035.1. Lineage (NCBI taxonomy): Eukaryota > Metazoa > Arthropoda > Insecta > Orthoptera > Gryllidae > Teleogryllus > Teleogryllus occipitalis. Next base: position 137,206 of record BLKR01002236.1, read on the forward strand.
TAGTGAACCTGAACCTCGGCTATAGTGATCGTAGGAAGTATGTTCTGGAAATTAATTGGATTTTGTATGTTATTAGGCGATTGAAAGGGCCTTCGGAGAGTGGGGTGGTGTTCCAACAGTGCAAGCGGCATTGAAAGGTTCCAAGACTGCATTACAATGCTTAGAGACAGAGGAGCATCCAGAATCAAGTATGGAGAGAGCACGAACTCAAAACATGTATCTAATAAAAACGTACGAAGCACACAATTGAAAATCATTGATTTTTTTACGTACAAATAAATATATTGATTTTCCAGTTTGTGCTGTTAATGAATTTTGCTGTAGATTAATAAAATCAATTATTGTGGGTAAATTCTATTTAATTTTGACATCATCACTTATAGTGAACCTTGGTTATAGTGGACCAAACATTTTAGTCCCCAGAAGTTCGCATATAGTGAACCTCCGTTATAGACAACCAAACATTTTAGTTCCCAGAAGTTCACTATAACCGAACCTCGGTTATAGTGAACCAAACATTTTAGTCCCCAGAAGTTCACTATAACCGGAGTCGACTGTATTTTACATTTTATTCGGAACGAGTGAAATGGACGTGTCGCGTTTTGAGAGTTTGCTCCTCAACCAGACAAAATTCGCTTCTCGCCCAAACATTCAATTGCGAGACAGCGAACAAAAAGTGCAACAGGAGGCGGCGGGTGCCAGGGCGGGCGGTGAGGGCCGAACCGAAGACAGCGCGGGCGGCGATCCTATCGGGCGGGCGGGCGGGCGGGCGTTTATGGCGGCGGCGGCGTCCCGCGCCGTGCCACGCCGTCCGCCGGCCGCCGCCATAGCCGTCCCACTGTCGTAAAGCCATCGCGCTCCCTCCCACCCCTCTATAAAAGGTTATACGGCGGCGGCGCCGCGCCGATGGACCTTTATGAAGGTATATTACCCTCTCGGCTGCGCGCCGCCCGCCGCCCGCGCGGTTATCAGCTTTAGTACCCGTCGTGTTGCTCCGTGGAACAACGGACGCGCGCCGCGGCCTCTCGCGGGTAATGCAGTCGCCGCCCGCCCCGCCCCCGCCCCCGCCCCCGCCCCCGCCCCGCCTCGCCCCGCCCCGCCCGGGGCCACGCGGGCCCGCCAGACCGATGTGTGTTTTATAGGATGCAGGCGCTCCGCTGGCGACGGACCCCTGGCTCCTCGCCGCACGAGGCGGACGGACGGACGGACAGACAGCCCTTTAAAAGTTACCTCTCATAATTATCTGCGTTGACGCTTATCTCGCGTGTGTATACATCACGCGCTTTCTGTACAATTGAGAGGGAATATAGTGTAACTAGTTACGCAACGTGCTATGCGGCTTTACTTCAATATACTTTGTGGTTGCAAATAAAGGCGGATTCTTTTTTAATCACACCATCAAAAGGATTAAATATGTTTTTAAACAATGTTGTATCCAAAACGTTAGGAAATATTTGCGTTATGAGTGCATTATTCTTTTGTCACTAGATTTATATATATGTTGTAAATAGAAGTAACGATGGAAATAGAAGTAATCATAAGAACCAGTGTTAATATTTATATTCCTTCTGTATGTAAACTATTACATTATAATCTATTTTCTTTCCCTCGTTACGTAATTTGTCAGGTTCATTAGAAAAGAGTGTACATAATACGTAAAGCATGTCAACAAAATAATGTAAAGCAGCAACCAGCTGCTGATCTTATTGGAAAATAAATTTTAAAAAAATATGTATCACTGCTTGACGCCTAACTTTATCTGCTTCAATAAATCTGTGTAATGTTCTGCAGTATCGTTATCCTTTTATGTTCATATTTTACTGATATATATCGTTTCTGTGTATCGTTTCTTCTTCTATTTACTCCAAACATTATGCCTTCTGCATTCATTTTCTTTTTCAATGTTCTCCAATATATTTTGCAATTGCCTATTAAAGTGCGCTTCCAACGGTCGTAATACCATCCGCTTTGGTTCCCTTGAGTTACTCTCATACGTTTTACTCGCTGCCAAACACGGTTTCCCATCGGTTACTTTCCCAGCAAAACCCCACCTCCGCAATTTTTCTTAAGCCCGGTATACAAGGTACAGTTTTCGTGCAGATTCACATACAGTTTCTGTACAGGAACTTCAAGATTCCTAACCAGAAATATAAAAACCGAAAGTCGCGCATACACGGTCTTTACGTTTTCTGCACGAACCGCTACAAACCACCGCTAGGGGGTCTAACGAGGAACAACTGAATTGCGCCGTCCGAGTATTTTTAGTTGTGGTATTTCAGTTCGTTAGATCTAGCTGTGATCTTCATTTAGTATTAATTAACCATTAGGAGCATAGAAAATAAAAATAGGAATGCAAGAATTGGGGAAAAGGAAGTTTATCACAATATATCTCTTCACACAATCGTGCCTTGACACACCTAACCACAAATTCGAAATGGCCGATTACCGTTAGTGAACGATTCTGCCGCTAGAGGCGCTTGACTCAAACTGCAGGCTTTCTGCATTAAAAATTATGAACATGTTCATGCAGAAAACGTGCAGTTTGAACTGCACGTTTTCTGTACGTCCAATTTGCTCCAAAACTGCACCGTGTATACCGGGCTTTAGAAATTATTTGCGTTCACATTACAGCTATCCGTGCATTCCAACTGACTGAGTCAGAACTTCGAGTGTTGGCTCTGACTACGGCTTGTCGCTTCACTCGCAGTTTTTGCCTTTTCCCGCCTGTTAACACAGACATGACTGACAGCCGACGTCTTATCGCAAGAGACTTTTTTGGGGGCAATGTAACGGGTGGAAAAAAGGAACGATGAATTTAGCTCCATTGCGTAATCGTGGACGAGAATCATCAGAAATTTGAGGCCTGAAAACATTAATTTGGTGAATGATAGATTTCGCAAGTGAAGAATAATATACAAACGATATTTTTTCAAAATTTCAACGATGTTCTTGATAAATTGGAAAGAAAAAACGGGTTCTCACCTATGTCAAGAACTTTTTATTTTATTATTTTGGGAATAGTATAACAGTAGAATAACAACACCCGTGAGAAATTTCGTCTTTGATGATTATTTTAAATTAATTTCAACCTAATCCCTGTTGATATATTAATCAGCCTAGTAGTTCACTTTTTTCAATTATAAATTTGCAGTTGTATCACTATTCATGTAGCTTTAGAAACCTAAAAATAATTACAATAGTATACTTAAATCACAACACTAACTCTTCAGTGAATTAGTTGAGTTCATCAACCAAAATTTGGTCGTCCTCCACTATTGTGACCAATACAAAATTGAAATCGTGTCATTATCATTTTTTTTAAATTACAGAAATGTTGCTAAATTGACGCCACACTCTTGATTGATGCTTATTCAGTTCAAGAATGGCCGTGGTCAGCACACATGACACAGCACAAACCCCCAACAAGAGGTTCGAAATGTAACTGCAACATATCGAAGAGAAAGATCCCACTCATTGAAAGGCTTTTCTATAGAGCATCACAAACGAGCGAGCATCTGCGTCGTGTTCATGAAGGAGATTAATTGCAGGTTAATGGGATTGAGCCATCTTCAGACAAACCTTCGTAAGTAGGAAGCGAGATAAGCACAAGAATAAGAGCACGAACAAATTCAGAATGGGCCGCAATAGTGAATAAGAATTACTCACAGAGACGTCTTCACAGGCCCTCGAAGAATCGAGAGGTAATGAATAACGACAATGGAGGCGATGCGGCCAGATGAAGCCTGCGAGCAGACGGTTGAAAAGCGCACAGAAGGATGCAATCATGACGAAATGGGTCAGAGGAAAAGAACGACGCGAGGCGGAGAACAAAAGAAGTCCGAGCGGCGACGAAACCGAAGAAATCGAAAGCGATTGAGTGCGACCGCTGGCCGGCAGGGGCGCGACGGTCGCGCGAGGCGGCGAGCAGCCCTCGAGTGTTTTTGGGCTCCGCACGCGACCGCAGGCTGCCGGCTTCTCACCCACCCACGACCCATCACCCGAGTTCCCACATCTCCACGCTCACCCGAGGACGGGCCGCCTGGCCATAAAAATCTCGCTGGTACGAGATTTCAATCAGTTCTATAAATGAAAATGCTTACACGACGTCTCATCTGACGAACTTCTCCCGTGTCATTACAAACAAAAAAGTTGAAAATAAAAAGATTTACGTGCTTTTTTTTATCATGAAATGAACAAATCAGAGAACATTTCAATTGAAAATTTTCGAGAGTTGTCCTCCGATCACTCCCCAGTCATGGTAACTATTAGCTCTCATACAATAGAAACCAATTTGAAACCTAACATTTCTAATAAAAAAAACAATTGGAGTGAATTTCAAACATGGTTAAATATAAATATTATTGCAAACGTTCCTCTAAAAAGTGAATTCGATATGGAAGAAGCAGTTGAACTTTTAACTATCAGTATGCAGCAAGCAGCATAGTATGCTGCACCAGAAAAACACGAATCAACTATTCTTAAATATCCCAAAATAGTTGATGCTATCACTGGGCTTCACATGCCATTGTAAACTTTTGTCACAATATTTGTCCAAAGTCTATTGTTCGGATGCAACAGATTGCAAATAAAAATATATAAAATAAAAAAAGTAATTCAAAACCCTTTTTGAGCGCCTTCACTTGTTTGTATCTGCTTAATACATAAATCTTTATGCAACTCCACAAAAAAATATCCTTAACATTTCGTATCTTAAAATCTTAGCCTTCAACAATATACTGTGTTCACGCGACAAGCAGCTGATCAGTGCGATAAAGTCGGAACAATTTCGCTTTCTCGTCCTTTCTGTCCTTTTCAGTCCCACATTCTGCCCACTGGCCCTATTTTCTCAACACCAAATAACGCTGCTTGTGTCAACCACATTTTCGTATGAGCAACTAGGGATATTAAAAACTTGATGTGAAGTTTAAAGGTTTCAAACACTTCTAATGCAAAATTATTCATAGTGATGAACACACACACAACACTGTGACCCCGCCTGCGGCTCCGTCTGCTCTTTGGAACTCTTCTGCCGTGGCTGCCCTCTCCTCCAACTTTAGAAGGGTTTTCCTATGGATGAGCCGAAGTGACAGTTCGCGTAACAAGTGAACATCACATGTAATTCAGACAAGTATCCCTCCGCCGCGACAGCTATTCACCCACGTCTCTTCGTAAAGTATTTGGAAACATCAGTATACAGAAGTCCAAGAGTTTCACTAAGTTATATGCACGTACACGAGTCCGGGAAATATTTAAATTTAATTACGTATATGGAAAATCTCTTAACATGCTCTCACAATTAATAAAAGAAAACTGCCACGAATGTAAATAGAAAGAAAAATTATTTTAAGCCGGAAACACGACCACCGGTACGCATCTTGCATTCAAGTCTCGGTTTAGAATTAAAGGTACTATTTATCACACAAAAAGTAAATGTAATGTAATGTTTATAGAAAAAAATTACAGGAGAGCACATAATACTGCACTTCCTAATTTCAATTATTTCTCGCCGCGCACTATATTTTCGTCTGACGAGGACATCACAAAAGGAAGCGTCAAATCCATTTACAAGTTAGCTAACTGCAAACGAACGAATCCAGAAAGGGAGTCTAATGAGCTATCACTTTGGCTCATCCTTAGAAAAATTGTTCTATATTACGATGCCCTTCTCTAGACGCTTGATCTTCTTACGAACGATTCCATTAATTATCGTCAAACAACGAATTTCAATAAAATCGACATCTGATTCATGAAACTCGCACTGAAGGGCACCGCAGTAGTTTAAAAAGATTCAAATTTGCAGCTTCAAACACAACCGTGAAGTTGTTTTATACACGATAATCACAACGAACATCCTTCTATTTTATTACTCACTTACAAGTATTTTGAATTGTGAACGCATTAAGAACGTTCATTAAAATCAATATACAAACATTTAGATTTTAAATATCTTTTATTGAAAGTAATGTTTGACAAATTAATACTTTTATAATGTTTGAATAAATTAGCACTTCTTCTGTTCATGCAAAAAATAGTGATTGTCATAGGTATTTGAATTCCAAAAATAAATGAGACTTCACAAGGACATATGAGAAGTTTCAAATGAAACTGCAAAATTTGTTTCTTTTATAGGAGATAAGCAGTGGAATACTAAAATAACAAGTCATAAAAAAGTCTTTTCTTCCTAATTCTGATATTATTGCTCTTCCAAACGTATTTTATACTTTAAATACCATTACGACTTTATCGCTAGAACACAAATCATATTAACTAGGGGATAACCGTCAAAATTTGGCGGTAAATTACTTAGAAGAAAACTACCAAACTACTCGTTCATCATCGCACTTAATAAAGGCGTTATCTTTGCTTTGCTAACTAAAATCACGCAGTCGCACGCTCGCACGCGTCAGATGACGAAACGACGTCTGCTATCGACAGATCGATTGCAGTTCTCATAACAAAAGAAGTAATGAACAAATTGTGGCAGATAAATGCTCATTCCATTCATTTTAATTTATTAATGTTTAGTACTTTTCTGTAAACCGGTTAATTTAAGAAGTGAAAATTAGAGACCATACAAAGGCATAATTTTATTTGATGTTTCGTAAAGCTTTCAAACTTATACATATATATCTTTCATAGCAAACTGATTTTAAAAATGTAAACTTTTATCATGAACATTTGCATGTTTTGGTAGTTTTTTTTGGAAGAAATTAATTTACAATGCATAATTGGATGATGTCGATTATTATTGTATATTTAGGCTCTATCTAGCACATTAAATACTTTTTTAATATTTTATCCATAATTTGTGAATATTGTAGTTGACTCATATCTGTATAAATACAATCTCATTCTTTGATTCTGTGACAGGCAATAAATCAAGAGTATACTCTCAGTCCGCTTGCTAAAACATCCTTCGAGCAAAATAAAATTACTTTTACCATGAGTGTATTACATTAAGTTTCAGACAGACTTATTGACATTCTTTTTATTTTAATTTAAGTTTTTAAACATTAAGATCCGTTGTAGCTGTTCAGACGAAAGTATTCTATTTTCTTTGTTGCATTTACAGTTTTATCTGAAAATTTGAGTATCGTCTCATTTTTAACACTAGTGCTACAAATTGAACTCTTAGTACGATGTGTATTCTTTGAAAGTAACTGCTTTTACTAGTGGCTGTCTAAAACCCTTATTTTTCATGAAAAATTAAAATTTCGGAATCTCATATTGATTCAATTTCATCTTTGATGAATGCTCCAGTTACGTTTGCTGACGTAGAACACGTTTTCCGCGTTCCGAAACAATTGTTTCTGATAAAAGAATGAATTTACAGCGTAAAATTAAAAAAAAAGTTAACTGTTTACTATTACAAAAGACAATTAAATAAAAAATACACTAAACAAAAATTTGATTGTGCATGTTTTGTCAATTTTTACCCTCCATCGTGCATGTTTGGCTATTGGATAGTACAAGTTTTCATGTATATTTTAGAATTTGATAGTGAATAGAAATCCTGTCTCTATTAATAATTCCCCTAGGACCCACTACTTTTCATTCAGAGAAAACATGAAATTCGAAGAAATAGAAAGCTCAAACCCCTTTCTATACTAAACCCGAAGTTCCTTAAATACAAGATAACTAATGCGCATTATATTTTTACTAATAACACATAATGGAATATAACAGTAATTTAAATGTTTAGAAATGCTATTAAAAATAGTAAATAAATATGACTGTTTGATTAAGCTTTCTAGCATGTCCAATCTTTGGTATAAACTACAAAGAACACGCAGATTCAATGTACAGACCATGTGAAAGGTTACAATACGGTCTCTTCGTTCCTTATGGTAGTGAAAGTTCAAATTATGTAAGAAATATTTTGACTTCTCTCAATGAAATATCTCCTTAGACGTACTTTAAGATAGTATACATCTTTTTTTGTTTTGTCGCATGTTTACCATTCTCCAATATCCAATTTGATCCTTTAAGAAATGCAGCTAATCAGTCGACCAGCTGGAGTTCCTGAGCCAATTGGAACGGATCCAGTTCGTGTAAAGATATTGCTCCATCTCACGTGTTCTATCAAGTCAGCTGTTCTTGGCGAGCAAAAGAACTGTTTTGAAACTGCTGTCAGATACACTATTTTGTACAAGTGTAAGAAATTTATCTGTTTGATCTGCAACTTCTTCACTGAAATTTATCTTCATTTACCACTATAAGGGATATGCAGCGTGCCTGCCATTAATGTGTTCTAGCAAAATAACATTTTTTTTAGCAATTTGAATAATTTGAGAAGGGCAGAATATAAAATGTGATTCAGTTCATATCGGAGGAAAAAACTTAATATTTCAAAGTGTTTTATAATTATCGTAAATTACTAGATACTTCATAAATTATCCGTCATTAAACTGCACTTTAATATTCACTACTTTTTTAAATGGTAGACTGTTGAGATTGTTAGGACTACAATGTAATTTTAAGCAACATTTTTAAAAAGTTTATTCACTAAAATTATCCTCAAAACGCACATTTTCTTGAGTTGAGCTTGCAAGGTCATAACCTATCAGATACTCTCCGACTGCCGAGGTATTAGTCAAGAATTACATGAAGTTTCTCTGCACACAGAATACCCTTAACGTGGCGCAAAATTCTGGAGCATTTTATTATTTCCTAAAACTACTAAATGCAAATAGTGTTTTTTCCCACTGCCCCCCCTTTCGGTGAAGACGGTTAGAGAGGGAAGACGAAATGAGGCAGAAGCGGTTGGATGTCGCTGATATTTCGGCTGACAGCTGCGACTCAACATATCCATACGGCCATTTAAATCGTTCGGCGTGGGGGACTCATAGACGCAGTCTCATAGACGCAGATGGACACCGCGCGATCTTTCCTTCCCCTTCCTTGTTTTCTCCTCTTCTATTATATACACACATTTACACTTACATTCACTACACTACCACATATGCCGGGAAAACAGTCAGGAGCTCAGGGCTTGTTCCGGCTGGGACGGTCGTGAGAGATGCCTGTTTGGGAAAAACCCGTAACCTGACGTGTTGGTTGGCGCCGGATCTCTCTCGCCATCTAGCGGGGGGAAATCACCGCCATCTTCCGCAATAAAAACATGCAATACACTTACGGGACTAATGACTTTAGCCGTTGACGCGCCCGGAATCACTAATCAATCAATCAATCAAAAATGGCTCAACATTTTTACAGAATATAGCAAAAAATACGAAAAAAAAGACTTGAAAACCATCCAAATTACTTTGCAGTGGACATCTTGGACAACAGTGAAGAAGAACTCAGAACACTCAGAAGATTGAAACGACACCACCCCCTAGATCTCAGTCATAGATATAAATAAAATAGTAACAAAGATGACAATGTAATTGCACCGGTCATTGAAAAATATAATAGCGGGCTTAAGTTTAAAAAATTCAATTTTTATCTCAGAAGTGCTGTCAAAGGACAACTCTTCACTCAAGTTATTTTTATTTCTAAATAGTTTACAGAATGTTCATGTAAAGAACAAATTGTGAAAAAACAGTTGATAAAAAAATTTCTCTTAATTTCTTTTAAGAAATAAAGCAGTCGGGCTCCGCAGGATAGGGGAAACGGCGGTAGCCGCGAGTTGCAGGGTCTGCGAGTTCGAATCCCGCCTGTACAAGGAAGTTTGCTTTAGTGTTATGACTTGATGGGGCATATCCCAACCATCATCTTCAGTACCTCATTCCTTCCTAGATCTCCCACGGCCTGAATGTATGGATGCGACTGCCTCCGTGCCGGGGGAGAAAGCTCGGTAATGGGCTAAATGGGCACAACACGAGCGCCACCTTGCGGCGACCAAACCTCCCTACCTGTTCGGGTACCTGAAAGGGTTCGTCCGCCGCCACTTATGATCTACAAGCGACAGGAGTAAGTGCTCGGCCGCAATGGGTCTCGTACAGAACAGTTAGGGAGTGGAGGCTAACATCAAAGAACTCTAGGGTGTAAAAAGACGGTAGTGTTTAACTGAGAGGGTACGACAGCTGATTACCGAAAGGTAGTTGACGTAAAATGCCAGATGATGATGTAAGGATAAATGATGATAATGTAAGAATATCTCTAAAGATGGCATAAGTATGATTTGCACTGTTAACTCGGAAATTTCGGAAATTACAAATGATTAAAGTTTTGGCGCCATCATACAACTCTAATATGGAAGATAAAATAATCTTCCTTATTATGAATTAATCTTTCTTCTAATGAATTCTCCACAATTATTTCTTTAATTGATATCATGCTCTTCACAGAGAAAGTATTATTTTTTGGCGCAATTTTGGGTGAAACATAACCAATGAGAAGATAATATTTTAAAAAAAAGTTTTTCTCAAAAACGGCTCCAAATTTTTACTTGAAACTTTTAGTACTTATGTACTAAGTGCCCTGAAAAACATGACATAAATGTAATTTTTGTTTATTAATTTTATTTTCAAAAAGTTACACAATTGTATTTTTTTAAAATATCTCTGACAATGTTAATATTTATAATACGGGCAATTTGTATACTGTCTTGCATTTATGAATACTTTTGATGAAGTGTCTCGAAAACTCAAATATTATCTGTGAAAATGTGCTCAAAATTGCACATTTTTAAGAATCAGTCAAACGTCATTTTCTCGAAAACTCCAATTTTGTTCTTTAATTTTTTTGTATGGATATGGCAAAGTGCTCTGAATAACATGACATAAATACGACCAGTGTCCTTTGTTTATTGAATATGTTTTTGTAACATGTTTTGTGTATTTATTCATCTCTCTCTCTCTCTCTCTCTCTCTCTCTCTCTCTCTCTCTCTCTCTCTCGTCGCGAATCTTTATATTTCTGGCATTTCTTATAGATCATCCCATTTGTACCCTCTCCCTCAGAAAAAATGTCGTTCAAAAATCTATCTTCCACATCGCGCCGACAAACTTGGACACCCCTCGGCCTGGGGGAGGGCAGGGGGAGGCATGCGTTGACCAATCGCTAGCAGGTAGAACCACAGTTGTCTGTGATTGGTGCAACATCCCAAGGGACAGAAATAACGCTGTCTCAAAGGGAGGGGGCTAGTTCGTTTACGTACGAGACGGAAATATCGTCATATTTCCCTGCCGAAGGAGATAGTTTGCCTGCGCGTACGCCACGACGAAAAAAATATTTCTAAGCGGGGTTTTCCGTCCAGAATGATTGCCTATAGACCAGTAAATATTTACCATTTTAGCAACAATTATTCTAACTTTTAGTAATCGATTTGTAACTCCTGACCAACTGCTATTTTGAGATATTCATTTCAGGCACAATTTGCGGAGCCTTCCCGGCCGTTCTAACGCATATTTCGAATTTGTTTATAAAATTATAAATTGTTGCAAAATTGTTAATTCGCTGTTTTTGGTTCTGGGACATCGGGAGACTCTCCCCCTTTAGATTTGCAAAATTTGGAAATTGTTTATAAATTTGCAATTGTTGCAAATTTTTTTATTGTCTAATCTGAATGGCGTTTAAATGTGATGCAAAATTCCGAAATCCGTTCGGTGCTATTATATCTCGTTCTCGAGATATATGTAATTGTTTATAAGAAATTAACATCTAGTAGACCCCATTTGTTTGCGCTTAATTAATTCGCGCTAGCAGAATAGCGTGGGATGGGCATACTGAAAAAACAGTTCTCCAATGCCGCGCTTTTGCCTGCCACATACGCTTAATATGCACTTGCTTGTAAACAAATTCTGTGGCCAATTTAATTATGCTAAGTTCGTATTTTTACGGCGAGTATGAGCATAACTTTTATTTGGTTTTTATATTCTCTTTTAAGTCCTACAATTTGCAAGTCGATATATTTATCAAATAGGAAAGAAATTGATTATAAAAAAAATATTTTTCAAAGGTGCATTACGCCCAAACAATTGTTTCTGTTTTTCTATCAGAGGGATGTTGAGCAATCGAATAACTGTATTATTAATTTTTTTAAGTCCCCTGTTAACACCGAGTCAGAAACTATTTGTTCCTCTTGTTTAACCATTACCATTAGAAAATAGGGAAACATATTGCTTAGCTGTCTGCTATAAACTGCATTGGATTGGATGAATGTAGTGTTAAGGTTTTCAAATACAGAAATATTCAATTTTGTGTTTTGAAAGATCACATGAGTAGAATCACACATCACAATATTTACACAAGTATAGAAATTTCTAAAGAAACGTATATAAACTTTAAGTTAATATTTTCAATTCAATTTATCATTCCCTTCTAAAACTGTTAATTTGATGATTTCATTGTATAATATTCAAATCAGAGCTGTATGTGCTAATTCTACGCATTGTTAATACATACTTTTAAACAACATTAATATGTTTAATATACATTTAAAAGGATTTTAGATTGGCGAACGTTTCAATGAAATTTCATGAATTTCTAAATGCTTGAAAATACTTGTAAAATTAAATTATTGTAGCGTGTAAAAATATAACAAACTCACGTATTTGGTAAAACGAGTTGATATTACTAAAAGAAATCAAAACAGACGTTATAACAATTCAAAGAGATTTAGCGTTTGTTTACAGTTTAGTAAATATCAATGCTCTAGCATTTCCCAGTGAAAATACATAGAACGAACTTGGTGGCCAAGTGATATGACCTTCCCAACACAGACTACATTTCAGTATCGTCAGAGTTCGAAGGTGGTTTGTTGGCCGCCATTCAACGAATCTATCAAAACCTTGAATTTTGCACGACCATCTGTACAGGGAGAACCTAGCGGTTTATTAAACGGAAACGGACCATTCGAGGTATCTAATGTGCACTCTTTGAAAACGTTTAACCTTTATATACTATCCCTAAGAAAAATATCAAATAAACAATGTTAAAGGTCACCAGCTTAACATTGCCTTTACTATTTGAATGTTTTCAACATCCCCAAAACCAACAGAAAACCCATGTTTTCACAGGTTATTATAAAACCAATTCAATAAATATAAGCATTTATTCACATTATTATTTTTAAAACACTCAAATATCTACGATGTTATTTGATTCATGTCTTCATCGAAGATCTGAGATTAAAAAACTGATAAGCAGAGAAAATTAAAGTAATTTTGAGTGATTGATGAAGTTGAATGATCAAATGAAAAACAATATTTCTTGCTTCATATAATGCTATCGTGTTTAACAGACATGTAATTACATGTGATACCTATATTTAAACATCCAAACTAATGAAAATTTTCAAAATTAAAATCATCAATAAAACGTTGATTCAGCAGCAAGGATTATATTATTAAATACTTTTTTGAGATTCATGTGCTCCTGTGTGAATAACGTAGTAAACGTGATTCGTATGATCCAGTTTCTCAGAATAATACAAAACCTGCTAGACACATACACTAAACATAATAGTTGTCAAATAGTTATTTACGACATGAGTATCCTAAGATATCTTATTACAATACGAAATTGGAGAATTATCAAACAAGACTCTTTAGCTGAAATTGTTAACCAATTGAATATTGTAATATAATGTTACCATTTGAATATCATAAAAAGTAAGACGCAATTTGTCAAAATTCATGTGAACTATAATTTTTCTTTTAATTTTACTATTATCCTGCGAAAGATGTGTGACAGTACTTATGTTAACAGTTCTACTGCCATGGGTTTAATTAATTAGTTTTCAGTACGCAAATTATTGTTTTGGGTTGTAAAGAAGCATGGATATACAGAGTATCGGAGAAGGAAAGGTCGAAAGTTTGAAAAAAGCTGTTTAAACAATTTTAATCATACTTTATCTAATAAACTACATAGATATTTTCAATGGCTGAGCTGCAATAAACACGCAAATGTTGGTTTGAAAATATGATTTCTACGTAAAACTTTGCATTCTAGAATCATGTAAACAGACCAGAAACATGTAACATGTTTATTATTAACAATATAAATTAATACATTAGTTCAGAAAAAAAATTAAGCGAGAAATAAAAAAGCAGTCGAACTGTGAAAATTAGGTGCTTTTGGATTTCTAGGTTAATTTTTCTTTCTGGTCAAATGTATTCATTTATTTTGTTAATCATAAACAATTTAGATATTAATGAAGTGTTTATATGCTTCTACAACGCAAATAGTTGCCTAGAAAACATATATCCAAACCAACTTTTCAATGTTTATTGCGGCTTAGCCATTTGGAATATACGTGTAGTTTATTAGACAAAATAAGCTTAAAATTTTGTTAACAGCTATTTTTCGAAGATTCGACATTTCTTCCCCGAATATCCTGTATATAAAAGGCTTGATTTCTGTTGGTACGCGACGGAACGGCGTTCCGGTTCTTTGGAAATAATTATGAAACTATATTATATATAAATAGCTATTGCTATATAATAATAATTAATTCGAGGCGCGTTTCGGGGCCTAAGATTTAAAAAATAAAGGATATATGCATCATAAGAACTCTTCTGACGACACTGTTCTCGGTTACGTCAAGTTCTAATTTAGAGAATCAAAGTGAATGGTCTAAGTTTACTCACCTAAATAAAGTTTATCTTACTATACATACTATTTAGAAAGTGTTTTATGTTCAAAACAAGTGCTGCTTCAACAGCATATATTTTCACGTATTATTCGTAATTGCTATGCAATATTCAATACGGACTATGTGAACCTGCAAAAAAGAAACAAAAAAACCCTACTGCAGCAGAAAATATTTTCTACTCGTCGGGATTCGAACTCGGGTCTTTAAAGTCAACTCACCTGACACGGTTCCCCCTCACCACCAGGTACACGACAAGACTACCTCCTTTCCGATGCGAAAAGAAAGTGAAGCATTTGCAGTTAAAAAAAACAGGGTGTTCAATTTATCTTAATACAAGATCTATTTTTAAAAAGAGATTTCATGAACTAAGCCTACAATAGGAGCTAACACCATCCCTTCAACTCCAGATATCAACTGTTCTCATCCAGTACTTTTGAGATAATACTGTTGGAAAAAAATTAAAAAAACAGTAGCCCTCCAAAGAATAAGGAAGCGGTTAGACCCAATAGGAGCAATCATTACTAGTGAAGAGTGGATCATTACTAGGAAAGAGTGGAGTGATTAATTTACATTAATTTAATATCTATTTTTAAAAAGAGATTTCATGAAACAAAAATCTCTAGCGTTAATATTTGTTTTCGACAATGTTAATTGGTATTTGTTTGCAATTTTCGAAAATTCAGATCGTTCGCCCAAAATTGAACGTACGCCACCTTTAAACATCTTGTGCTTCGAGGAATAGATTTACAGAAAAATTGGAGCTCTTTTTGAGAAAATTATGTAAATATGATGGGGTTTGGTGTAAGGTACCTTCAAAATTAAAGGATTCGTTTCAAATTCGAAGATTCGTAATATTAGCCAGATCGTTCAAGGAATATCCATTTTGGTGAAAATCGTGTTTACTTTAGGCTCTAGAATTACTCACACGAAGACGGATTCACAAAGAGGTGTTTTGGAAAATCACTTTTTCGGGTTCATAAAACAAGCGTTTTGACAGCCTTGTGTATAGAAAATAGAAGAACAATACCAACAATCCACTTTTTTCGAACTACCTACTTACAAAACGTGTTTTCTGTGAAAATTTTGACACTTCCTCCTACAGCATTACGTAACTCTCTTTACACGTGGAGGTAAAAAAATTCCAGCGTTACTGGGATTTGAACTCGGATCCCTGTAGTCTGTAGGTCTGGCTCGACCGCACTGTGCTATCACAGATATTTCTCAACGCGCTGTCCAAGCACACTTATTACAAAAAGAATAGTTACGTGATATTCATTGCAGTTAGATTTTTTATTAGAGAAATGTTCTACATGTGTCAAAGATATCAAATTCTCAAAAAGAATGTAACCGAATAAAACCCACGCAACTACATAGCTCATTTTACTAAGAAATATTTTCAACCAGAAGCCGTGGTCTTTAGAACACTCTGTGGACGTCGTTCCCGGTCTTATCTTTCGGCGACTATGGCCAAGGTTGAATTACGTCACAGATGAAAGTTGCGATAACGCTAGAACTTTAGACAGGCGCGCCTGCAGACGTTCTGAAGCCAGAATCGCAATAGGGGCATATTTATACGTGATTCTTAAAGACATTAACACACTAAAATAAGTAGTGGCGCCTCAAAACACATGATATTTATAATGGATACGAATTATTATAACTATACAATTAACCGCAAAATTGTTTCTACCCGCAAAAATTATTCGCCGTGGATGAGATTCGATCTTACGTGCCTAAGCTTCTCCAACACTGCGCTTACCTGCTATACCACAGAAACTCTTATAACTTTTGTCTCTCACAAAGATGATTTTAAACTGTCATGTATCACAGATTTGACTAAAAAAGAACGTGCGGCGTTTAGATGCTTGTGTTAACTACAGGCGGACAAACAGACGTTTTGTCGTAAATAGATTTTTTAGTAACAAGGACCCACAAAACATGGATTCTGTCTACAAACGTATTGATGTAATTCTCTATATACAAGAATAAAATTTATCTACTTTTGTCGTGACCAGTGATCGGAATTTAGAGGTTTTTGTCGAAAAATCCCCGTCTCCCGGCGCATGATTACAATACTTTTTCTTCTTACTACATAATTACCAGAAAGGAAGAAAAAATTGGTTTTCATTGTTTCTATTCAACGAAAATTTTCAATCAATTCCAAAGGTGAAATAATCATTAAATATTAAAAAGGAGGTTTATTAACAATATGAAATGAAATACAATAAGAAAGGAATCTTCTGTTCTTTACTTGGTATTCTTAACAAATCTATAGGAAAATCATAATAAAGGAATTATTTCAACCACATTCGAATATTATTGTTAGAATCTATGGGCAAACTGTTAATGCCGGATCCTTGTAACGTAAAAAGGGTTAACTAATGTTGTGAAATGTAGAAAAAAATCCTTTAACTCGTGTTGCCAGAAACCAATGTTTTGTGGGTCGTTGATACAGAAAAATCGAACGACGACGAAAAGCCTGTATGTTCGTGTGTCTGTTCTTGTGTCTGTTCGTCTGTATGGCTGTAATTTTCAAAAAAAATTATATGACCTTATTGAAAGAATTATTTATGGACAACAAATTTCATTTGAAAGAAAAATCTGTGTTCAATTTTAGAGTTGTAGGAAAACGCCGAAAAAATTCAATCTTTTCCAATTTTCGAAAATTGAATTTACAGTGGACATAGGACGTATGTCGCCTTTATAAGTGTATTTTACTCTATTCTTAGAAGAAATTTAAAGAAAAATTTGGGGTCGTTTTTGAGAAACTTTTGAAAATGACCGACGGCTTCATGTAATGTACCCTCAAATTTTAAAGAATGATTTTTAAAATCTCAAAGTTTCAACTAGAATCACATCGACAAGAGATTCTTCAATTTGGAAAAGATCGTACGATCTGTTTAGGCGCTAGTAGTGTTCACAGATGGACGGAGAGACGGACAGACGCAGACAGACTGACGTTTTGCTTTCAATTGGTGTTTTGGCATCAAAGACCCACAAAACAGGAATTATGGTTACATCACGTGTTAGAGATTTTTCTCTTAATTTAGTAACTGGATTTATCCACTCCTTTGTTTTCAGGGCCCGGCAATACATTTTTTCTGCCGAAAATTCGCCGTTTTTTTCGCGGAGCATTACATAACTTTCTCTATACTACGTATATTACTCCGTATGTATGTGCGTATACGAGAAAGTAAAAAGTTACGTAATTCTACGGAGGAAATCGGCTAATTTTCGACACAAAAAACTGTAATTTCCGGGCCCTGGTGTCAAAAAAAGTGGATAAATTCAGTTGATAAATATAGAATAAAATTCCTTTAGCATGTGGTGTAGCCAGAAGCCAGGTTTGGTGGGTAGTAAATACAAAAAAAAAAAAAAAAAAAAAAGAAAAGATTAATGGTAAAACGTATTTTCTTCTGTGAACAATGCTAGCGGCTAAACTGTTCAGGCAATTTTCTCCAAAGTTGATATTCCGCAAGCGATCTGGCTGATGTCGAGCACTCCTGAATTTCAAATCAATATTTTATTTTTGGATGGTACTCTACAAGAAGCCCCTGAAACATTTTCAAAAATTAAAAAATGGCATGAACTTTTCTGGTTAAATTTTATTGCCGGATAGCGTAATGGACGCTATAAGACGATGGCGGTGATGCTTTTCGTTCATATACTGAATTTTTCCAAAAATGCAACAAAAAAATTTTTTTTCGGCGTTTTCCTACAACTTAAGTATTGAAGATAGTTTGTTTCCTTAATGAAATGTGTTCATCAAAAACAGATCTCAAATATTCCTTTCAAATAATCAGTCCTTTAATAAAGATCACGTACAATTGTTTAAAAATATGAGTACTTTAGATAATTTTACAATTTTTGAAATAGCAAATTTGAATTTCCCCCGCTTCGTTTGACGAGCTGTCATTCTGAATTTCTTTTGAATTCTGATGATTGTCGGGACGGACAAGGCGCTATTACGACGCTGTATTTTTCATTTAATGTCAAAAACAGTTAAAAATTGTGTGTAATGTACTGTAGGGAGAAATGTTTTCTGTGAATGTTTTCTTAAATTTTGGTATCCCCGTGCCCTAACTCATATACAAGACGAATTCTGAGTACAGAAAGAAACTAGCGTTTATTCTTCAAATCGCACAAGCGTTTGCTCTTCGAGTTGCATTGAGTTAATTGAAATTATCTCAATGAGGTTTTCTCTCTTAATAATAGTATTTAAATATAACATGAAAGAAAAACAGAAAATACCGGAATTTTGAAGGAACATTTATTACAAAAATTTGATATTTTGTTGTTATAATATTCAACTATGGATATTTGAGATGTGTTTCCGAGAAGTTCATTGTTGGCGACATGAATGGGAAAGATATAACATACGGCGGCTTTGGCCGGTATTACACTATAAAAGTTATATAACATATCTTTGATAAAGAACTTTGTGGCAGTCTTTGAACTTTGATGAGAAAACTTTGACAAAGAAATTTGATGAGCGTATTACATTTCGTCCAAATTTTATGTAGGTTTGTTCGCGATTTACAATCAATTACGCACAAATAGTTGTGTTTTGCTACTTTATGTTTTATTATAACTAATCTATGTTTAATGCTAATGTAGCAAAAGGTACATCGCACATTGTGAAGCATTGATTAAAGACCTTCGAAATGAAGAATTATTTGAGGATGGATGAGGAAACATTCAATTTTCTTTGTCGTTCTTCCTTCTTTCCAAATTCAGTCCTCTGATAGGGAAGTTTAAAAAAATTATCTTCCTGAACTGGGCATTTTCCAAACACCATATTTTCCACTTTCCGGGAAAATGTGTCCTACAAACGTTAATTCGTTTGGTTTTACTTTTGTAGTTCGGATGGACAGTATTATATAAACATTCTAATTACTCGCACTCAGCAATTATGACTTTGGTTGAAGCAATACCCCTATATCGGACGCCATGTTACCAAATATGATAAAACTTGGAAGCCAAAGACTACATTTTATCCAAGAAATTTTCTAAAAGAAATCTTTTATAAAATATTGGCTATTACACTGTCATATTTCTTTTATAAAATATCTTTGACAAAGATCTTTTACAGTGTAATACCGGCCTTTATTTACTTAACGTTAATGTTAGAATATCTCTACGTTCAATAAAATGTTGTAATCAAGTTTAAAGTCGAGAAAGTATGTGTATATATATATATATATATATATATATATATATATATATATATATATATATATATATATATATACGCAGATATGAATTAGGTAATACGTATTTATAATAGTATTCATTCATTTACTTTCCAAATTATTTTACCTTTTTCAATAACTAAAGTAGCAAATTAAAATAGATTTTGAAATAGAGTTCGCAGCGAAAATGAAATGTTTTAGTGGGCTTACTGCTTTCCGGGGCATCTATAACTGTTTAATTTCTTAATTATTTATGAAGAGACTAATTATGATTTGTTTGGTTGTACTTGTAGGTCATCATTTAAAAGAAAATATAATATTTAAGAATGATTTTAGAATATCTTGAGATCGGGCAAAAATAATTTTATGTATTCGAAACACGAATTAGTGGTCCATAAACAAGACTTATAAGAACATTTAATCACAGCAATGCTAACTGAAAAACAAAATTAACAGGAATTGATAAGGAAATATGTGTTCAATTTTGGCAGCGTCAATTATTGCTGACCACAGCATCCATTGTTGCGCTCATTGCCGACGCTTCTGAGGTTGATGCTCTCTTCAGCTGCCTGTCCCAGTTGGGACTCTACAGCCAGGTGTTAGTGGTGTGGGATTTTTCTTCTCCTCGTTTTGCCTCCACTCTCCCGTACTGAGACGGGGATTGTTAAACTAGGAAAAATAACATAGGGGTTAATACATTTTATGTTGGACAGGCTATTTTATTAGGCCTTTAGGAAGACGGAAATGGGGGTGGAAAAAAGAATTTAATGTTTTTATTGATTTTTACTTTCTCGCACCTACTGTCGTAAGAAGAAAAGGTATTGTAATCGTGCACCAGAATACAGCGAATTTTCGGCAGAAAAACCGTCCCATCCTGGTAACGAAAAAGTGAATAAATTTATTTGCTCAATTTAGGGGGAAATCCTTTAAAGCGTTGTGTAGCCAGAATTCATATTTTGTGGATCGTTGTTACCGAAAAATTGAATGACAGCAAAACATTTGTCTATCAGTCTTCCGTCTGCGAACAACGCCAGGAGTTAAATTGTTCAACCGGTTTTGTCCAAAATTGATAATACCCAATCGATCTTGTTGATATCACGGTCCCATTAATTCGAAACCGATATTTTAACTTTGGGAGGTACTTTACATAAAGCCCCAGAGATATTTTCAAAATTTTCACAAAAGCGGCGTTATCGGATTTTATTATTTTTTTCCACAATCTCAAGAACGTTTAAGAGAATGGTGTAGATCTCATGTTGGCGTCTGTCTGTCCGCCTGTAGTTAACACAAGCATCTAAACGCCGCACGTTCTTTTTTAGTCAAATCTGTGATACATGACAGTTTAAAATCATCTTTGTGAGAGACAAAAGTTATAAGAGTTTCTGTGGTGTAGCAGGTAAGCGCAGTGTTGGAGAAGCTTAGGCACGTAAGGTCGAATCTCATCCACGGCGAATAATTTTTGCGGGTAGAAACAATTTTGCGGTTAATTGTATAGTTATAATAATTCGTATCCATTATAAATATCATGTGTTTTGAGGCGCCACTACATATTTTAGTGTGTTAATGTCTTTAAGAATCACGTATAAATATGCCCCTATTGCGATTCTGGCTTCAGAACGTCTGCATGAGCGACCGTGTTGAGCTCTAGCGTTATCGTAACTTTCATCTGCGACGTAATTCAACCTTGGCCATAATCGCCGAAAGATAAGACCGGGAACGACTTCCACAGAGGGTTCTAAAGACCACAGCTTTTTGTTGACAATATTTCTTAGTAAAATGAGCTATGTAGTTGCGTGGGTTGTAATCGTTTGAATTCTTATTGCGAATTTGATACCTTTGACACATGTAGAACATTCCTCTAATAAAAAATCTAAGTGCAATGAATATCACGTAACTATTCTTTTCGTAATAAGTGTGCTTGGACAGCATGATGAGAAATATCTGTGATAGCACAGTGCGGTCGAGCCAGACCTACAGACTACAGGGATCCGAGTTCAAATCCCAGTAACGCTGGAATTTTTTTACCTCCACGTGTAAAGAGAGTTACGTAATGCTGTAGTAGGAAGTGTCGAAATTTTCACAGAAAACACGTTTTGTAAGTAGGTAGTTCGAAAAAAGTGGATTGTTGGTATTGTTCTTCTATTTTCTATACACAAGGCTGTCAAAACGCTTGTTTTTTGAACCCGAAAAAGTGATTTTCCAAAACACCTCTTTGTGAATCCGTCTTCGTGTGAGTAATTCTAGAGCCTAAAGTAAACACGATTTTCACCAAAATGGATATTCCTTGAACGATCTTGCTAATATTA
The DNA here is from genome assembly GCA_011170035.1 of Teleogryllus occipitalis. NCBI lineage: Eukaryota > Metazoa > Arthropoda > Insecta > Orthoptera > Gryllidae > Teleogryllus > Teleogryllus occipitalis. Next base: position 159,244 of record BLKR01002236.1, read on the forward strand.
CGAATCTTCGAATTTGAAACGAATCTTTTAATTTTGAAGGTACTTTACACCAAACCCCATCATATTTACATAATTTTCTCAAAAAGAGCTCCAATTTTTCTGTAAATCTATTCCTCGAAGCACAAGATGTTTAAAGGTGGCGTACGTTCAATTTTTGGCGAACGATCTGAATTTTCGAAAATTGCAAACAAATACCAATTAACATTGTCGAAAACAAATATTAACGCTAGAGATTTTTGTTTCATGAAATCTCTTTTTAAAAATAGATATTAAATTAATGTAAATTAAACACTCCACTCTTCACTAGTAATGATTGCTGCTATTGGGTCTAACCGCTTCCTTATTCTTTGGAGGGCTACTGTTTTTTAATTTTTTTTTTCCAACAGTATTATCTCAAAAGTACTGGATGAGAACAGTTGATATCTGGAGTTGAAGGGATGGTGTTAGCTCCTATTGTAGGCCCGGTTCCTTGTGATTCCAGTGAAAAATCAGTAACTGCACTGAAACAGCAGAAGCTTCCGCCAATTGATAATCATAAGTGAATCACCATGTACTGGGTAGGGAGGAGAACGAGGAAATCTATATGAATTGTCGCCCGGTCTTTCTTTCTCAGATAAACACTTGGATAGTTTATCAACATCAAATCGGAATTTTAGCGCCTTTGATGTAATATTAAACATAAAAAAATCCCTTCCAGTTGTCTGCGTGTTAATTTTTAGTGTATCCAAATAGCCCCGACACCCGTATTACATTAGCCTCTTAAGTTGTATCATATTGGCCCCACAAATTTGAGGCTGTATATATCATGACACGATTAATATTATTGCATTATTTTAACGCAGAAAAGAATATTCATTCTTTCTTAATGATAATCTATTTTCAAAAATATCGTGTCATAAAAAATAACGAAGTAACATCAAAAGATTTATATCACGGTGGTAAAGTTTTTGACTGGAAAAATTAGGCATTTTAGTTTTGATTTTTTTCCTCACAAATATTGTTACATTCTGAGTGTTTGCTATATGGTAATTATAATAGAATATATTTCCTATCATTTGTCATTTTCTTGTTAATTTTGGACATAAATAAATAACAACTCTTAAAGTGTAATACATTAACCCTAATTTTCTACTGTATAATATTAGCCCCGACTGATCTTTATAACATTGTCGAAAAACAATATGAACGCTAGAGATTTTTGTTTAATGAAATCTCTTTTTAAAAATAGATATTGTATTAAGATAAATTGAACACCCTGTTTTTTTTAAACTGCAAATGCTTCACTTTCTTTTCGCATCGGAAAGGAGGTAGTCTTGTCGTGTACCTGGTGGTGAGGGGGAACCGTGTCAGGTGAGTTAACTTTAAAGACCCGGGTTCGAATCCAGACGAGTAGAAAATATTTTCTGCTGCAGTAGGTTTTTTTTGTTTCTTTTTTGCAAGTTCACATAGTCCGTATTGAATACTGCATAGCAATTACGAATAATACGTGAAAATATATGCTGTTGAAGCAGCACTTGTTTTGAACATAAAACACTTTCTAAATAGTATGTATAGTAAGATAAACTTTATTTAGGTGAGTAAACTTAGACTATTCACTTTGATTCTCTAAATTAAAACTTGACGTAACCGAGAACAGTGTCGTCAGAAGAGTTCTTATGATGCATATATCCTTTATTTTTAAAATCTTAGGCCCCGAAACGCGCCTCGAATTAATTATTAATATAATAGCAATAGCTATTTATATATAATATAGTTTCATAATTATTTCCAAAGAACCGGAACGCCGTTCCGTCGCGTACCAACAGAAATCAAGCCTTTTATATACAGGATATTCGGGGAAGAAATGTCGAATCTTCGAAAATAGCTGTTAAGACAATTTTAAGCTTATTTTGTCTAATAAACTACACGGATATTCCAAATGGCTAAGCCGCAATAAACATGCAAAAGTTGGTTTGGATATATGTTTTCTAGGCAACTATTTGCGTTGTAGAAGCATATAAACACTTCATTAATATCTAAATTGTTTATGATTAACAAAATAAATGAATACATTTGATCAGAAAGAAAAATTAACCTAGAAATCCAAAAGCACCTAATTTTCACAGTTCGACTGCTTTTTTATTTCTCGGTTAATTTTTTCTCTGAACTAATGTATTAATTTATATTGTTATAATAAACATGTTACATGTTTCTGGTCTGTTTACATGATTCTAGAATGCAAAGTTTTGCGTAGAAATCATATTTTCAAACCAACATTTGCGTGTTTATTGCAGCTCAGCCATTGAAAATATATATGTAGTTTATTAGACAAAGTATGATTAAAATTGTTTAAACAGCTTTTTTCAAACTTTCGACGTTTCCTTCCCCGATACTCTGTATATCCATGCTCCTTTAAAACCAAAAACAATAATTTGCGTACTGAAAACTAATTAATTAAACCCATGGCAGTAGAACTGTTAACATAAGTACTGTCACACATCTTTCGCAGGATAAGGCGTAAAATTTAAAGAAAAATTATAGTTCACATGAATTTTGACAAATTGCGTCTTACTTTCTATGATATTCAAATGGTAATATTATATTACAATATTCAATTGGTTAACAATTTCGGCTAAAGAGTCTTGTTTGATAATTCTCCAATTTCGTATTGTAATAAGATATCTTATGATACTCATGTCGTAAATAACTATTTGACAACTATTATGTTTAGTGTATGTGTCTAGCAAGTTTTGTATTATTCTGAGAAACTGGATCATACGAATCACGTTTACTACGTTATTCACACAGGAGCACATGAATCTCAAAAAAGTATTTAGTAATATAATCCTTGCTGATGAATCAATGTTTTATTGATGATTTTAATTTTGAAAATTTTCATTAGTTTGGATGTTTAAATATAGGTATCACATGTAATTACATGTCTGTTAAACACGATAGCATTACATGAAGCAAGAAACATTGTTTTTTTATTTATTTATTTATTTTATTTATTTATTTATTTACGCCAAAAAAACAGTTAAAAACTGCGTATGACGGGCTATGGGGAAAAGTGAATTGTGTGCACATTTTCAAAATTCTGTGATCCCTACACTAAATCATATACTACTTAAGTTTTGAATTTTGAAAGGGAGAAAAAAAACTCCCATGTAATAAAATCGATTTTCAAGGATAAATAATCAAAATTTAATTAATAATAAATCAAAATTTTGAATTTTGAAAGGGAGAAAAAAAAACAAAAAAAACTCCCATGTAATAAAATCGATTTTCAAGGATAAATAAGCAATAAATTTTGAATTTTGAAAGGGAGAAAAAAAACAAAAAAACTCCCATGTAATAAAATCTATTTTCAAGGATAAATAAGCAATAAATTTTGGCTCTTTATTACTTCCTGCCGCGACAACGTGGAAACGATAATTTGAATAATTGTATTTCCCACTGAATTCTAGAAGACGTGCACAGAAAATGAAGTTACATTTATGTCCATAAGCAAAACAAGTGGCCATCTCAGCATTTGCTCAATGGATCAGCATTTGGATCTCAGCATTTGCTCAATCAATTTTCACTTGATCATTCAACTTCATCAATCACTCAAAATTACTTTAATTTTCTCTGCTTATCAGTTTTTTAATCTCAGATCTTCGATGAAGACATGAATCAAATAACATCGCAGATATTTGAGTGTTTTAAAAATAATAATGTGAATAAATGCTTATATTTATTGAATTGGTTTTATAATAACCTGTGAAAACATGGGTTTTCTGTTGGTTTTGGGGATGTTGAAAACATTCAAATAGTAAAGGCAATGTTAAGCTGGTGACCTTTAACATTGTTTATTTGATATTTTTCTTAGGGATAGTTTATAATGGTTAAACGTTTTCAAAGAGTGCACATTAGATACCTCGAATGGTCCGTTTCCGTTTAATAAACCGCTAGGTTCTCCCTGTACAGATGGTCGTGCAAAATTCAAGGTTTTGATAGATTCGTTGAATGGCGGCCAACAAACCACCTTCGAACTCTGACGATACTGAAATGTAGTCTGTGTTGGGAAGGTCATATCACTTGACCACCAAGTTCGTTCTATGTATTTTCACTGGGAAATGCTAGAGCATTGATATTTACTAAACTGTAAACAAACGCTAAATCTCTTTGAATTGTTATAACGTCTGTTTTGCTTTCTTTTAGTAATATCAACTCTTTTTACCAAATACGTGAGTTTGTTATACTTTTACACGCTACAATAATTTAATTTTACAAGTATTTTCAAGCATTTAGGAATTCATGAAATTTCATTGAAACGTTCGCCAATCTAAAATCCTTTTAAATGTATATTAAATATATTAATGTTGTTTAAAAGTATGTATTAACAATGCGTAGATTTAGCACATAAAGCTCTGATTTGAATATTATACAATGAAATCATCAAATTAACAGTTTTAGAAAGGAATGATAAATTGAATTGAAAATATTAACTTAAAGTTTATATACGTTTCTTTAGAAATTTCTATACTTGTGTAAATATTGTGATGTGTGATTCTACTCATGTGATCTTTCAAAACACAAAATTGAATATTTCTGTATTTGAAAACCTTTAACACTACATTCATCCAATCCAGTGCAGTTTATAGCAAACAGCTAAGCAATATGTTTCCCTATTTTTTAATGGTAATGGTTAAACAAGAGGAACAAATAGTTTCTGACTCTCGGTGTTAACAGGGGACTTAAAAAAATTAATAATACAGTTATTCGGTTGCTCAACATCCCTCTGATAGAAAAACAGAAACAATTGTTTGGGCGTAATGCACCTTGAAAAATATTTTTTTATAATCAATTTCTTTCCTATTTGATAAATATATCGACTTGCAAATTGTAGGACTTAAAAGAGAATATAAAAACCAAATAAAAGTTATGCTCATACTCGCCGTAAAAATACGAATTTAGCATAATTAAATTGGCCACAGAATTTGTTTACAAGCAAGTGCATATTAAGCGTATGTGGCAGGCAAATGCGCGGCATTGGAGAACTGTTTTTTCAGTATGCCCATCCCACGCTATTCTGCTAGCGCGAATTAATTAAGCGCAAACAAATGGGGTCTACTAGATGTTAATTTCTTATAAACAATTACATATATCTCGAGAACGAGATATAATAGCACCGAACGGATTCCGGAATTTTGCATCACATTTAAACGCCATTCAGATAAGACAATAAAAAAATTTGCAACAATTGCAAATTTATAAACAATTTCCAAATTTTGCAAATCTAAAGGGGGGAGAGTCTCCCGATGTCCCAGAACCAAAAACAGCGAATTAACAATTTTGCAACAATTTATAATTTTATAAACAAATTCTAAATATGCGTTAGAACGGCCGGGAAGGCTCCGCAAATTGTGCCTGAAATGAATATCTCAAAATAGCAGTTTGTCAGGAGTTACAAATCGATTACTAAAAGTTAGAATAATTGTTGCTAAAATGATAAATATTTACTGGTCTATAGACAATCATTCTGGACGGAAAACCCCGCTTAGAAATATTTTTTTCGTCGTGGCGTACGCGCAGGCAAACTATCTCCTTCGGCAGGGAAATATGACGATATTTCCGTCTCGTACGTAAACGAACTAGCCCCCTCCCCCTGAGACAGCGTTCTTTCTGTCCCTTGGGATGTTGCACCAATCACAGACAAGTGTGGTTCTACCTGCTAGCGATTGGTCAACGCGTGCCTCCCCCTGCCCTCCCCCAGGCCGAGGGGTGTCCAAGTTTGTCGGCGCGATGTGGAAGATAGAATTTTGAACGACATTTTTTCTGAGGGAGAGGGCATTTCAGCACTCTAGTGGTGACTGATTTTGTACAACTTGAAACGACAGTGAATTGGAGTTGGTATTGAAGAAAGGAAAACAATAGGGAATGGCAAAACAGACTACTATTTTTTGTAAAGCAACGTCTTGTCACTCTAATAATCCCAAGAAAGAAAAATAAAAATAGACGCTAGTGCACATCATTGTAGTAAAATTAAAGAAGGCATAACATGTTTTGCTTAAAAATTGAAAATAATAAAAAGCAGAACTCGAACCGCATATGCAGACATTCAGAAATCACTGACTCAAGAACATTGCTGTGCCATTTTAAAGCAGTGTGACGAGTCCTTTAGGACTTGGAATCTGGAATGGTTTATGAATTACATCGAGTCGCTTTGTTTTAATTGATTGATTTATTGATTCATCTGTGATTACGGTCGCTTCCACTGCAAAAGTCATTAGTCACGTGAGTGTAGTGCACGATTTTATCGTGGAATGTGGCGGTGATCTTCCCCTTGGATGGGAAGATCCGGCGCCGACTTACATCGGCTGGCAGGGATTTTCCCCAACCAGGTTTCTCCCATAAGCGGAGCACCGCTTCAGCCGAGACAAGCTCTCAACTCCCGACAGTTGAAGTAGTGTAGTGCATGTTATTGTGTATGTGTGTATGTGTGTGTGTGTGAGTGTGTGTGTGTGTGTGTGTGTGTGAGTAACGGGTGAGGATAGGACAAAAATAGGAAGGAAAGATCGCGCGCGGTCCGTGGCTCGTTTGTTAGGGTACTGCTCTAGCTGTCGATCGTAGAAACCACGTAAAACTACCGATTAGAGCAGGTAACCGCTAGATGTGTCCATCAGTCAAGAACTGAACTGGCTATACATCTAGTGTCGAGGACACGTCAGGACATAAACCCTACGTCCCCTTGTCAGAGGCGCTACAGTAACTTTAGATGATGCCCTGAGCCACCCTTGCTGGTCTCTTTGATTCAATTTTAATGAGTAAAACCTCTGACAACATTTTGGCAACGTACGTAAGAACTCTAAAATAGATCTAAACAGACATATTATCCTTTAAAGAATACCTCGACCATTTCATCAGTTAGTGCACACTTTTATACAGTGCTCACACGAGAATTTTTCGTCGACGCCTATCGGCGGAGAGAAGCCTTCCGACCCAAGTGACGGAAGAGGAACTGTGGGCGTGGCTGAGGAAACAGACGATGACTCAGTGGGTCGCTACGTCGGCCCTCCGTTTCCACACAGCATCCCGCACGGAGGAAGATTCCTTTTCACTTTCTCGCTACCGCTTACGCCGTACAGAGAAAGTTATGTAATGCTGTAGAAAATAAACGGCGAATTTTCGGCAGAATAATTCTTATTACTGGGCCCTGGTAACGAAAAAGTGAATAAACCCAGATGCTAAAGTTAGAAAAAATACTCTAACACGTGCTGTAGCAAGAATCCGTGTTTCATGGGTCAAAGATACTGAAAAATCGAATGTCGGCCAAATATCTGTCCATCCGTTCGTGTGTCTATGAACAATGCTAGCGGCTAAATCGTCCAGCCGATTTTCTCCGAAAACGATACTCCGCAATCGATATGGCGTTTGAATTTGCGGCCTCTTGAATATAAAACCGAAATTTTAACTTTGAGGTGTACATTGCATGACGGCCCTGGGGCATTTTCAAAATTTTCAAAAATATGGCTCCACGGTTTTTTGTTTAAACTATGTTATTGAATAATGTAAAGAACGTTTAAGAGAATGACGCGGGTCTCATGGTCATTGAAACCCCTGATTTATTGGAAATTGCAAAAGTTCAAAACTTTTTCGGCGTCTTTCGTCAACTAAATAATTAAAGACAGATTTTTCCCTTAATGAGTTTCTTAAAGATTGATTTATAAAGAAAGATAAAAAATTATGACATGTTTTAATTCGGAAAGAAATTGCACTATAAATAGGATTACATGAGCATTAAGCAGGGGGAGAAGGTGTGTGCTATTTTAGCACCTCTAGTTGATATTCATTTTCTACCTGTTCAATCGCACAATTTTTCTAGAATTTTAATTTCGTTTACAATAATTATGTAGGCAATATGCCAGCATTTAATCTGCAATTTTACCCATAATTTTAAAGATCAACGTACGTTCACTATTTGTGAATAAATAGCATACAACGTAAAAAGAAGTGAATTGAAAAGGGGGAAATAATTATTTAAGTTAAGAAGGATGGAAAATGTCCTCAGGTAAATGTGAACGTATCCTTCCGAGTCCACATAGCATAGAGAAGAGGAAAAGTTCCTTGTGATCTGGACACCCGCAAATCGAGGTGAAATTCACTTGTCATGTACAAATGGCATTTGGTAATGATGGTGTGTTAATGAATAAAGCAATTCACTTAAAAGAAAATCGATAAATAAAGATACACACATTTTTTAAATAAGAAAACTATTTTTTATTTAATATAACGCAATGTGTATTTTTCTTAGATTAATGTTCATTTTTTCTCACGTGTGCTTGTTAAATTTCTAGAGGCATTGTTAGGAAACAAACCTTAATGTTCAATTGTTTCTTCAAAAATTTTATTGTGCAATTTTGACATATATTGCAATCTCAGAAAAAGCTGTTCTAAATTCCTATGTTCGTAGATACATTTGAGAGGATTTGTTCAAAATGTATCAACGTTTCTATATAGCCTCAAGCTACAAACATAAAACTTTTTAGAATATTTCTTCAGCTGTATTAATCAGGTCTTATTCGAATGATTCTAAACATAGACATTCGTTAAATAAAGAGGAAATTATGGTCGATACTTTCTGAAAAGTTAACTACGTTTAGGAAGCTTTCTGTAAAATAACATAAAATGGCTACCTATCTAAAATTGCTTGACTTGCACATCCTTTTGCATATTCCCTGCATTTCAAAGACGTCATTCGGAATAAAGGAATGTTCGATTTAAGGTAAACAAAGAAATGCTTGTTTTGTTACTGCAAATTATAGGCAGAACTTTCTTTGTGAAAGTTACCAAAGCACTAAGGTACACCAGGGATAAATGAATAGAATGACGGGTGGATTATATTTTCTGAAAATATATTTTTTAGAATCTCCAAACCTCCAATCATTCAGAATAAAGAAGCGTTTAGTGCAATGTAAACAATAAATGCATGTGATTAAAAAATAATGCATGTGGTTAAATAAATGCATGCAATTAACCAGTAATTAGAGAAAAGTTAACTCTTAAATTTAAATTATTCTTTCCTACATATAAAATGCTAAGAAAAGGTGACGATTTTAATCCATAGATGTGACTATCGATAGATTATTCTCTTCCTTCTACTTCTTCTCTTTTCTTTTTTATTCCAAACCCTACTTCTCCTCATACGTCACGAACAATTTTTACTGTTGATCAAATATATTTAAAAAAATTTAAAAATCTCTCAAATCTTTTTGTACTAAATAGAGAATTTCCCCACGGGAATGCCTCAGTCAAACTTAAATGCCTTTTTTAGAAAATCAAATTAAGAACCTACAATGTGAGTCTCAGAACTCACAACTGAATAACATTTTTTCTTAGTCGCGCAAAATTTGAGATGAATTGCTTCACGCTTCGAAAAGTCATGCAGTAACAATCACTCTTATATCTACTGTTATACATTAAAATTAGGTAAAAACATAATCCAAAAGATCAATATTCCGCCAGGATATGTAACTAAACGCAACGTACAAAATATTTAAAAAGTAGCTAAGGTAAGCTAGTGTATTTATTTATCACAAAGGCTGAATATTTATCACAACCATCTCTTAGACTGGTAAAGGAAGAAACACTATCTATAATGAATAATGGGTCTAGTTTAATTTATTTCCCCACCATCCACGCTCCACTGTGACCTGCCCTCAGACCTTCCCCGTCATTCCCGCAAAGTCTGCCTCCTCCGATTTCCCTTCCCGGATCTCTTTGACCTTCCCATCCCTGCTCCGACCACCAGTTGACCTGCCTCATTCACATTCAATGCATTAGGAATATTGCCAAACAAATCTTTTCAGTCCAGGAAACTAAAAAATACAAGGCCTTTAGGCTAAGTGGTTTGGGGTATGACCATCATTTCAAGCTACCAAATGAGCTCTCTCTTTCTGTCTGTCTCTCTCTATCTCTCTCTATCTCTATCTCTCTGTCTCTCTCTATCTTTCTCTATATCTCTCTATCTCTGTCTCTATATCTCTCTATCTCTGTGTCTATCTCTCTCTATCTATCTCTGTCTCTCTCGTCGTAAGCAGGTCTGTCATGGTCGCGGGCAAGGAAACTAGCTTCTTAGAGTTCTCTTTCACTTCGTCCAGAGAAACTGGCGAGATATTTAAAAGTAAGAGCTATAAAAATCACTTCGAATTGGCGGCATATCACTGGATACCTAGCCCTGACAGTCTTTGGAGAAGTCAGTTGACCATTATTGCTCCAAATTTAGCAACAATAAAACTCCCATTTTCTCTAATAATGCAAAGAAATTATTCATTAAAATGTGGTAATGCATCAGTCAGATTTCAATCTGTCAATTAAGTGTAAAATGAAACATTTTGAATCAAAAATTTAATTTTGTAATCATGTTTAATTAACAGTGCATTAATTACAAATTTGTCTCTTTCAAGTTATTTTTAACAGACTAAATGTTTCATCTGTTAAAAGAACTGTTCACCCGAATGCGGAAATTGTTAACTTAAAGAGACTTGTTACATTATATCACAATATTGATATATACTACAGATAACAGAATGATTTAATAAAACATAACGCAAAACGAAAGTAAGGGGTGAATACGCTATTCAATTCAGGAATATTCCTGCCTCTTGCTAAAAATGTTTATGCCAGGCAGAATTTTAAAAGAAAATATACCTGATGCACAATAATTAGTAAAGAATATAAAGTTCAAATCTTTGTTGTTTGGCACAACAAATCTGGCAATCGTATATGTTCATACGAATCCGCCACTTTCCGCCTTGCGCCGTTGCAGCGTGTACACCCCATTGTGCATTTGAAGGGGAAATGAGAGCTGAGTCAGGGGAAGTTGCCCGTACTCGAAGGAGCGCGGCACTTCCCAGGTGGGCAAGTAGCTCGTGTGGCCGCGGCTTGAGGCCTGCACAGCATTGTGCACTTTGACCTCGAGGGCCACGCGAGCAACTCAGTGCAAATAAGGGCAGATCGGAATGGCGGGGATGATACTCATTCTAGGAGTGGGAGTCATCAATAAGAATGCGCAATTATAACCGTAATGCGTTAACTTACAGAGCAATCCGAGATCATGACGAACTGTTATAGACAGTTCAAGTTCCATTATCTTTTATTTTTAAAATGTCTGTTGTCGATACGCGGCAATGTGAAGTATTAACCTAAAACGAATTTGATACGATACCTAAAACGATTTATACATATTTGATTTGGGTACAATAATTGATATAGTATAATAATTGCTTGTAGTGCTAAATTTAAAATCAAAGAACACTATATTTTCATAATGATTGACGTCATTGCATAAAAAAGATTAAGCCTTTTGTGTTTCTTTTTAAAAAGACTCGTAATTGCCCATAGAATATCGCAAGAAAAGCTTACTCGTCGGTATCTCTTATTCAGCATCATAATGAGGGATGATGGTCACAAATACTTGAGCTGCCAAACATTACCCTTCTTGGAATTGCCTATAGTTCATTTTTATATCAATCTCGATGTGACAAACTACTTTCAACTTCCTCCGTTTTGCTATCATTTGGAGATTACAACATTCTCAGTGAAAAATTGATTATTAAATTGTAATGTTTGTTAGTTTAAATGCTTAATACATTTTTAAAAGACTTCAAAATAATGTGTATGAGTCACAATGAGCATAATCCCAAACATATAGGTCGATACATAGCAGTGTACAGAATAACGTTAACAATGAAATATTGCCCTTGTATCTACAAATATGGGAGATTACTCGTTCAAATAAATGGAGACAAAATTTCACAGCATGGATCATTACATTAGGCCCCTCGACATTCGAACTACGCGTCGCTGTGCAGCTTCAGGCTTCTCCCTTCCCAGCAAAGCTGCCTACTCCCCACTACTTGCACCTTCGCCACTCTCGCGGGCAGACGGCCGGCTCGTAAGTGCAGAATGCCCACGGGAGGCGGCATTGTGCAGGCCTGCTCTAGAGGTTTCACAATCGAAACTAATATTCTTATCTCGTTATTTGTTTAAAAAAAACTGATACTACGCATTGTTATGATTTCTTAATACGAATTCGACGGAATTATTTATGACTTCGTACGTGTATGTAACACAGCATTTAAGCGGCATACAGGAAAAAATCGAGGTGGAAATATGCAGACGCCGCATTTCCACACTAAGTGGATACACTACCGGAGCAAAGTTGTCATTTTATGAAAACTGAATTTTAAATTGAAAATTTAGATAAAATATGTCCTTTTGGAAACGCAAACATAAGAGCAGGTGAAATATAGATAATACTGAAATACCGTTCAAAATGTGAAATAATTTATGTTTAAAAAATATCAGTATTTCAGAGCTATACCCTATAGCTTTCAGAGCCTTTCAAAGCTACACAAATAAGTATTACTATTATTATTATTATTATTATTATTATTATTATTATTATTATTATTATTATTATTATTACTATTATTAGTATAAAATTATTATTACCCGAAAGAATAAAATTTAATGTACAAGGTTTTACCTTTCGTTTTTCTCTATCAGGCGAAAATCTATTCTTTGGTGAAATGGTAATTTCTGAATTTCTTATGCTACTTTCTTTACCTAAATGTCTACATGGTTCTTCGGGAGATAGATTGTGGAGGTCGTTATCAAGTAACAGTTCAATTGAGGTATCTTCTAAGCGGACCATCAATTTCCAGACTGTCTTTCGAGGCTCCTCTAGGTGTTTTGGAACGGGACAAGGAATGACCTTGAACTACCTACAGAAATTCAATGGCTCGGTTTCCTGGTTGTTTGGTGAAAAATTTTCTCTAAACTAATTTTTCTGGGCCACACATTAAAAAAAGAAGAATTCATTAAAATGAATCGCACATGTCACTACTTGCACGTAACTTTTTCAGATTCTGATAATACTAATCTGAATTTTTATTTGGATAAATTTCAGATTCAAAATTCACTTTTCCAGAGATCATAATTTGCATTTCAGACCTTGCATGTCTTATCATATTACAATTTTAATTTGAAAATTATGAAATCGTACCTGAATCTCAACCATTCTACTTAAAAAAATGATTTTCATTTATCTTTTATCAATAATATTCACATCCTCCTAATACTTCCTTATATGAGTTTCTGAAAATACGTAGCAATTTAAGCGATCAATCAAGTTTATTTTGCTAAAGAGATGTTTCCTCTCTACAGTATGTCGTTTACCGCTTTCTATTAATTCAGATTTCTTCGTAACAGAAAATAGAGTACTGCCTCTTTTACTTGTGTTTCAAGTCTTCTACGTAAACATTTTCTTTCCATTTACCTACTTATCTATGATCGCAATATTCCCCAGCGCCTTTCTTGAATGAGTTCCAAAATGAACAAGGCAATTTAAGCGTTTCTCCGGAAGAAGGATGTAATAAGACCCACTCAAATTTCCTGCTCTTTAATCCCATGTTTATATTCCGTGGTAATTTGACAGAGGAGCGTAGTTAATCATGCAGAACCCTGCGTCGTAAAAGGGAACAGTTCTTGATGATGCGCAGAATTGTTCTTCCCCTATTACTCCTTAAATAACAGTATTCGCCTCAACGCTTTATTATTACCATATTTCACAGGCTCAGCTAAGCTGAAAAAATAATTTCTCATCGATGTTGGTGCAGGTCATATCGGACTTGGGCTTAACATATGCGATATCTCACAAGGGACCTTTCAACAAATTCAGGTCGAAATCTGGCCTAACTATTCATTTGCAAGAAATTTGCATTTTCATTTTCATTTTCTCTATTGCAAGAAATTCAATAAAGCTGTCGTTTACTGAAAGTTACTGAAAAAATTAGACAGTTGTAGCCACGCTGTTTTTCCTAACACCATGGAATACTCTCGCTGCAGAAAACGACTCACCTAGTGCTGTCATTGGTCGCTAGGATATCTACTTAACGGTTAGGTCTGATAGTTCGCAGGGAGGAAAACAGTAGTTCATTTCGGAGAACATTGAGTCGCATTGCCACAAAATAAATCTGTAGATTTATTTGGTTTATTTTAAGTTAGTTGCAAAGGATTAACCACAATTAGCACGACAATGGATTCTTTTATACGATTAATAAACACAATTAAGGCCATTATATTTAGACCAATTAATATATGCATCAATTACAATTTAAGATTATAGTTCGATAATTTCAATTAATTTAGTTTAAATTTTTAATGTTGTATTTAGATTTAATTAAAAAACGCAGCCATTTTGGCAAAAATCGAGCTTCATCATAAGCATCCACGGACAACGCTGGGTTTTCGCGAAGGCGGTTTGAGCAGTCCCGAACACGGTTGCTCATTGTTTAAAATAATTTAAATCAACCAATCATTGGCTTAGGAGTCGCTAAGAGCCGTCTGGTGGAACCGAACAATGATAGTTACAGATATGAAATTGACTCTTTCTGTTCTAGACGCAAGAAGGCAGTGAAATGTACCACTGAGATTCTTTCATTCACAAAATGTCATTGTCAACTACAAATGTTAACAAATTTACTAATTATTTTTAATGTAAAATAGATTGTAAATTTATCTTGTTCAGCGTTAAAAAAATATTAGTGTTTTTGAGCTTATACACCAAGTGACACCAGCATGGACAATGATCAAAATGACTAGTAATTGGGGTGTACTACAAACAGATTTAATTGAATCATCATGCATTGAAGTGCCTCCATCAAAAATAATAGAAGCTTGGCAGACTTAAGTATAGTTGCATGCCGCTGGTAGACTTTGTCATCACATCGGGTTTCTGTTTCTCAGTGTCGAAGAACTAGTACCCGGAAGCAAAGGAGCTGCGGCGAGGGGCATTGCGGGATTGTCAAGGGCGTGGGCAACGCCATTAGCTTAGTGATTCGCTGCTCTGAAATAGAACTCTTGCCCGTGGGGCCGTTTGTGCCCTCGGCGGACATTCACAATAGGCAGGGCTTAACAAACGGGAACGACGAAGGGTTGAAACGACGGTTTGCGTCATGAACCGGGTGAATTTTTTTTTCAATAACTCCCAGAGCGCGACGGCAGCTTTTTTTCACTGCACATAGAAATAGTGAATGTCAATCTACAGAAAAAAATTGAGACGGATTCCGACCTGCATCTGTTGGTCTCGTGTCAGAACGACAGCCTTCGTATTTCTTTCTATTGATTATTTAGTATTTCCAGGTACATAAAGTATTATAATCAACAGTCTCGTAAGTACAGTGCATGTTTTATTTCACACACCGATAGAAGTGACTCAGTGCGTAGCGCGTTGGCCTTGCAGTCGGGAGATCAGGGTTCGATCTCCGGGACGCCCATCATGACCAGGGATTTTCGTGGTTTCCATTGATCATTAGGCGAATAATGGGATGGTTAAAAAAAGCCACAATCACCTCTCGTCGTCATCCTATCACCGCATAATTCTGTAATAATAATAATAATAATAATAATAATAATAATAATAATAATAATAATAATAATAATAATAATAATAATATTAACAGCTGGGACCAAGTTGCTCGCGTCCATGGTGTATCTCGCGTGTCACATGGGTAGTGCTAAGTGACCAACAGCGATTCGCCCCCTATGCGCTTGACCGTAGCGAACCTGCGAATCCGCACAAGAGGGAATCCGCTGAGGGAAACTGCGCGTCTGTACTGGCCAGCACGTCACCAAGTGGCTAACATGCCAAGGGTGGGGGTTAGCTAGTAAGTAATTGTTATTTTGCACGCAGTGCCTGTCATTTGTGCAGGTGGATGCGTTCGTCTCACGCCAGAACGTGAGATCCTGCATCTAGACGATGTTTACGTCGGCCTGCGAGATTACTCCCAAGAACCGCGCCCAACTAGGACAAGCAACTCCTTACTAGCCTCCTGACGTGTGTAGTAGTGTCGTATATGTATTTGTAATTGATGTGGGTGTAAAGGGGCAGAAGGGGCCATGGATGAGGAACGAAAGATCACGCACAGACCATTGCCTAAGGGCTGGCAGTACACAAATATTGATCGGAGAAACCCCTGAAATCTATCAACCAAAACCTCCAGGCGCTAGAATTTTCCTTCAGAAAGTGGTTGATAACTATTATATATATATATATATATATATATATATATATATATATATATATATATATATATATATATATATATATAACGGAACAACTGCCACTGTCGGGACTTGAACTCCCTGAACTGGGACCTCCCGAATCAATGAGGCTGCAGAACGGCAATGCTGTTACTGAGCTATTGCAGCAGTTATTTACTTTTCATTATTAATGTGAAGTTAGTCGTATAGGGATGATGGTGGGGGATAAGTCCTGCGCTAAGCCATCAGAATAAGAGTGGAACGAGAATCGGGTGCACTACACCGCAACTTCTACCGCGATATACATCTGATATTGATAGTAGGATACCATTGAACTCACCAATCAGAAATGTCTACCACAGGAATACTCATCCATGCAGTAGCATTTAGTGGGTGGCGGAAATCAATTCTCGTCGGATCGGTTGTACCGAACCATAAAGCTCATAACTTGGCAGTGTGGAACGGTGTAGCTATTCAGAAAGAACTCGGAGTTTTAAATAATAAAGAAGCTCTTTGACACACCCTTTGATCTCGCTTTATAGTTTCCTTTCACGAAAGGTGTTTGTCACGGATTGTAATTATTCTCATATTTTATAGACGCCTCACGAAGTAGAAATGCTTTGATGAATAGTGTTTAGAAGACAATGGTTCCGACTGTCGGGACGTAGGAACTGCAGACAGGACAAAATAATTATAGCTTATATGTTATGTAGTAAATGAAGATGAAACAGGTGGATTGAAATGACAGAACACGGACAAAGTCACGAACACCGCTGATACAGAATGTTACAAACATCTAAGGCTTATAGATTTGTAGAATAGGAAATTATCATTTTATATTTCCTTCGAACTTCCTTAGTTGAATAAAATATTTGTTTAATTTAATCTTCACAATATTGAAAATTATGATATTCGAGTAAAATCGCAGGATGAACTGAATTATTTGAACTTTATAAACATGTGAGAAAGAGATTTCTGTTCAAACTTTTCAGTCATTAAAATATTATTTTACTTGATTAATTTATGCTTTATATAATTGGAAAATTGAAAAACTGAACATTTTAGTATATAGATTTATGACATATAAATCTAAAATCTAAATTCTAGAAAAGGGATTGCATATAAATATCAATAATTAACCTATCTTCTCACCAAATTCTCAAGTAGTTGTCAAGTTTCAAAGACTGGCTACTTTACAGTTTACTGCTTTACAACGTACTCCTGGAGTCTTTAATAGTCTTCGATTCGCTATCTATTGACAACAACGTCAGCTACTGCGTTATGGGATTATCAGGGCGAAACTAGCATGGTAATGAACTACAGTAGCACAAATGCTGAAATCTCTAAACCTCTTCATCTGCTGAATTTCTGCATAACGGGAGGTGTGGGTTCGGTTCCCTCCTGAGCAGTCAATTATTTGAACAGACATCAATTGTAATAATACGAAGAAAAGAGAAAGAAGAAGAAAAATAAATGGAAGAGGAAAAAGAAAAGGAAGGCCGACCTGGATGGTCGAGGTGGCTAAGAGCGAGTACCGACTCAGCGCTTCGGTCCGAAGGGTCGCGGGTTCGAGTCCCGCCTTGGGCATGGCTGTTTGTCCCTTGACTTTGTGTGTGTGTGGTCGCGGAGGGCCTCACGTTCTGCTGACCCCAGATCAGAGGAGCCCGCAAGTGTTTGTCTAGTGTATGGTCGAATGTGCGTCCCTTCGGAACATAAAGGGCAACCGGCTGTCGGCTGGATAAAAGCCCTAGGAAAAAAAGAAAAGGAAGAAGAAATGGAAGAAGAAATGGAAGAAGATGAAGAAGAAGAAGAAGAAAGAGAGTAAAAACGAAGAATAATGAAGAGAATAAAAAGAAGAAGGAAAGCTGCGGCAACTCACCTGCGTGAAGTTGGCGTGGAACAGCACGAAGCACGCCCACGGGTAAGAAAACCGCTTGGCGAAGGGCCGCGAGGAGCCCACGGGCAGGTACATGTGCAGGGCGTACGGCACGTACTCCAGCATCACCAGCAGGTCGGCGACGGCGAGGCCCGTGAGGATGGAGTTGGTGGGGGAGGCCATCTCCCGGCGGGTGAGCACGGCGATGTTGAGCGCGTTGGCCACGCTGCCGAACGCGCACACCAGCAGGCTGACGTAGCCGTGCACGGGCGAGTAGGCGGTGCGGAAGGCGATGAGCGGCGCGCAGTACGTGGTGTTGACCGGCGCCGCCGTCGTCGAGTTGTCCGGCTGGGCGGTGGTGAGCGCGGCGGTGAGCGCGTCGGTCAGCCCGGCTGTCGGCTCCATGATCACTCGCGCTTGGGCGGAGTTGGTCACACGGCCACGACTCACTGCATCGCTACTCCAGGTCGCTGTTGGAGAGTGGTGAGGTGGGAACAATGGCACAGTAGTAGGAGGTTGGGGTGATCACGCGTATAATCACTCACTCGCTGATGTGGAAATGAAGTGACGAACTGTAATGAGATGATCTCAATATAATTTCACTTTCACGGAATTTACCTTTAATTTCATGCCTGGTAGTATAAACCGTAAAATATAGAAGCTCTACCGCCAAAACCACAGCACAGCACAAAGTAAATTGTCTTTTTAAGCGTCGCACGCACGCACAAATACAGTGATTCTGTGCTTCTTCTGCACTTTTTCCTCCACGTTGTGCCACTGCACTGGCACTGTTAGCTCTGAGGCGTTACTAGACTATTGACTCTTCAGTAAACACATCAATTTCCACAAGAGATTTAAAGACGCACAAATTTTAACCCGTTCGTTTCGACTCAGGTCGCGAGTAAATGCGTCGTTTAACTTCCCTGCAGCAAAATCGCGACGGCCACACACATGTTTTTAAACAGAAGAGCTGTTGTGAGTTCCCCACACGAACAATGTTGTGTCGCAACTGCGATCTGTTGCTCTGGCTCTTATCTTTCGCGAACTTCACACAAGAGCGCTCACGTTTACGAGAATTTCCGAAGTCTCAGATGGTCTTGGTCACAGTTCGGCACGAGCAGTTTGCCGGCTTTAACTGCCGTTCAAAGACAGACCGCAAGTCGTAAAGCCAGAAGGGAGAGTACGTTTCGTGGAGTCCTATTCCTGTAGGATGTCTGTAGGCGCCTGGCGTGGCAGGCGAGCGGGGGGGGGGCAGGTGTGAATAGCAGCTGTTCCGCTCGCGAAGTGAGTGATTTATGTCCAATTGCGCGTAGTCTCAACCCGATTCCGACCGCGGGATATCTGTCGGCTCTACGCAACCCGCTCTTTGCAGACAGAGGATTAGGGGAAACACTTCGGTGGGAAGCGAGCCTCGCCGAGCCTAACGATCATTCCTTCATCAACGTCACAAAAACTGTTTAATTAATCCTACCTTTCCCAAACCAACGGCACAATTGAATTGCTGGTTTCACTTCACTCGACGTCGCTCGTTATAACGTCGTAATCGTATAGCAATTACGGCATTTCAGATCTTAACCGGATTAATTCGGGGCCGCGCAAAATAAACGCGCAGAAACAACTAACACCCTCACTCAGGAAAAAAAAGTTGAGTCGTAGTCGTATGAAAACGATGTAGATTGTAGGCGGTGAAGCGACACTCAGCGAAAAAAAAGGGACACTTGTTGATAGAGCTTTCACTTTTTCACAGGCGTATGTCACCTCCGATAAGAATCACCGTAGCAACTACGCTTGTGATTTGTATCCCGCGGAGTTCGTGAGAATTTCACTCACTGAGATGAATGTTTTCGACGCGCGCACCGACACCCGAGTAATGTAGAAAGAAACGCTTGGAAGCCTTCACTTTCAGTCCTCTTCCATGCGCCACACGAGTTTTTTTATTTATTTGTGAGCGCATGCCTGCAAATAATATCCAGGGGAAAAATATGGTACGGTTCACTTCGCTCCGTGTCAGTCATTATATGCAGACGAAATATATTGCGATGGAACTGATTTTGTAAATGTGCGTTGGTCAATGAAACAGTATTTCACGGATGATGCACAGATGTACCCACTACTGAAGGGCCACTTCCTTAAAGTAGAAAGTTCACTGTATGGAAGATAGTACCCACGGACATTGAATCTTATGTCTTCTTGAATCAGAAGCTTGTACATATAACAACATTATAAGCTTATAACATATACACAATACTCGGTTTATAAGACGATATATTGTCTCAAAACTTGATAATCTGACGATATTTTTCCTTGTCTTTTCAATCTACCAAAACGATGTTACCTGTGGCACTTGTAAAATATTTACTGGGAAGAAAAAAACTTCAGATTTGCCCTTAGTTGCCCTTACGATGTACGAAACGGATAACGTCTTACAATAAAAAAACATCTGCTGATAAGGATCAAATTAAAGAATCTCGAGACCTTTTAAACTGTTCTCTCAATTGTTTGAAATAGAGCTACTCGTTGCACTTTTAAAACTATTGTTGAGCAAATGTTTTGGTAAACTGATCATTACAGCCTACTGAACGTGACATATTATCTTTAGCACATTCGGAAAGTTTTTCATAAAGTAAGTGTTTGTATGAATGAACTGTTCACCGTCCATACAAGGTGAAGAAATTCTGTTTCTTGTTTTCCTATCAAACGTATGAGAATTGCTTTCTATAATCTGCTCTTTTCAATCACCTTAATAAACTTTTTAAATGTTTCTTGAGGAGAAAAGGTTTGTGTATACCGTTCATACCTATCTATGGAAATTATATTACTTGTTGCACTTTCGAAACGAGTTGAGCAAAAGTTTGCAAAACTGCCCTTTCCAATATACGGAAATGCACTTTTAAAACGTTTATCGAAGAGAAAAACTTTAGTGGAACACCAAGCAGAGTACAGACGCCGAAAGCTAAGTCGCCGGAATCAATTATGTTACTTCTGGCACTTGAAAAAGTTTCTTGTGGAAAATATGATTCTGAGAATATATAGACAATTGGGAATACAGCTTACGAAGACGAGTCATCAACAAAAATAATGTTAATTGTTTCACATTTGCAGATGAAGAAAGTTGGTATAAACGTTTATTGACACTTCCAATATTCTGAAATTATAATACCTGTTTCACGACAAAAAAAGTGTCCAAAAAATTATTTTTGTACGCCTTCCTCTCTGCAAAAATGCACTTTTAAAATGATTCTTGAGGACTTTGCTAACACTATCCTTCCGACGAATCTAAAATCACATGTAAAGCGTTTATATGAGAGCTAAAGTTTTCGAGAGGTTGTAAAAGGAATACAGACTTCGGGGATATCAGTCGCAGGAAAAAGAGTTCTCGATATGTATAAAATTGCTCTTTACACTTGCAAAATATTTGCTGAGAACCAAAGTTTATCAGTGATTGTAAGATAAACAGAGACGATAAGGAACCCAGACATCGGTAGTTTGTTTTCGTTTATCACCGATGGGGATGATATTCATTGCCGTACAATAATTGTCTAGAGAAAGTTCATAACAACATTTACTGGTCTTTCTAATCGTCTGAAATCATGTACGTCGTAAATGATATTAAACAACTACTTTTAATCTATAAAAATGCACTTATAGTCTGTTTGTTGTTGAGCAACATTTGCCGCAGCACAAAAGACAAAATGCATACCAAGGAAAATAAAGACTAAAGAAGATGAGTCACTCAGGTGAATGATGTTACTTGTTGCATATGTCAAACGTTCATTCAATAAAATTTTTCATTAATTTTTCCTCACAATCTATCTAAACGCACTTTCAAACAATTTACTAAAAAACAAACATTTTCCAAAACACCTTAACGGAATCCATCCGATGACGAATTCAGTCACCGACGTGAATGCTGTTACTGGCACTTGCAAAACTTTTGTTGAGAAGTAAAAGTTAACCAGAGCACGTAGGTGAAATAAATCCGAAAGAGGATATAGAAGTCAGATGGTCAGCCGCCGCAGTGAATATTCTTACTTTCACTCGCAAAACATTTGTTGTGGAACGAAACTTTGCCAGAGTTTGTAAACGAAATACATCCGACGGAGGATAAAGAATGCAGATGATTAGTCTCCGTTGTGAAGCTTGTTCCTCTCACTCGCAAAATATTTGTTGCAGAACAAAATTTTGCCGAAATGCACCCGAAGCAGTTCAAGAGAGCTGATCAGTCACCACTGTGGATGTCTTTACTTTTACTTTCGTGCGGAACCAATTTGAGCGCGTAAACGGTATACACCCGGAGGGGACCACACACGACTGACGAGCAGTCAGCGACGTAAGACGCGTCCGGCGGCGGTGGCGTCGGCGGCGGCGGCGGCGGCGGCGCGGGATGGCTCCAGCGCGAGCGAGCGCGCGGGCGTCGGCGGCGTTGGCGGCGTCGGCGTCGGCGTCGAGCGGCGTCTCGGGCGTCGAGGAGGCCGGACGCGCGTTGCGGGATCACGCGGCGCTCTGGCGACGGGGCGACGCGAGCGTCGAGGCGCCACCGACGCCGCGGCGGTGGGGAGGGGAGGGGGGCGGCGTGCACGGCGCAGACGCGGCGCCGCCGCCCCCGCGACGCCCGCGCGGCGCGCCCGCGCCCACGCCCGCGGCCTTCGGGAAGGAGAGGACGCGATGCGTCGCGCTGGCACGGCATTGTTCGGGCCGAGTAGCTGCGATCGGATGGGTGGCCTGTAGAGCGTGCCGCCGAGTGGGGGACAGAGCTCTGATGGGAGAAGCACACATGTTTCCTACATGCGGTCTCCGGCAAATTTCCAAAGACAATTGTATCTATCTTCTTTGTTTCCTTTCTTTTCACAATTATTTATTACAAAAGAAAATTTTACAGACAACGTATAGTTCATACAGAATTACCTGACAAATATAAAATTAAATTTGTTTAAAAATGTTTTCTGTTAGGGTAGCGTTTAAATGCATTGCATCTAGTAGAGTAAAGCGATATCTAAGGTAGTTTTTCTTTTAAACTTAACTAAAAAATCAATTTAAGTGATTAGAAAACACACTCTAGGTACTGTATTTAATACTACAAAATTAAAGAGACATTACTTACCAAAAACGAGTTTGTTTTACTTCTAGGACAAAAATGTATTTGTAAGGCACTTCTAAACTATTTTTAAATAAGGAAACTATTGTAGTGAATTTTGAAACTACAAATTCGAAGTCCGATTGTAAGAAACTAAAAGGAAACTACATATTTAAAAATGACTTGTTTTGTTTCAATTTATAAGACTGCCGTTCTTCTATGAAAGTTTTATTTCAATGTCCAAAATACTGTACTTGAATGATTCGTTGTTGAAGGGGTACGAGGAAGTTCCTTCAGGGATGGCACGCTAAAACGTTCTTGTTCGGGACAAATAGATGTGACCTACGAAGCAAAATTTGTTCAGAAATAAGCTAAGAGCGAATTGAGAACCAAATCTCTAATTTAAAACTCAAATATTTTCCCTGTTTGGGGGAGTTTTTTGTGCATTACAACCAGGATATTAGAGTAGCGCGAAAAAGGAGAGGAAGTTTTTTTAATAATATTTTTAATGAATCCAATTAGTGAATTTTAAAGCTGCAGTTACGTCTTCCGATTAACGAAACCAATGAGACCCTACGTATTTAAAAATATGTTTTATTTCATTGAGAAAAGTTTTATTTTTAAAGGATTTCGCCCTTGCGGGTCGGCAAGCTACGAATTCATTGTTTCATGCCTGGCTAATAAGCAGGTTCATATTTGCCCTGTGAAACACACCATTTAAAAATAAGAAAAGTGGTAAATATGATGAATCAAAATCACTCTAGGAAAACGCAGATTCTCGTATTATACAAATTCAATGATTTTTGGTACATTACAAACACAGCGACGGAGACACTCTCACTCTCTCTCTCTCTCTCTCTCTCTCTCTCTATTTCTCTCTCTCTCTCTATTTCTCTCTCTCTCTATCTCTCTCTTTCTATCTCTCTCTATTTCTCTCTCTCTATTTCTCTCTCCGTCTACCTCTATCTCTCTTTATCTCTCTCTGTCTCTCTCTGTCTCTCTCTATCTCTCTCTATCTCTATCTCTCTACCTCTATCTCTCTATCTCCATCTCTCTATCTCTCTCTCTTTCTTGATAATATAATAGGAAAATTTGACAGATTTCTACAGTTTCTATGAATCTACTGACACAAAACTACACACTGCTACTGGCACATCTACTGGTGTTCTTCGACTGGATATAGAATTGACCCTGTAACTAGTAGATTTGAAGTTCGCAAATAAAGCTTACTTTATCAGTACACATGTTTATCTACTCATCAAATCTCTCTTGCTGTTAATGTTAAGTTATTATTTTAACCCGCAATGTACAAAATGATATTTTTTTATATTTGATACATTTATTATATTTTTTAAATATTCCGTCATCTCCTAGAACCAGTTACCGCAAACTCTAGAAACTGCACACCATAATGATACTATTTTCACGTCTAAAAGAATTATGTAAAGGGTGGTTTTCTACGAAAATTGCATTTTTTGGATATTTGTTTGATCTTTCTATTACATTCTTTCTATTACAAATCCAGAGGAGTGTCCACTCCTCTGGATTTTCTAACTATTCAAAAACTCTCTTTCATCCAGCAGCGAAACCACTTTACATTCCCATGCCGTTCATCGGCTGAGGTGTCTCAGTGCATCAACTGATGTCACTGCAGCGCCTCTGACCGGGAGGTCCTAGGTTCGAGTCCTGACGGCGGCAGGATTTTCGACACTAGCTTTTCAGCTAGATCGAATTCAGTCGCTGTCTGGAGGAGAATTCTAGCGGCAGGCTTCTCTCATCGGTAGTTTTCCGTGGTTTCTCCGATCAACACCAGGTGAATGCCGGAGCAGTACCCTACCAGGCTTTAAAGCTTTAACGAACAGTTTAGAGGTACACTGTTTGATGTTGGGATCGTATGGATGATGTATGAAGTTATTTATCTTTTAAAACAATTAAAAAATTCTGAATATTCACCCAGAGCTAGCTAGTACATTAATAAAATATTAACTATTATTAAAACAATCAATTATAGCAATTATTACAAAAGTTCATGTTTCACAACATTTAAGTGTAAAAGCAACAAATGAAACCAGAAAATTATATGATATTCAAATCAACAAAATAACAGTTTGGAAATTGTACACGTAGTCGGTAAACTCAAATGAAAAATTAATATTTCTATTGTTTTAATTCCCGGGGAATTATCCAACTGAAAACTTTGATTTCTACATTGCTTGTCTCTCAAGTGCAAACCATTCATTGAAAGGCGGATATTAAATAGATTCGCTATAAGAGTGTCGTGTCGTTGAGAAAAAATTAATTTCTAAAAATGTATAAGGAACCTGAATTAAAAGAAGAAAAGTATTAATTATGTTCTGCAGCATACTTGTAAGAACTATGGCAGCGAATGACTCATGATTACATTGTACTCCAGTAAATGCTTTTTGGCCCTTTATTGCCTCATATTGTGAACAATAAATACGAAAATAAATAATGAATACCTTGTCTTGTAATATTTCAGTGTTGTTCAGAACATTTAGCAATCATAATGGAACGTCGACCATCATAGCAAGGGTTGTATGACGAGATACTTCAGCGGACGCTTCTCAAAAGCCATAAGTGGACAGCACCGAGCAAGTGTGTGCTGTGAGAGTCAAGTTATTTAGGTGTATCTATAAAAATGTTTACATTGTATTTTGTAACTCTGTATTACCATGTTAAATCCATTAAATTTATTTTTCATTGTAAAAGTGAGTTTTTCTGTACTTTTACTTCGAGTAGTCTGTCAGACTACGCGTTTGTAATAACGCTTCCTACAGGTCACCTTTGTAATCTAGGGTTAACCCGGGAGTGCCCGCAATATGTATCTCATATACAGCTGCAAACGTTCGTAAATGTGAATGATTTGAAAGTCCATTTAATGAAATACATATTTTATGCAGTTTGTATATGTCCCTCAATGCAATTATTAATTAATTTTACACTACAGAGTTGTTGTGTGAATAGTTATAATGAGAAAGGAAAAAATTGACAAAGTACACGAAAAAATCATTAAACACCGTATTATCGTATTAAATAATATTAAATACAATTTCTTCAAACTATTTTGGAATGTTCTAAACGAATATATATTTTAATTTTTTTTATTTAGAAAGTCTTTGTCCTTTTTTCTATTGTGCAAGGTTTACATTTTTTCGTTTCCCTACTGACGTCTCCTGCATATCTTTTTCTTTGGTAAGAAATTGCGTCAGTGGATTGTAATTTACATCTTTATTTTTGTATCTTTATTATTTCGATATTACATCTTTATTTTTGTAGTTGTAGGATCACGCCAGAAAACAATCATAATTTTGCCATTTTCGAAAAATTTTGATTTAAACGTGAAAATCGCACCTACACCACCATTATAAGTGTATTTTACTCTATTCTGATAAGAAATTTAGAGACAAAATTTGGAGCCATTTTTGGAAAATTTTGAAAATGTCTGGAGGGCTTAATATAAAGTACCCCCAAAATTACATTAATGTTTTTCAAAACGCCAGGGCTTCGACTCAGGCCAGACGGACGGGGCTTTCTTCAATTTGGAAGAAATCCTGCGCATGGTTTAGACGCTAGTGTTGTTCAAATACACCAGACGGACGGACGTTTTGAAAAAACGACCTTTTTGTTATCAGGGGGCACCAAAACCTCTATATCCGTTGAAACCTCGAAATCGATTTTCCGCAGCATTACATAACTTTCACTATACTATGACAGTTCTAATTTTCACCTTAAAATATTGCAAAAATTTAATTAGAAGTTCGTATTGTTTTCCATAACACTAAGAGGTGTCAGTATTGGCATTTCAATTTTTTTAGAAGAAAGTTTGTTAAAAAATGTTTTCTTTAAAATTCCACAATGGTGTGATAAAAATGTTCAAAAAATATTTCACGCTGATAACGACGTACACAATGAGTGTAAATACTACTTTTTGAGAGAAAGTGCTACTATAGTTACGGGAGGGTCCTGGTCGGGATGGTACCGAGGGAAGTACATTTGATTTTCATTTTTTTGAGCTTGAAATCTTACCGTTGCCTTGCCATTGCCTTTATTTATGAATCTAGTATTTGTTAAAACTGACTTACTTAACGGTGGGAACATATTTTCATGTAATACTGATATTCATAGTTACAACACTCGACGTAGAAATCATGTTCATCAAGTGTCAGTATCAACAGCTCACTACAAGAAATCCACACACAATACATGTACGTTACTTTACAATGCATTGCCAGATGAAATTAAACAATTAAAATTGGTACACAAATTTAAGTTAAAAGTAAAATCTTTTCTGCTGCAAAACTGTTTCTATATAATTAGAGACTATACTGATCGTCAAAAAGAAAATTAATGTTTACTTTAACAAAACAATGATGTAGTACAATGAATTACTTTACATTTGCATTGTATAATTTTTAAAAAAATACTTAAATGCCTGTAACAAGTAATGAACTTCAGCTTCCGGGTCAATGACCCGCATCTCGATCGGGTTTTTGTCCAGTTTGCCTGATCCATAGAGCAAATGCTGGGATGGCCCCTTGATTTGCTTCTGGACGTAAATGTAGCTTCACTATGCGCACGTTTTGTTGAGCTTTCCTTTTGCTTGTAGTGATAGTAGAGCTTAGGTTGAGTTTTTATTTGTTTGCAATAGAAAAAAATCAAATCCGTTCGTTTACCGTTACAAATAAGTTTTCTATAATTCGGCAACAAAAATATCTAGTTTTTGAAATGTTAATCTCTCGCTTTTTAAAACGTATTATTATTATTATTATTATTATTATTATTATTATTATTATTATTATTATTATTATTACTATTTTTTCATCTTCCAACTATTAATACTTAAATAGTTGGGAAGGGATTCTGAAACTCAAGAAAGCGTGCA
This sequence comes from Teleogryllus occipitalis, assembly GCA_011170035.1. Classification (NCBI taxonomy): domain Eukaryota; kingdom Metazoa; phylum Arthropoda; class Insecta; order Orthoptera; family Gryllidae; genus Teleogryllus; species Teleogryllus occipitalis. The sequence goes on from BLKR01002236.1 coordinate 187,165, forward strand.
CAGATGATTTTCTCCCCCCCGTACGTCACATACAGTTTTTAACTGTTTTTGACTAAATAAATAAATAGATTGCTTAATTGAATAGTGATTCCGTGCGCGTCAACTACCGAGTTCATTAGATCTGTAAGGGTAATGCATGTTTTTTCATCGGGAGGTGGTGGTTGCGCGCGAAATGGTGAAATTCGACGCCGACCTTCTGTCGACTAGCAGGGTTTTCCCCAACAAGGTATCTACCACCAGCTGGCACCGACCAGCCGGTAAAAGCTCTAAGCTCCCGACCGATCTACCGGCATGTGTGGTAGTGTAGTGCATGTAAGTGTAACTGTGTGAAAGGTATGAGGGTAGGACAAGGCAGAGGAAGGAAAGATCGTGCGCGGTTCGTGGTCTGTTTGTTAGAGCACTGCTCCGGCGTTTGCCTAGTGTTGATCGGAGAAACCACGGAAAACTACCGATCTGAGCAGCTAGCCGCTATAATTCTCCTCCAGACCGCGACTGAATTCGACCTAGCTGACAAGCTAGTGTCAAAAATCGTGCCATCGTCGGAACTCAAACCTAAGACCTCCCGGTCAGAGGCGTTGCAGTGTCATCCGTTGATGACTGAGGCGAAGTCTCTTCTCTCTTGGTGAAGTCTCTTCTGGTACAGACGGGGAGGGAGAGAGGTAGGGTTAGAGCAAGGACGAAACGAGAACGGGGCGAGCGGGGTAGAACTGGAAGAGCGGGACGTGATGGGCGAGCCGCCAGCTTCCTCTGCAACGTCGTTGACTGATCCTACAGACCACTCAGATAGGAGACGATGAAGGATTTTCGTTAATAGTTTGATTGGTATGTAGAAGTCTTCTCCACTGTCTTGAGAAGATTTCTAGCGATCATCTGCTCTGATCGGTAGCCTTGAACTTCACTTTCAGACGAATGCCGGAGCAGTACCTTAACAAACATGCTACAGACCGCGCGTGATCGTACGCACATAGACACACTTAGATTTGCGTGCACTACACTAGCTGGAGGAGGTGCTCAGAAGGGAAGCACAAGGCGAAGTCTAGGTAAGCACCAGATCTAAAATTCCAGCGAGTGACAACACCGACATCTCCCGGGTTACAACATCCCTGCACTCAACCAGTTGATTATCGTAATACTTAACGCTTCCAGAAACTACGAATATACTCACTCGGTCTGGGCGAGGGTGGGGGGATTACAATAGGGAGCGGAGCGGATAAATAAATAGCCGAGCAACTTCGGGTGACTTCAACTAGTTTACATCTGTAAAACTTTCGGGCTATTTTATTACATTTTTGGAGGTTTTACAGTTGTGGTTATCTGCACGCCATAGCAAGAGTCGTTAAAAACAGTAATTAAATGACTATGTCAAATAAAGTTGGTTTCTTGATAATTTATACGATTTCATAGCGTTGATTGTTTTGAAATGTTGCTGTAAATAAAAACAAAACAACATTGTCTTACAATGATTAGCTAACATAATATTTTGGAAGATAATTTAAAAGATAATAAAGATTAAAATCATTATAGAGTCAAAGACAAAACAAACGTTGAATGGTACATATTCTTGTAATTATTTTAAAGAAGTTAATTAGTGGATTATTTTATTGTTTCTTGACAAAAGTTTCTACTAAACTGAGATATCTTAATACTTTCGAAAAAAAGAACATATTTTTGGATTTGTTTGACTTGCTTTGGACATGTATCAATTGTCACAAAGTATCTTAGGCCTTCAAACGATTATGGATTCTCACATTCATGAAGTAATAAATTATTTTTTTAATCTTGCCGCATCTCTCACGCAGAGCGAATATAACTTTGTTAGAATCGACGAGATGCCTGTTATAATACTAAACTAGAGTTGTGAACTCGCCATTACTCGAGCTTGGAATAACGCACCCAGTCCAATTACGCAACGCTCAGGCCACTAACGTTTACGCATAATCCTGCTTTAAACCTGCACAGAGAATGCTCAACTGTTAATCCCGGAGTACCATGTGAATTAGTCCGGAGCTAAATGAAACTCATTGTGGGTTCATTTCTCGTGCGACTATTTTGTACTTCTGGCTAGGCGCACCTCAGTGAGTGAACTGTTAGCCTACTCGCCTGTAAAGTTAGAGTATGTGGGTTTGATTCCGATCGAAATGTGCTGATTTCCGATGGGCTGGGAATCCTCAATTGCTATATCGTGCTTGGAGCACGTAAAACAAACTTGGCCATGTGCGTGGCAAAATTAAATCCTCGGAAATTCCACGAGATAAGCTCAGTCAGGAAACAACGAATGTAATGCAAAAATACGGCTGAAACTGTGCAGTACTGTTCAAAGCGGTGAATGTGGAAGTGAAAATTAATTCCTACCGCTGGGAGTCCTCAAACGCTGAGTATTTCGAGGGTTAATCAATGAAATTATTTCCAAAACTCCAGGCATTTGTATCTCTAGACAGAAAAGGCAGAATATTCATCATGGCTATTCGCAGCTGAAACGTTAGTGTAGACTGTATTTAGTATTTCATTTTATTGTAACAGAATACGAAATGCAAGTGAATATTGCTAGCGGTCCGTCGCTAACTTCATTTTGATATACTCACAAAAAACTCATCATTAGCGGACTGCAGGTTATCTTGTGTGGTTTTAAGTTTAAATTTCATTGTTCGATTTGAACTTTTAGAAAACTAAATATCATCTATTCCAAAAGTGAGTCAGATAATATCCAGATAGTTTTGAATACCTTAAAGTATGGAACGTGAGATAAATAGTAGTGAGAAAGGGTTGAAATAAACTCTTGAAGTCTTTTACAGAAATCCCAACAATACGTGCTTAGAGTACTGAGAGCATTTAATCGCACTACCACACTGCACAATGTAATCAACAACAAAACAAAGTTAAACTCATTTAATTTAATGAGTAAAGTTCGTCATAAAATTTAATAATAATCATGGCGAAATGAGAAAAGTAATAAATCATACAAGTTTTCTTAATATTTCCGAGAAGGAAAATCACAGTAGAAACAATCCTCACCATTCCAATTAATTACTAACAGAAAAGAAGTTCCAATGTAATCCTATTACATTTGTTTTCGGTAGTTGTAATGGCTCTGATCTTCATTAACGTCATTTTAATAAAATAATCGAAGATCAAGTGGAAAATGCCAATTTTGTCGCCCATCAAATCAGAAGTCGTGAATTCAAACTTGAAAAGTGTGGATGGATTTTTATGACCGTCTTTATCCGTGCCGGTGATTACGTGGTATGTAATAAGTTCCCTGAAACGCAACTTGGATGTTTCCGACAAAATTAAATTATCTTTTGAAAAGCACCAACGTTGAGTGAGATTTGCCAAGCAAGGTGGCAAAGTTTATAGCTTGATTTATTGAGTGAAAAGTGATTCCGAGCGCGTCAACTATTAAGGTCATTAGTTCCGTAAGTGTAGTGCATGTTTTGCGCGAGTTGCAGTGACCTTCCCCCGCTGAATGGCGAGATCCGGCGCCGACCTGTCGTCGGCTAGCGGGGTTTTCCCTAACCAGGTATCTCCCACTAGCGAGGCACCTTGGCCTCTAAGCCCCCAACGTAGGTCGCAGTGTAATGCATATACGTTTGTGTGTGTGTATGTAAGTAAAGGGTGAGGATATTACAAGCAAGAGGAAGAAAAGATCGGGCCGCGGTCCATGGCTCGTTTGTTAGGGCATGTCGCCGGCAATCGCCTGGTGTTGATCAAAGAAACCATGGAAAACAACCTAGCTGAGCAGCCGGCGTCTAGAATTCACCTCAAGATAGTGAATGAATTCGACCTAGCTATTTGGTTGTGTCGAAAATCCTGCCACCGTCGGGACTACCGGTCTGAGACACTGCAGTAACTTTACTGATCCACTTAAAGCCATCTCGCGATTCGAATTTAGGATACAGTATTAGACTACTTTCACTTTTATAACAAGGAGTGACAGAGTGCGGAATCTTCGCATTCATCTAGCTAGTCGGACCATATTTACATAATTATTAACCCCTAAAAGCTCCATATAACAAACAAGTGCCTGAACGGTGCGCATTGACATTTGAATAGTGCGCCATCAGGGAATAGAAGTTCCGTGACAATATACGGAAAATATTCTGCTCTTTATTGTATATGTTTTCTGTGAAATGAGGTAGTAGTGAAGATTGAGCAATATGAAAGTTATAAAGTATTGCAAAGTGCAGCAAGCTAAGTGTGAAAAATTATATTGGTGTAAAGTGTAGAAAGGTGTGAAAAAGGATATTAGTTCCAACTTGTGCTGAGATTTTATTGCTTTCATTTTTGTGAAACAACCATACATTGATGAATGATAAACTGCTTATGAAAGATAAGCTAATGAATATTTGGAGCCATAGAAGATCTATGTCACAAATCGTACGGTGAGTAGAGCTGATTCTTGCTAGAGAAATAATTTTCGTACAGTGATCAAACCAACGGGTCACCAAATGGTTTGTAGAAGAGTTTTTGCGGTTGACGCAAGGTAAATGGGAACGGCTTGAATAAGATACTTTGATTTTATTAATAACTATTTCGAAGTATTTTGCTCATTAAATGTCTGGTTAGTAGATGATATTGAAAATAATTTATGAATGAAAGCGGACTTCTCATGTTAATAGTAATACACTGTATTAATGAAATGGCTTGCTTTGTTTTCTGTGTTCATTTTTACATTTTTTATTTTTATCATAAAAAATGTTCACATTTTCCTATAAAATACTCTAGGTTACAAACCAATATTTTTAGTGGAATGCATTCCACTGACAGTTTGGGTTCAAGAAAAATTTGCCTCAGCTGAAGTTCATGTTCCCCTTGTGTAATTTTTTTTCATTTTAACTTATGATATTGTTTTGATATAACTAGGGTTAATTTCCACAACATATGTGTATGATTATAATATTATATTAAGAAATCAGTTCTCCTGTGGTCAGTTTTGTAAACAATATGAATTATTTATATTTTTAGCTCTTTTAAGTTGACATTTGATTGATACGCTAGTCATTATTTTTCAATTTTTTATTATTTAATAATTCTTTTGGTATTGCATAACAATATTGCACTCCAATTTCTGTTTCTTTCTTACTCTCCTGTGTAACTAAAACCACTAAATAATTGAAACCCACTCAGGAGGTAACTGGTGTATGAGTAAGCAGAGATTAAACAAACTCATTGGATGATTGTTACCGTGTGCATTGGTGTGTCTACAAATTTGGTTTTTCAAGTAAAGATAATTTTTATAATTTTTTTTTCATTTTTTAATTTATCACAACAGGTAGTCCACATTGACAGCTTACATTATGGTCTAAGGCAAAAGATTTTTATGCTCATCAAAAGTATAAATCATCTTAGCATACTTTGATAGGAAAGAAAAGCCTCTGTCTACTCCTGAACTTGGATGGCAACATCTTGTTAAGAATATGACATTAAACTATCATATTTTAAATGAACTTTACTTTCAGTTCTTTGTTTAAAATTACCTACTATTCTAAGTTTCCAGTTCGTTTTTTTTGCTTCCTTATTGTATTTTATTTTTCCTAGTGTGGCACTCTTTTATCAAACTGATTTAAAGTTGCAACTGGTTTAAGGTTGCAATAGATCAATTAATTATTTTCAATAAAAGTAGTCGATCATTTCTATAATTTATTTTTTCAAACAAAACCATATCATTTTTTAATTCTCCAGTCTGTTTGTCCATTACCACTTAGATATCAGGCCTCATAACTGTGGTGATGTAATCAGCGGGACGGCTACATGACCGCCCGTCCGTCTGAGTAAGGCCGTACTCAACTCCTACACACGCACTCGGCAATTTGAAGACATTTTCTAGGGCTAAGATAAATAATTGGATTCTTTTTAGTATGTGCCGTAGATTAACAGCAAAATATGACACAATCAAAAGTTAAGTACCATTCGTACCGGTAATCGGTGCCTCATAACCTTTCGCATTTTATACGCGCTTCTACGGGTGACGGCTACATGAGTAAAAAGCTGTTTAAATTGTAAATTCAATTATCATTCTCACTAATTAAAAACCCTATCACTGTGTTGAGTAATTAATTGAATATCACAAACCTGTAACAAGTTACGCCTCTGGGCAAGTGTCTCGCAATTGTATATCATACACATATCAAGATAATTTCGAATTATTATCTAATTTACATTTAGAAAACGAGAGGCATCGTGAAAATATTTCACAAGTTAAATCATTTTTATTAAATTTGTTTCTTTTCTTGAGAACTATTCACAAACAATGTACAGAAAAAGAGTGTTAGGATAGACAAACAATAAAAAATTATTGATGGTTCTTTTATAAGTGTGCTCCGCCCATTAGTCATGACAATTTGATTCATTATTCTCTGTAGTTCATCAAGAGATTCAAGAAAAACATTTTCTAAATAAGATCTTCTAAAAATAAGTCTGCAAACGTTCATGAATAACACGTTGCCAATACATCATATTCTTTCCTTTTCTTCTTATTTTTTGAAATATTTTCCTTTGAGGATCAACATTTTATTATTATTATTATTATTATTATTATTATTATTATTATTATTTTTCAACTATTAATAGTTAAATTATTGGGAAGTGATTCTGAAACTCAAGAAAGCGTGCGCAGATGATTTTCTCCCCCATACGTCACATACAGTTTTTGACTAAATAAATAAATAAATAAATAAATAAATAAATAAATAAATAAGTAAATAAATAAATAAATAAATAAATAAATAAATAAATAAATAAATAAATAAATAAATAAATAAATAAATAAATAAATAAATAAATAAATAAATATTTTGGATACCCAGGAATAGTCCAAGATAAAGCTTCAGAAGCCCAGTGGGATCTGGATAATGGTGCATTTACTACTTTCTCTGTTTTTTCATCCACAGCACTGACTTCCCATAGGATATCACATTATTTGAAATGTGTGTGCAGGCCAAGAAAAAAAAATTGAATATTAGTAATAAACATAAAAACTTAGAATCATAATCTGTGCAAACTTATTGGTTGTTGTAGGTAGGTTGGTTGTTAGCAGTTCAAATATCAAAAGTTTTGCTACATAACGTTAATAACAAAAATACTCGAATTTACCTTCGATTTTCCGACTACTACATAACCCTTTCGTAGCATGTAGCTATCTCATTCTCAATTCAAGATCTTGTGGGAAAACGAATACATGCGCATTCTCGGGTCCTTTTTTGGTGTTGTGTAATTGTAAAATGGACCACAACACTTTTGAATCGTAGTGTGCTTCTTTACTCTAACAATACAATTATTGTTTACAAGTATATGCTTTACCAGAATTGAACTTAGTTTGACATTTAGGCGCAAGCCAGGCAAAATAATAAATCGTGTAACAGACTATAAATCAGTCTGATCTGATATACTCTTTGATCTGAACATGCTCGGCTCCATTTCGGCCCCCTTAAGTAACGTAAGCAAACTCCTCGAGCTCAGCTATTAGGTCTTCTATTGATAAGATTTGTTATGGTTTGACCCTAACAGAATCTTTAATTGTTGTCTTGGCAATGATGATACTCCCTGGCTTCCTGACTCACGCAAGTTACAGAGTTACATTAAAGTAGTTCTATTCAGTATTTGCTAAAGTATTCTGCTAACTCATTTAATGACTTATTACGCTGGATAAACGAGCCGACAATAGTGATACAGATGTGCGATTTGTACAGATCAAAAGAAGCACATTCCCGAAAAGTCTCGTATTTTGTAATATCTATGTGTAATGAGCACAGAACTCAACTCTACATAGTTTGTGATTATTAGAAATATTCAAGCAACATTATACGTTTATGGAAAATTTATTTCTTTTTTACTAAACATTGTATTCTAAATCTACTTGAATACATAAAATTATTTCGTGAATTATATTTGCAGTGTCGTTAGAAAAAAGGTTAACATATATAAAAAAGTAACAATTTAAACTGTGACATTTTATTTTACAAATAGAATACATACTTTTCAATATTGTAGTATAATCCCGTAATCTCAAAGTTTCCAGAGGGTACTAAGTGTAACAAAATAAGTGTGTATGGGCAGGATTTTTGAGGAACAACTAATCAAAACGCATATTGTCTACAGGTAGAAAAAATTGAGTTCGATATGAAATCGTGTAGATTTGCAGGATTTGAAATCGTGTAGATTTGCAGGATATGAAATCGTGTAGATTTGCTATTAACATACCTATCTATTAATATACTTTTTGTGTTAATTTGTGTGAATTTTTGTGAATGTAAATTTTTCTATTCCATGGGATAAATTTGGTCAAAGCCGATCCGATGCCCGAGATAGCGAAGGCAGTAGTGTCGTAGCGATCTCGGTCCGAAGAGTCGGGGTTTCAATTCCCTCCTCGGGCATGGTTGTATTTGTGTTCTTCCTTCCACCCCTTATCATTACTATATCGTTTCATCTTAACAGTTATCATACCGTTAACGTTGGTCGCTAATGACCTAGATGCTGATGCGACCTTATAGCTTTTAACATACCTAGAAATGTTAGGAGTGTTATTCCTGCCGAGGCCAAAAGTTAAAAATCGAGACGGAGCGTAGAGGAGCCGAGATTTTTAATTTGTACGAGGAAGTAATAACATTGTAACATTTCGTGGTGTGTTCAGCATTTTATCGGTCACCAAAAAATATTACGAATTATGTGAAAATTTACATTACTGCGTTAGTAAACACATGAATTCTGTTGCTGCGGCATGTTAGTACGATATTGTAGGGTGTTGCTTGCGATATATCTATAAATATATAAACAATATTCGTATACCGTGGGTCTAGAATGTTGGATGCAAGAAATTTTCCTGAACCTAAAGACACCTAATTTTCCTGAACCTAAAGACGTACGGTTAGGAAATTGGCGCGGTAACTTCCAGTGGCGACACCTTCACATTGTCAGTAAATACGATTACCGGAGTAGTTTCATTTAAAGGAATGTGAGAAAAATGAGGTTAATGTACTTAATATACATTTTTATAATTGTACTATTAGTATTACATTTAAGAATAATTATTTCCCAAACCAATATGAATTACTTCTGAGTTGTTTGAATCTGATTTATTTTGTACATCGCCATGTTTTTTTCTTAACAAACATTTGACTTGTGATGAATCGATGGTTGTTTACGTTGCTAAGGATGTTAAAACCCATTGCTAAGGATGTTACATTTCTTAACATACAGGTAGGTACAAGTGCACTTAACAAACCGGCAGGGTTGTGTGTTAACAGGGGTTAAAGACGCATGTGACCGGTAAAATAACAAAAAAGTTGGTGAAAAACGCTCGTTGCTACCGACATTCAAAATTCGCCTTCTAGTAAAACAGCAGGGGTTCAGAAATTCAAGAAAACGTGTTGTCAAATCGTACTTTATCTCAGTTGCCAGATGTTTTTTAAAATTGTTTATCTGAAATAAAAGTGAGTTGTATAAAAGAATGTCAAGAATTATGAAAAAAATCCTTATTGTTCTTCCACTCTAATCAAGGATTCCATCTCTGTTGATCATCAATATTCTGCAATATTATCTGCATTTTCGGGCGAAAGTGTGAAATTAAGATTTTTAATTACTTTTTGCGATATTGTGATTGCGAAACGTGATTTTTTAACATTACGTTTTCCAATGACAATTCATAAATATTAGCTTATCCTGTCGTTTCCATAGACTGGTACTTTGATGTTGAAAATTTGTATGTTTGTGGGAATAGTGTCATTGTCGCTCCACAAATGGCACAGAAGTTACAAATGAATCCCGCGAGCCCGTTAACAGAAGTGTAGCTCGGCAGTATTTCTCGATCGGAGTGAAAAAGCTCCTGTTTAAGAGATCCCACTCTGTTGTAGTAGATATTCTTCACCATACTCAAAGAATGATCATTACACGGGATAAATCTGAGTAATTTTTCTAGAATTGTGTGGATGCTCGCCTGTAGATGTCACTGCATTCGATACTTAGATGCCAGAAAATAGCGTAAATAGACTCGGGCTTACCAAATAGGCAAATATTTGGCAAAATCGTGTACTACCTTAAGCAACGAAAGCCTGCAACATTAATATGGAGAATATCGCGAGCCCGCGGGTTTCATTTTTAACTTCTGTGTCATTTGCGGATTGACAATGACACTATCTCCTTTGCATCCGTACTGCCTGCAAATTTTCACATCGTATCAACGTGTAGAGGAAAGACATCTTTACTTGATCAAGCATGACATACTTAAGGAGATGCCAGTGTTGTTATGCTACGAAAAACACAATTGGAGATAAATTTAGCCTTACGCGCGGCGTAACCATTTTAAGAAGAGCAAACTTACAAAACAAACGAGCCCTCTGCGAATCAGAGGCGGAGATGAATTTCAGAGAGATCGCTCATGGAATCAACTGATGTTACTGCTGTCCCTCTGACCGCGCGGACCTAGGTTCGAGTCCCAACGGTGTCAGGATTTTCGACACTAGCTACATAGCTAGGTCAAATTCAGCCGCTGTCTGTAGGAGAATTCTAGTGGCCGGCTACACTGATCGGTAGTTTTCTGTGGTTTCTCCGATCAACACCAGGCCAATGCCGGAGCAGTACCCTAACGAACGGGCTAGGAACTGCGCGCAATATTTCCTACCTCTTCCTTGTCCTATCCTCAACCCTTACACATACTTACATTAACATGTACTCCACTACCACATATGCCGGGAGATCGGTCTGGAGATTAGAGCTTATCCTGGCTGAGGCGCTGGGAGATACCTGGTTGGGGACAACCCCGCTAGCCGACGGTAGGTCAGCGTCGGATCTCGCCATAAAGCGGGGGAAGACCATCCCCACCTTCCGACCAAAAACACGCACTACACGTACGGGACTAATGACCACAGTAGTTGACACGTCCGGAGTCACTAACAATCGATCGATCACGAACACGCATGTGAATGTGTCCCCGATAAAAAAAATACGATTGTTTTAATATACACTTTCGATTGTAATTATTTATTTTCACTAGTGGCCAAATATTTAAAAAATTCCTCAGAGAAAATCCCGGTGTCAAATCATTTTCCGCTCTCGAGACCAAGGCCGCCACCGCAACTTCCTCGACCTCTAAGGCCTTCCGCCCTCGCCTCGACCTGCAAAGCCAGCTGCTCTCTAAAGGCGTTTTTCCAGCCCCTTCCCAGCGCAAAGTTCCTCAACAAGTTGGCGGGCCTGTCACTTTGAAGCTAGAGACATCCCGGTATCAGCCTTTGCAAGCTCCGTGCTGCCAACCTCCTGTCTGGTTACGCCGCTGTGACCTCGCCGGTGGTACGTCAACTCAGGGAAGCAGGGACGCAAAGTAGCTTACGTACCCAGGAACCAACGCTCCTCACTAATATCGATACGGTACCTGAAACCGGAAACAAAAACATGAAAACAGTTTTAATAGTGAGAGAAAAACCAAATTTGTTATTGTTTCATGAAAAATACTGCTGAAACCTGATCAAATTAAACGGTTTCGCTTCCAGTTTTTTGAAAGATACGAGGATATGCCTATGAGTATTTCACTTAATGTTTATAATTGATTACAACAGTACACAATTTACAATGAAACTATTTTTCAACAAAGGTCCCATGATTTTCAATGTACTTGGTCCAATACAGCACCAGTTTTCCGATAACCCAGAAAAAATGTAATTCGCTTCAGCAGCATCCACTGCTACCCCACCTGTAGGTCGGAAGCACTGGAAGAAGTAGCTCAGGGCTTCAACTGATGTCACTGCAGTGCCTCTAACCCAGAAGTTTTAGGGTTCAGTTCCCGACGGTGGCAGTATTTTGGACAATAGCTTGTCAGCTAATTCGAATTCAGTCGCTATTTGGAGGAGAATCCTAGGGGATGGCTGCTCTGATCGACAGTTTTCCGTGGTTTCTCCGATCAATACCAGGCGAATGTTGTACCCTAACAAACAGGTCAAGGACCGAGCGTGATCTTCCCTTCATTCTCCTCGTTCTATCCTCATTCCTCTCACACTCTTACATTTACATGCACTACACTACCACATACGCCGGGAGAGCGGTCGGGTACTTAGAATGTGTCCCGTCTAGGGCGGTGCCCCGATTGTGGGAGATACCTGGTTGAGGAAATCCTGCTAGTCGACGGTAGGTCGGCGCCGGTTTTTGCCATCCAGTGATCAGATCACCAACACCTCCCGATGAAAAAAATGTACACTACGCTTACGGGAATAATGACCAGTAGTTGACGCACCCGGAATCACTAACAATCAATCAATCAATCGAAATATAGTCTGATTTTGAAGAGCTTGGGCGACGGGATGCGGAAGCGTGTTGTCGTTCAACAAAAGAATGTCTTTCGGAAATGCATCTCGTTCTCATTTTCAGAATCTGAATAACGTGCATACCGTTGGTGGCTTCAACAAAGTCACTTAGTTATTTAAAACCAAGAGACGGTCTTGCACAATACTGACATCAGTAATAGATGAGGCTGGATATCTAACTCTTTCCTCATCGTGCATGCTGTGTGACTGCTTTTAAATGGTTCAATTCACTAGTAAACTCTTTGCGAAAAAAAGCAATGCACTCACATTTTGCTGAAAGTCTTCTAACGATTTCAGCTTTCGACGCAATTCATATCACAAAAACCGGGTTGTGAAAGCGTGTTCTTTGTGGTTGCAAGCGGAGAGTGGTGCTGACGTATTCACGTTACATGCATTGCTCAAACAAACTTAGGTGATAACGCTGAAAGATTCCATAAGCAAAGTGAACGATGTAGTCTTAAGGCTGGTTAGTACACGAAGCTGTATAGTCAATCTATAGACGATCATAACGAAAGTGCAATCTCAATAACTTACCTTCGTAATTTCGCGCAAAAGGTTACTTTGCGTTTATGTTTTTAAAAGGGTCTCATATGGTAATAGTGTCAAAGTGTCAAGTGCCAAATATATGACTTTAGTTTTCCAGAGACCATGTATTTGGATACAATTGCTTTTTGTTTAATTATCGATGTTTTAACTCTTAACAGGAAAGAATATATAAAAAATCGTTACGTGTAAGTTACGTAACATCATCAATCATTTGAAATTATTTAATTAAAATAAAGAAAATCCGTTGGGACCCGTTTCAAAATGGAAACTAAAATAAAAAAACAACCCAAATCCTCATCAGTCTTCGAAACCGAATTTTTATTATTTACCGAACCCCAAATCAGAACAATTGACACGGTTAAAAGCCTTACCAGGATCATTTCAGATGAAATGAATTCTTTATTTCATAAACTCGCTCACCAGATATCTCAATTTTTACAGATTACCGACGATTTTTGTCATAAAAGACAGATGACAGATACCTATAACAAGTATCAAATTTATTAGACAGCTCGAAGCTTAGGTATTTAAGATTTCACGTATTGTATAAATAATAATGCTCTTGAAGTAAGTGTATATTATTATTATTATTATTATTATTATTATTATTATTATTATTTTAATATAATGATAATAATAGAATACTAAGTAATAAATTGCACGTACGTTTATTTCTTGTTGTATTTTTATTATAATATGTTCACGCGTACCAAGTTCAAGACCTTTATTAATAACAATAGTAGCATTATTATTCTAAAGTAAGCACAATCTTGAGTGCCTACAATGTAATAAAATCTTTGACTATTTTTTTATAGTAATGAATCTTATAACTTGGACCTGATAACTTATGTGAATATTTTTAGTTTAATTAATTTAATATTTCCATGTATTTGAAACCTATGCTATCAATGTTAATATTTTTATTTAAATTCTGTAATGTTGTTGCTCTATTCTTCTCACGTCCTTATTTTATAATCAAAGATTTTATTAACATTATTTTCAATATTTTCTCACTCATGGGTATCGAAATACGAGTACTATATCTTACCTTGTCGCATGCAGACGGGTTGTCTGCACAGATGAGCGATTTCTGGAAGTTCTGAGAGTTTAAACAATTCTTTGATTGATGGCAATTAACTACAATTTATCAACATTCTTTTCAAATAATAAACAAAATATTTGTCTATAAATCAAACATTTGCAATTCTTAATTCTCAGTTAATTCTTAAAGAGATCCTTACGTAACTATTGTTTCGATAATTATCCTTCCTGTGCAGATCAACTTAAATGTTCCTGATTTACGTAAAATCTTCACGAGCATTCGAAGTCTTTTCGGCTGAATTCCGGATGAACAATATCCATTGTCCAATACATCTTCTGTCTTCGGTCACCGCGTTGATATATATGTTTTCGCCCTACTTAACGTGATATTAACGATGTCAATTACTAACGTAAAAATGTCAATCGCAAACTTGCCAATATATTGCCGGTTCGTCGAATTACTATTAAGGTTATTAGAGGTACGTGAAACTTCTCTGTATTACGCATCAGATAGGCGCCGCGCAGTGACACTTCCTAATATTCAGATAATTGTTCAAGGAATGAAATATCTAGGCCTTCTTTTCTAATCTAATAGCGTTCGCAATTCTAAGAATCCGTTTTGTAATTAAATTGACTCTTAAATGACATTATTTAAATTCTTACTATTACAATTCTGAAAATAATAATTATAATTTCATGCTAATCCTCACCCCTCCTACGTTCGACGTTATGTTTTAACTAAAAATTGCATTATCATCCACCACGCATCTCATCGAATGAAAACTGCAAGTACTAAATTCGTAGCTGACGGATCCGTGGCCACCGAAGATAGAGAACCCGTTTCTCTATACTTTCATTTTCGTTACCTCCTACACATTTCTTCGACACTAGCTAGTGTGCTAGGTCGAATCCAGTCGCTATCTGGAGGAGAATTCTAGCGGCCGGCTACTCTGATCGATAGTTTTACGTGGTTTCTCCGATCAACATCAGCCGAATGCCGGAGTAGTACCCTAACAAACGGGCCACGGACCGCGCGCGCGATCTTTCCTACCTCTTCCTTGTCCTATTACACACACTTGCATAAATGGGCACTACACTACCACACATGCCGGGAGACTGGTCGGGGACTTAGAGCTTGTCCTGGCTGGGGTGGTGCCCCGTTGGTGGGAGATACCTGGTTGGGGAATACCTCGCTAGTCGATGGTTGCTCGGCACCGGATCTCACTATTCAGTGAGGGACGTTCACTGTCACCTCCCGATGAAAAAGAGCACTACACTTACGGTACTAATGACCTCAATAGTTGACGCACCTGGAATCACTAACAACCAATCAATCAATCAATCAACACATTTCTTCTTTTTATTAGAAATTTATTACAACAAATTTATTACAAGCTTTCTTCCCTCTTCCGGTAAGTCGCAATATTCTGTACGTTCGTTCTTACCGTTGGTTTATTTACCTGTCTCCTTGGCAATATGTATACATTGACTTCATCGCCTCTGGATGCATATAATAAAACGTTTCAAGGTAATATACTATAATAAATATACTATTATTGTTTATATTAATAACTTGGGGAGGATCTCTAGGCTCGTCACATTACGGATTCGATTCTAATTGTGAAAACGTTATGTAAACACTCAAATGAAAACAAATGTGAGGGAGAGAGATGTTCAACTACTAAGAGATCAGAATTTTTTAAATAACTACACCATTTGATATTCACAATTATAAAATGGAAAAAGTATTGCAGTCATGTTTACAACTAGACTACTGCCTGCAGGTGCAGCAAAAATGGTTCTGAACAGAGAAAGTGTTTTTTCAAAGAGTACCACGCGCTCTAATCAAGAACAATAACAAATAGAAAACCGCTCGCAAATAACACACCACTAAATTAAATATTTCATGCACCGCTCTTTGCGGAATTTGTAAATCTCAAATATATCAGAACGCTCGAGGAATTCCCGTCAAATTTATTGAACAATGCCTTACTGGGGCATATTATTTTTTTACAATTCCCAGTAACTGTGTTTTTTTTACAATTTTCCAATTTGTTTCCAAATTTATACAAACATACTGCAGTGCGCAACTATTTATAATTTTGTTTGTAAAAATTATCTGATCTTTAACGCTTCGAATTCTCGCATTTTTTGTGTGGCCTCCATTATTGGAATTTGAAAGGAGTTGTCTCCTGTGCCGCAATTAATAGCTGGTAGGAAATCATATTCACAGAAATAAATAGTTTATGGGATTGTGGGCAATAGCTGTCCACATAACTTTCACAATAATGGATCTCGATTTTATGACCCATCCATATCAATAACGCATTGTTAATGCAGCGTCCCCATCACTCCCCGATTGACCTCTAGAAAATGTAGAGACGAATGAACAATAGGGTACCCGGTTCTGTTTCGAGGACAAACCTTTCAAATACCACAACAAATTGTTATTCTTGGATCTATTCAGGGTTGAAATAATATTGTTGAAAATATGTCATCTGGCACAACTTCAGGAAATAATTTAACCAAATATTGGTCAAACTATTTGTTGATTTGACGCAAATGAGAGAAAAGTTGGGTTTCGTGTACAGAAGATTTTCATTCCTCTCAGTCCAGTTCAACTAACGTGTAACTAGTCCGAAACTAATAACCAAGCGACTGATGTGACTAATTATACTTAACGTCTATTCTACTAATTTCTATCCAACCATCATACAATGGGAAATTTGAATATTGAACTATTCGAAGTATTTGCTGTCTCGGTAGCTCAGTGATCTAAACAACCGGGAGTAAATTAGGAGACCCACTTTCGAATCCCGATTTGGCAATGCAGTAATTCACCACTATGATTTCTGCAATCCAAAAAGGGACAGTTTGTAATTTTTTGTTAGCTCACATTAATGTTTTATTAATTTCATATGCTCCACTGTTGATGCCCTGTATGTCAGGGTTAAACCTGTGAGATTTACGAACGCCCGAAATTGTCAGCTCTTTTCCTCAAGACACATCTTTATGGCTGTCCGTATCCTAAAGAGGTGTGCTTGTAAGTATTGTACCGGGTACAGAGTAGGTATCGATGCTAAAGAATTGTGGTGGTCTTCTGGTCAGAAATGAAGCTTCGTAGACAAGAATGCCAGACTTTTTCTATACCACGAAGTCCTTGATCAGGGCGGTTATGAAACTTCGTAGACTGACGCGCCGTTTTGACCTTCTTCAGGGCGGTAATATAACAATGTTCGCCAAGTCAGTCATTCTACCGTGACCCACTCTATCGGGGCGGAAATGAAACGTAATTGACTGGCGCGCCAAAGTTCCTTAAAACCGAACTGAAACGTACACTGTTCCGTCAACGTTTGAGCGGAGATTGTGGGTTCGAATCCCATAAAAGAGGGCGTACTTGTTACCTAGATGTTGTCAGTGATGTATCGATTACTGTATCTAGATTTCGTTAGTGGAGATGTCTTCCTAGCATCGCTCCAACTTACTGCATCCTCACTCTTCATTAGAACCTGCTGTTTTTTGTACAAACAGAAATGTAATCAAGCCGACCTGGAATGCGGTGGTAACTGGAGAGGTTACGTCATTGATGGGCTCCAACGATCGTAGGTTCGAATTCTACCATGGACATAGTTGGTGGCTGGCGAGTTGTGAGATTGTGGGGCTCTCTCAACAACCATGTGTTACCTTTAAATCTTCTTCCTTCCATTCTTGGGTAACCCAAGCTTTCAAGTCCTACATGGGAATGTGGAGTAGATCTCCCTTAATATTTTTTGTTTTTTGTCTCGTCATGCCACAGTCAGTCAGGGCCTTTTATTCCTTCGGCCAGGAGCTCGGCGCTGTTAGTAACCGATGTTCCCAGACGGGTAACTGTAGTACAAAACTCCATGTTGTCTCGAGTTGTGAACTTCCATTTTTCCGTTGTTAAGAAATTGGGATAACGACGCCGGGTTGTGAAGACATGGGTGTTGTGTGTGGTAAGACATGGCACGGTGTGAATTTCTATCACAACTTGGATCATCTTGAGCCAAAAATCCTATATTTAAATCCTTCACATTCCCAGATACGTTCTGTGAGCAGGGATAAAACAGATGCGTGATGTAAGAGCCTACAGGTCAGTAGCTTCAGGTTTTGTCAAGGTGCAGTCTGGATTCCTTCCTCTAATACATAATTAAGTGGAATGAACTTACTAGACATGCTTGTACCTAGTGAGAGCTACACTCTCTAGATACGCACTATGTGCTCAAGCCAATCAACATCATGTGTATATAGTCTGGTTCGATGTAGACACAAGGTAAACCTCGTATTCTGCATTATGATTATGATCCATGATTTATATCATTTATAATGATTGATTCAGTGAAGGCAAACACCAGATCAGTACTTAGCTTTCAACGTCCTTGGCCCGAAATCCCAACATTGGAATTTGACCCAGAAGGGAAAAAGAAACAAAGAAAAAGTGGGATCGGTTTCAAATTTAACTGGAAGCACAGACAGTCACGTGCTCAATTAAATGTTGAAATGTGAACTGAACATCAAGATCCCATGATCGGAATCTCTCCAGAAATATAAAATATGGATAATAGTGATTCATTTCAACTAGGAGTGCTGCTTTTGGTATGCTGTCGTCTTTGATTTCTGTATATTTTTCGTTAAAAATAGGTTTTTGCTCGTTGGCGAAAACTTGAACTTATATTCGTTAACCCAATCAACAGATATGGGTTTCCAAAATATGTGTATATTGCCCTTCTATGCAATTACTTGTTACAAAGCGTCGAAAGCACGAAACAAGTTGTATGAAGGCCATCTTATACGTCACAATGAAGATAAAAAACTATAAATATTTACTAAGGAGAATATTTTCTTACATTCTTTGCCCCTGACTATAATTAAAAGGCGCTATGGATTCAGACCTTGCGTTCGAACATTTATTAGTAGCAACAGATTTTATAAAATAATGGGTAGAAAGCAAACACGAAAAGAGAAACAGAGCGTTATTTTTCTGGTCATTCATTCAGAACAAAAATATTTAGATCAAAACTAATGAAATTAGCTGCAACGATAGAATTTACATTTCGTTTCCATTTTCTTGATGCGTGTGTTTGAGCAAGGATCCAAATAGATGTCTACGTTCGCTTCAGAAGAGAAAGAAACAAGTCACTTCGAATATTTTGTTTGAAAGAGTAAATCTTCAGAGAGTCAGAGAAAGAGAGGACGAAACAGAGAGGGCGAGACAGAGAGGGCGAGACAGAGAGGGCGAGACAGAGAGGGCGAGACAGAGAGGGCGAGACAGAGAGGGCGAGACAGAGAGGGCGAGACAGAGAGGGCGAGACAGAGAGGGCGAGAAGGCTGGAAGAGGAAGAGGACGAGACAGAGAGGACGCACACAGAGAACAGAGGACAGAGACGAGACAGAGAGGACGAGACAGAGAGGACGAGACAGAGAGGACGAGACAGAGAGGACGAGGACAGAGAGACGAGACAGAGAGGACGAGACAGAGAGGACGAGACAGAGAGGACGAGACAGAGAGGACGAGGTAGACAGAGAGGGCGAGACAGAGAGGGCGAGACAGAGAGGGCGAGACAGAGGGCGAGACAGAGAGGGCGAGACAGAGAGGGCGAGACAGAGAGGGCGAGACAGAGAGAAGGAGACAGAGAGGGCGAGACAGAGAGGGAGAAGGCAGTGAGACAGAGAGGGCGAGACAGAGAGGGCGAGACAGAGAGGGCGAGACAGAGAGGGCGAGACAGAGAGGACGAGACCGAAAGGGCGAGACCGAGAGGGCGAGACCGAGAGGGCGAGACCGAGAGGGCGAAACCGAGAGGGCGAGACAGAGAGGGCGAGACTGAGAGGGCGAGACTGAGAGGGCGAGACTGAGAGGGCGAGACTGAGAGGGCGAGACTGAGAGGGCGAGACTGAGAGGGCGAGACTGAGAGGGCGAGACTGAGAGGGCGAGACTGAGAGGGCGAGACTGAGAGGGCGAGACTGAGAGGGCGAGACTGAGAGGGCGAGACTGACAGGGCGAGACTGACAGGGCGAGACTGAGAGTGGGGGACGAGAGTGTTTAAAATGTATTTAAGAAAAAGAAAGACAGACAGACAAGCGTTACTTAAGGCAGTAAAGAATAGCGTGTTTTGTCATTCCCCTCTACTTTGAGATTTATTAAAATTTAATCAAATTGAATTTAATGTAATGTTGAGCTTTAAAGAAACTGAATACGAAATGTGTGAATACATATTGATGTAAAATATTAAATGCATGTGAAAGTATTTAGTAATATTTAAAATTAACGTAAAATGCTATTCAGTGGTAAGTGGAAAAAACAAAATTATTTTTCGGCTCAATGTGATAGTGTGTTGCTTTCGTATATTCAGTTGAAAAGAAAAATGGAATACATCAAACATTGCATTTCTCCTTAAAAATGTTCATTGCTTTTTTTAAGTTAAAAAAAGACGTAAATATTAAACACCTCTGTGTGGAAACAAGGCATAATGCAGACTAATATGTAAATGTAATAAATTTATCTTAATTGTTATTTTGTAAAAATTCAAATTTGTGATTATTAGTCTTTGAACTTCACAAGGAGTGTGAATTATGCGTTATCGCCAGTAGTTCACAATTCACATTATTATATTGTGTTGGTTCTTGCTTCATGTTCTCTTTCATTTACTCGTTTCAATCCCATGGGGATCCTCGAGTTCCATGTACTGTCATTCCGGAGTTGATCAAATAGCTCTGCACGTGAACAAAGTTCCAATGAAAATTATTTCGGTGTTTATTACATTACATTTACGTTTCTTAGTGTAACTTTCAACTTTGCATATCGTAGTGTTGCAATTTACGAAGACTTAGCAAATGATTCTATACTACCTAACTATTCTCCCGGGATGAATACATTTAAAAGCAAATACTCTGAAACGGAGCGAACTACCAGGAAAAATTAATCCCCGGACAATTCCTACTTTAATCATATAATTCGTATTCCTATGGTAGAGAACAATTCCAGCCATGGAGAAGATGTTAGGGACCATTGTTATCATTACCCTCGTGGTGAACATGGAGATCAAAAACATTTGGTAGCGTTGGTGCTTTTTTCAAATATTTATTTGGCCTTGTCAGACAAAACTTTGTCTTTCAAAGGTATGTACAATTACAATACATTAAATAGAATATGAGCTGACATTTAAAAGTAACCTTTAAACAAATTACATAAAAGACACAAAAGTATTTCAGTTCAATTTTTGAATTTCATTATGATCGTGAAACCTTATTACAGTTAATATCGTTAACCATATTAGAATTAACAGAGTAGGAAAAGTACACGGTTATATATTACATCGAAAGCTGCTCTTGTTGAAGTAAACAATATACTTGGCAATAACGCCTTGAATTATTTCAATTATTTAACTGCCAACGACATTTCACCGCTAAACCAACACTCTTTTTCCTAGTTACTTTTTCCCAGTTTCCTAAAATACGTATTTGCTGGAGAAGAAGAAGTTAGCATCAAGTTTATCTGAGAGTCAAAATATCCAAAATTTTTAATAGGAATATTAAGTTCAATTTGGTATAAAATCGAAAATATCCAACAATTCAGCCCATGTCGGAAATGCAGGAATATCCGAAGCACGGGCATACGAAACATTTAACAGTCACACTAACTCCGAAAAACGTCAATGGAGGGGGAATCAGCAGTTACCGCTGGATAAATTGAAAAACAATCCAAGAATTTTTTTTTAGAACTAATGACCTAGTATGTATTTAACTATACACTACAATCATTTTCTGCAATTTTGTGTAAAAAATCTTTTTTGATGTACGGAAGGCACTTATTTTTTTTAACATTTTTGATACTTATAGACCTTTTCGCAAGTATACGGATGGTCATGTACAATTTTGAATAACTAGCTCATTCAGTATGTCGCTCCGATTACACGACAGTTGTGCATTGGAAGCAACATCGACTGTTCTCAACATCGATGTGTACTAATATAGAAATGCCATAAGGATAACAATGGAATTCTAGACAACCAAAATATGTTTCTGAGCGAAATGTTTATTTTTTTACAAATAGTATATCAAGTAAATTGAATATCAAGGAAATAGTAGTATATGACGTAAAGAACCAAACAGTAGATAAAGATAAATTACTCTCCACACTTTCAACAACAAAAGGGTGATCACACTTTTTTCAGGACGAATTTCCTTCTCTTTTATTGGATTTTTCAGGTTATTTCCTTTTTATGGCAAAATTTGTAAAATATTTCGGGGTATTTAAATAAAATATTAAATAAAATATGACTTTGGTCTAAATTAAAACTGCTATTGACTGATCCCTTTCCTCCTTTGCATTCCAGATTCTCTTGCAACAACACGTTATAAGATAGATGCACTTCGATTCACAAAACACAGCACCTTCCTTTATTTTTCTGCTCTCAGGTAAAGACAAAATCCATCAAGACAAAAATAACAATATTTGATTAACACAGTAATTAGCCGCCTCGTTCTCCTATGTAGCAGATAGTTCTGTGATGTAGTTCAAAAGTAGTCCCTGAACGGTATTTTTGTAGGACTAGGTAGAATTATATCCGAGTATAAAAACTCAGAACATTTGGCAGAAACAAAGAAAAATCTGGCGGGACAGTGGGACGCATCTCTATATTCAAGGCACACCTCACTTTTTCAGAACGCATGGCAACTCTACAATATACTTGCTTTTTTCTAACGTGGCAGCTGAGGGTATTATCTTCAAGATGGAATATGGCATGGCTTTTCGCGTGTTCCTCAGTCGTGCCGCTAGAGCAACTAGACCTGCAGCACTGCTTGATACGGTCGTTATCATGTGACATCTTGCGGCAGGACCTGAAAAGACACAAAAAGTCGTGCCACGTTCCTTCTTGAAGATAATACCCTCAGCTGCCACGTTAGAAAAACCCAAGTATAATATAACTTTTCAACGGGCAGCATGATGTAATATGACATTTCAACGGGCATTATGAGCAGGCCTTGCTGCAAGAGAACGCTGCATTTTCCCAAAGTGGTTACGCATGGCGATGGTTGCGCCTTTTTTCTCAACATCGAAAGACAAAACTAAGGGATCAGAAAGGTTCTAATAATTAGTGATGCTAAAAGAGCACTTGTATTCTCGCCTGTACTTTCACGCAAAATTACGCAAAAAGTATCAAATTTTCGAAAAATTGTTCATGATCTAATTTCAAATCTATCTTTCTTTAACCTTTTAGTTGTAGTAAGACTCCGAAAAAAATTTCAACTTTTGCCATTTTCAAAAAATCAGTTTTCAACTAAAATTAGACACCATTCTCTCAAAAGTCCTTCACACTATCCGACAATAAAATTTAATCAAAAGTGATGGAGCCATTATTTTGAAAATTTTGAAAATGTCCCAGGGGCTTCATGTAAAGTACTAAACAAAATCAAAATATCGGTTTCAGATTCAAGGGGCCGCGACATCAGCCAGATCAATTGAGGAATACCAATTTGGACAAAATCGGCTGAACGGTTTAGCCACTAGTGTTGTTCACAGGAGAGACGGCAGGCAGATGTTTTGCCGTCATTCAACTTTTCGGTATGAAGGACCCACAAAACATGGAGTATGGCAACACCACGTGTTAAAGAATTTTGTTTTCTAAATTTAGCAACTGGATTTACCCAATTTTTCCTTACCAGAGCTCTGTAATAAAAGTTTTTCTACTTCAAATTTGATGTTTTTTTCGCGGAGCATTACATTATGCAAATTCTTTGGGAATGTAATTTTTTCCAAAAGACAGATCGCACGGTGAAAGTGTTGCCCACTTAATGGTTGTGTGAGATAGCTTTCTTGCGTTCATCTACTTTAATAGTCAAATATGGTCAGCGTGTTTAGCCTCTACCTGAGATGACGGCATTTGATGTGATTGATGATGATGATGATGACGATAACTTGAAATATGAACAAATCATTTTGGAATGAGAGGTAGGGGAAATGGAAGTACCTCGAGGGAACCTGCCTTGAACCTAGTTTGTTCACCGCGATATCCACATTCATTGGTTGAATTGGTACTACACCACGAGTCATCTCTGACAGTGGGACTGGCTTAGGTGGCTGAGGCCATCAGTTGTCACTGTACTGCCTCTGACCCGGGAGGTCCTACGATTGAAGTCCCGACGGTGGTAGGAATTTTTACACTAGGTTCATAGCTAGGTCGAATTTAGCCGCTGCAGTCTGGAGAACAATTCTGGCGGCTGGCTGCCCTTATCGGTAGATTTCCCTGGTTTCACCTATCAACACCAGGAAAATGCCGGAGCAGGAAATGTCTAACAAACGGGCCACAACCGCGCGCCATCTTTCCTTTCTCTTCCTTGCCCTATCCTCATCCCATACACACACAAGCACAACACTACCACACATGCAGTGAGACCAGTCGGGAGCTTCAAACTTGTTCCTGCTAGGGTAGTGCTTCGCTGGTGAGAGATCCGTGGTGGGGAAAATCCTCGCAAGACGATGTAGGTCGGCACCAGATGTCGCCAGTCTACGAGGGAAGATCGCCGCCATCTTCCGCGATGAAAACATGCACTGCACTTATGGGACTAATAATCTTAAAATTGTCGCGCCCGGAAACATGAATCAGTCTATCTGATAGTGACCACAAAACGATCGGGAAACATGCCAGTTTTTTATCCCCGAATTTGTTGAATGTTGTATATGTTGCCTGCAAGTCGAAGGCAAGGCGTGTTGTGTACTCAGAGTTTGCAGCGCCTCGGGCTCGTGCTTACAGTAGACACGTTATAAATAGGGCCCGGATTTTAATGACAAGTCATATATTTTTCTGAACCTCCGGGTGAATTTTAAAACAATTTATGCACGAATACAGGTATTGTCGATTAGAAAAACCTATTTTTATTGTGCATATAAAGTCATATTTACACAGTTTTTAGTAAAAAGTCATATTTTGGCCAAATGTTGCCCAAAATGCATACATATGTCATATTTTTAAGGACACAAGAATAAAAGGCTTGAAAATGTGTCTTGCATGACAATGTATCAATGATATTGTCACAAATAAATTCAAAAAGTATACTACAAATGATTATTTGAAAGAGAAGGATTATTTTAATCAAGAAGTATGCAGTAGTAAAGCAAGAAATTTGGTTTGATGGGTTTTATTGTACTGTACTTGATTTGTTTTACAGACACAAGCGATTTTTTTTAAATGCTAGTTCGTTCCAAAGACTGCAAGCCATTGTACCGTACTTACAATCTGTTCTTGAGTTAATTTTGTATTTGTTATACCTAAAAAATTAACAGGAATTTAAAAAA